>CM054184.1:47722700-48322700 GCA_028829895.1 Sinotaia quadrata | reverse complement strand
ATACTCTTACCTTAGATAAAGTCACCATTTACTGTCTTGTGGTAACTTCTAGTAGAGTAAAGTTCGTTACAACATGAGACAACATGATACGCTGCAAATTGTTATTTTTATTTTATTTTTTTATTGGATACTAGTTTACTGTAACATATCAAGACTAGATACGAACCGATTCATTATAAACTTGCCACATTATCTTAACACTGGTTCTTAACAAACTTGTTAAAATATCGGAGATATTTTGTCACAAGTTTAACATATCAAGACTGAGTCATTACAAACTTTATAAAACAATATAGATGATTTGTTGCAAAACTGAGTCATTACAAACTTGATAAAACAACATAGATGATTTGTTGCAAAACTGAGTCATTACAAACTTGATAAAACAACATAGATGATTTGTTGCAAAACTTGTTAGATCATATCAAAAGAGATTCGTTACAATTTTGTGACAATAAATTTCTGACCGATTCGTTTCAAACATACTACAATATCTCGAGAATGGTTAGTTACAACAATTTATATATGATTCATTTACAAACTTGATGTAACTTTTCAAGATTTGATTCATTTACAAACTTGATATAACTTTTCAAGATTTGATTCGTTGCAAATATTACAACATAAAAGTACAGATTCGTCACAAAGAGTTTATCACAAATATGCATTTGATTAATTACTAACTTATTGCAAAATGTAAAATCATATTCATTACAAACTTGTTAAAACACTTTAAGGCTGATTCGTTACAGACGTTTGACATCTCAGGACTAATTTTTCACAGACTTGTTACACCAAACGACTATTTTTTAAAGTTTTGTTACAACATCTCGTTATACCAAATGACTATTTTTTAAGTCTTGTTACAACATCTCGTTACAGATTTGCTACATCAACGTTACAGATTTGTTACATCTCATTTCCTATTCATTATAGAATCGCTACAATATCACGAGACTGATCCGTTACAAACTTGTTACAACTTATAAGAACTTTTTCTTGATGGTCTTAATACAATTTTTCAATTTCTACAATTCCTTTATAAACTTCTTTCATGTTAAGACTAATCTGTTACAAATTTAATACAACATCATGACTGATTAAATTACAAAAATCCTGAAACAGCAACTCAGGACTGATTGTTAGAAACATGTTAAATCTCAATACTTCCGAATAGCGAACAAAAAAATAATAACAGCATATTGTTTCTATTCAAGCCTGCAACAACTTTCTGTAACGAAAGAGGTGGGGTGGGGTGGGGGGGTGAGGGGGAAGGAGGTAAGAAGAAGAGCATAATGGAAGGAGATGGTTATCGAACACACTTGCAATAATCTGTTTATTTTAAACAATGCAAAGGAGCTAGTTGTCTGTTCATTTTACACAGTACAAAAGCGGCAGTAATTTGTTAATTTTACACAGTACAAAAGCGGCAGTAGTTAGTTAATTTTACACAGTACAAAAGCGGCAGTAATTAGTTAATTTTACACAGTACAAAAGCGGCAGTAGTTAGTTAATTTTACACAGTACAAAGGAAGCAGTAGTTCTTTTTACACAGTAGAACGGAGGCAGTAATTTGTTTTATCTTACATAGTACAAAGGAGGCAATAATTTGTTTATCTTATACTGTACAAATGAGGCAGTAATTTGTTTATCTTATGCAGTACAAATGAGGCAGTAATTTGTTTATCTTATACAGTACAACTGAGGCAGTAATTTGTTTATCTTATACAGTACAAATGAGGCAGTAATTTGTTTATCTTATACAGTACAACTGAGGCAGTAATTTGTTTATCTTATACAGTACAAATGAGGCAGTTGCTTCTTAATGTTACATGAAATGCCGGATGTTACTATAAGTAACATCATTAACACCTGACACAAGTATTTTGTTTATCATTTTTTCTGACTCGATCATCGTGATAGCATCTCCATCTCCAACAAAATAAATAAATAATTAGAATTAAAATTTTACGTTTACACAGTACTATTTGGTACTCTATGAATTTCAATTACTTCTATAGCAAGTAGTGTTAATTGAAATCGCTCCTTGGGAGTGGGGTAGAACCTCATTAAGCTAATACGCAGACTGTAAGTAGACTTTTGCCAAGATTGTTGACCCGGTTTTTTTGCTGCTGTGTATCCGTGCGTTTTAAGTGAAACTATTAATAACAAAGTTCGCCACATGACATTATGGCCCACAACCCTTAGTCATACGTCTATACCTACTTTTATCTCCCTTATTACAGCAGTTTGGCTTCACACGCTGTAAGATTGACTGACGAAGCGGATTGCAAAGGCTACTTTCAATAACATAAAAATTCATAACCATAATTATAATTTTGCATGCGCATCAGGGTGTAAAATAATGTTTAGCTGTACCAGGGTATATAATATTGTTGAACTTTTCGTTACTTGCAAGTGTAACCTAAAAAGCGAGTTGTTTGTTACAAGAAAATTAATCAGTTGGTTATAGATTCATTGAGTCTGATTCAACCAATCGAATTCGCTCTTGTATTATGGTCACACTGCCTGTGAGTCTTCAGTTCTTTATCTGACGTTTCTAAAATAAGTTTATTGTTCATGTTTCAAGAGTTTTGCAACTTTGTAATTAACCGAATTGTCAGAGTAAGTTATTATTATTTTTTTAAAAGTTGGGCTAAATGCACAGTCTCACACACGGAATCTTGACAGACGTTTAAAATCTTCAAGTATATGTTTTAACAGAGATAATCGACGCAAATCATTTTGCAGCAGATATAATTTTGGAACTTTTTTCATTGGTCGTCGATTGAAGTGAGCTCAGATGGAATCTAAACCTAAAATAGAGTAATAATGATTAAAAAAAATAACATTATTGGTGGGCAAGATATAAATACAACATATAATTATGTTTATTTTTTATTGTTTAAATTTCGGGGCTATTAACTGAGTGGCTTCGGTCATGGATATTTGGTGAGACATGTCTCAATTTTATGTGAACTTTATTATTTGTAAAGTTCATCCCAGTTGGTCAATAATTAATAATAAAAAGGAGAAACGACACAACAAATCTAAAGTAAACAAATTTGAAAATTTGAAACCAAGAAAACAAAACCACTTTATAAGGAACCAGCACGTCACAAATGGGATATTATATACTGAACATGTAATAATTAATTAGGTAGCAGTGATACTCAAAGACCGGTTATTAGTGACGAGATAGTACACAAGACTGAATATTAGTATACCCATCCAAGACTGGTTGGTAGTAACAGCGGACAGTAGTGACACTCAAGCAGGACTGGGTAGCAGTGATACCCATGCAAGAGTGGGTAGCAGCAATACCCATGACAGATTTGGTATTAAACATAATAGCAGAAATAGCAGGAGAACTGAACAAAAAAAAAAAAAAAAAAAGTCAGCGTAACAACAGTTCAGTGGCTCCAAAATCAGTCTTCGCAAAGTTCCGATAACTCAGTTCTCATCAAGTTCCGATAACTAAGCCCTTCATAGGGCTATAGTGGCATTCAGTCATGTTGTCTCTTTAGAAACACCTATAAAGCTAATTTAATCAACAATTTGTACTCTAAAAGCCACGTTTTAGCATTCCAATTAATTATCCACTTTGTGGATAAATTTGTTTGTTCTTTTATAATAAATAAAAAAAAAATTGCGGGGTGGGTAGGGAAGGAGTGCTCATGAAAATCCTCTGACTGTATATCAGAGAAATCATCAACAATTCTTGCGCTGATGGAGGAAGCTTTGATCTACGTAGAGTGAGGAGGGGAATCCACCGTACTTGTTGATTAATTTATTTGTGTTATCTGATCTTGCTTGATGCTGTTTGAAGTCATCTCATATCAGTGTATAGTTTTTGTTAGCGTTCTATAGTTTGGACGGGCGTCTGAGGTGTAACAAGCTGCACTGTGACGTTGTGACACGTGTGCTGGAGTCCTGCCCGCGTAAAGGAGTCGCGATGAAAACGATGCCCATGCAAGTACAAGCATGAAGGTTTCTGAACGCAGCAACGCTGCAGCGCTGGCGTTGAGGTTAAAAATAGCTGTCGCCCGGCCGGCTGTTTAGACCCGCGCTTGGCTCGGCGTTGCCATTTCGAGTCAAGTAAACTAGGTCTGCGTGCAGAGCAAGGCCGGAATCTGTGCGCACGTGTAAAGCAGCTTAGCGGGTTGCCATGTAGAGATGATAGACAAAGCTTGCCTCGAGTTGCTTTCGTAGGTGAACAAGTCACACAGCGTTGCTGGACTGAAATGAGTTAAGTGGCTGTCCTGAGAGTCTGAGGCCTAAAACGTGACATTTACTGTTTGTGCACATCGCTGTTGCAGGAAAAACTAGTTCGGCGTTGAACCCGGCGCAAGTCACAAGCACGCCTGCTTCAAGGGTTGTTTAAATCTTTCTTTCATCTGGCTTCAGAGTCAGTCTAGTGCATGTGTGTGGGTGTGGGGTTTTTATTTTTGTTTTTGAGGCTGAATCCTTCAAAAAAAAGAAGTCTTATAGCGTTTGACCCAGGTGAGGGATCTGGCCATTGTGCATGGATTACTGAATTGTTGTCAACTGTCGATCTAGTCACTGACGAAGGCTGGCTGACAGTAACTGCCGGCGTACACTAAATGAGCCGTATCGTGAAACATCACAGGACGACGTCAGATTAAAACAACTTTTGTTTCCGTTTGAAAGCAGTGGACTAGAAAATAAATGTCGTGGGTGGTCACGCCAACTGAATGGAGAAATCCGATGCCAGTCTCTCCCCGAAGTAGACTGCCACCGGAGGTCGTTAACCGACTCGACCTTTGACCTCCAAGAAGCGAGACAGAAGGCCGTTGATTCTGTAAGCACGATTCACACCTTCATGCTGGCAAAAAGTCCAGACGCCAGTGTTCGGCAGTAATCGAAGATCTGTTAAGGCAATCGACCAACGGAAATGGTAGATATTCACGACGTACGGGACATTGAAATACGTGTAGTAGAAACGACATTACTTCCGCCAGTCTGACAGTGAACTACGTGTAGTAGAAACAACATTACTTCCGCCAGTCTGACAGTGAACTACGTGTAGTAGAAACAACATTACTTCCGCCAGTCTGACAGTGAACCTGACTTACTGAGATATCCTGACTGAGGCTACCTGACTTAATGAAAGTTTGACTTTCTGAGATAACCTGACTTACTGAGAAAACCTGACTGAGATAACCTGCCTAACTGAGGCAGTCTGACTTATTGAGATAACCTGAGACATCCTGACTTACTGAAAGCCTGACTGAGACAGCATGACTGACTGAGATACAACTTACATATTGCGACAGTCTGGCTTACTGAGACGGCTTGACTGAGATAATCTGAGTTACAGAGGCAACCTTTACTGAAACAACGTGACTTACTGAGATAAAACTGACTTACTAAGACAAACTTGACACAACTAGACTTACTCACTGAGATAGCAACAACAGCATTTTGTAACTGTCTAAACAGTCAAGCCAGCACACATATAATCATATTTAACAGCTGAAAAAAATCATCAACAAACACACCCACAAGTGATTGGCGACGTCCAAGCTACTTTCGCGAAAAAGGACATCTGAACACAAGTCTTCAAGCATCGTGAACACTCACTTTATTTCTCGAGATTGTATTGAAGGAGCAAGAACAGTTCACTTAGACACAACAAACAGTATTTAATCAGTCTGGTGATAATAGGAAAAGAAGAAAAGAAAAAAAATTTAAAAGAAAAAAATAAGAACTATTATACCGTTTGACAACGACCGGTTCCATTCGATCTGCACCAGACAATTTCTGTATTTAATTTTTTAAAATCCAGTGCTCTTATTCTGATGAGTATCAAGGAAACTAGCTGCTTTCAGGGAAAAGATCTTCCATAGTTTGTAAAGGAGACACGCGAACATACTGCAAGACCCTGACACTATTCCTGCATGGGCATTTCACAACATGGCTGCAACACCGTTATTTCAAGGCCGTAGATTAAAAGTGCTCCATGGAGGAGAATTCGACAGGCCTACCGACAGGGGCGAGAACTGGAGCGACCACGAGACCCACATCCTGCTGCAGCTGTGGGGGCGGCCCGAGACGCAGCACGAGATTGCCAGCTCCATGCGTAACCTGGGAGTGTTCCACAGGCTGGCCAAGGAGCTGCACGCCATGGAACCTCGCTTCAAGCGGACGGCCTTCCAGTGCCGGTCAAGAATCAAAAGACTGAAGCGAGACTTTCACAAGGCCAAGAGAGACGAAACAGGAATCCTTCAGTCCCGGTTCCGGTACTTCCACGAACTCGAAGAACTGCAAGCTCGCGCACGCATGAGGTGCGGAGTGGAAGGAAGTAATGGTCAGAAAGGGCCTGAATCCAGTGACCATAAGCAGGGACTGGCAAGGACCGGCCCACTGACTGGGGTCGTCAAAATGGAGTCTTTGGAGGAGGTCGGGCAGGCTGTGAGCGAACGAGACAACGAGTTCATGGTGTACGTCAATGACCAAGACTCCTCTGGGGAAGAGAGTTCCATGGGGGAAGAGAACTCTTCTGCTGACCATGGTGCCAGACAGGAAACGGATGACTCCATCGATTCCGTAGTCATGGTAACGAAACACGTACCCTCGCTAAATTTTGCTGCCAGGAGTTTTGGGAATGACCTTGAGCGAGATCCTAAAGCCAACTTTGACCTTCTCTTGCCTGTGCAGTTTGATCCGGAACCTGTGAAAGAAACTGTTGCCAAGACAACGGGTGAAAGGAGTGCGTGGAATGTTTTAGCTAAAATGCATAGGGCACCGGAAGAGACATTTTCTGCACCTGAACAGACATCTATGGTCACCGTCCCCAGACCGGATCCGAGCAGTTTAGTTAATGACAAGATTAGAAGAGGTGAGAGGTACAGACGTGTGGTTTTTAACTCTTTCTAAGTAAAGGGTTGCTGATGTAACGTCATCACTATTAGCTTTTCTGTACTCAGAGTAGAAAGAGTTAATGCAGAGGAAGAATGCTTTTGTCTCATAATTATTACTCTCTCTTTCACACACAATCACACACACACACACACACACACACACACACACACGCACGCACGCACGCACGCACGCACGCGCACACTTCTCCAAACGCTACACCACTCGTGCAGCATACCATACATATATATTATATACACAACATACAAACTATACCATTTGCCTACATGTACTTCTCCGTTTACATACATGCAACACATTGAATACATCACACATACACATGTATGTGGTGTGATCAAGTATGTGATTGTGCACACGTAATACATTGTATGTGATGTGTGCAAGTATGTGATTGTGCACGTGTGTGTTGTATTCAATGTGTTGCATGTTAGTACTTCACCTCCTAACTGTACTTGCATTAACACTACTATACCCATAACCAGTTCTCCAATTTCATACATATTACACACAGTTCACACGCACACACACACATCTACATAAACATTGTTGATATGCACTTATTTCTTTCGTCACTAATTAGCATAAAGATAATGGTTGTGCAAGAAGTGACTAAATCCACGACGTATTGTGTCGTATATTAATGAATGTGTGCCTGTGCTTTATGGAACCAGTCGAAAATTAGGTATTATTATTAGTATTAATATTGCATAAGTACACATGATTAGGGTAAGAATACTAAAACTGCAGTAGTACAAATGAACAGGGTACGAACACTGCAATAGTGCAAATGACCAGGGTACGAACACTTCAACTGTAGTAATGAGTAGGTTACACACGCAGCAGTAGTACAAATTAGTAGGGTACGAACAAATGAGTCGCTTTTCTCTCGTTCAAAACAAAAATGAATAAAACACCACCCACCAATACTAAAAACTA
Source organism: Sinotaia quadrata (assembly GCA_028829895.1). Lineage (NCBI taxonomy): Eukaryota > Metazoa > Mollusca > Gastropoda > Architaenioglossa > Viviparidae > Sinotaia > Sinotaia quadrata. The sequence goes on along the minus strand of CM054184.1, from coordinate 48,314,861 downwards.
ACACAAATTTTGTCAACGTGACGTTACCCACTCACATAGCAACTTGTAGCCTTGCGTTCAGATGTGACGGGCGCGAGATTATGCGTTCACTTTGACGTTTTAAGAGTTCTTCTATCGACGACAGTACAAGTATGTACTCTCACCACACAAATGTCAAAGGTGAATGACTTGATAACATGTCATCATTAGCAATCCATCTTGGCTGGGAATTTGACACACCGAACGAAATGGTGAGAACTGTCACTTTCAGAAATTTATTAGAAAAAGAAGAAAAAATGTCGTAGTTTGCTTTCTTCTTCACTGTTTTGTTTCTGCTCTGATTTTAGGTTTGGATGTGGAAGTGACCAATCTTGTGGTCACCGATGACGTGACCAGTGCTGAGAAGCAGGCCGGCAAAGCCCAATTTTCTCAGAAAATTGAGAAACAGACAGGTAAAACCCAGTACTAAGACCGGTGGTAAATAGAAACAGACAGGTAACGTCCTTTACGACTGGTGTCAAATTAGAAGCAGATAAAGTCCAACATTACGACAGCTGTCAAGTTAGTAACAAGCAGTTAAATCTAATATTACGACTGCTGTCAAATTAGTAACAAGCAGTTAAATCTAATATAATGACTGCTGTCAAATTTGAAGCAAGCAGCTAGTCCAATATTATGTCTGGGGTGTCCAGTTAGAAGCAGATAGGTTAAACCCAGACCTGGGTGTCAAATTAGAAACAAACAGGTAAAGTTCAGTATTATGACAGATGTCAAATTAGAAACAAACAGGTAAAGTTCAGTGTTATGACAGATGTCAAATTAGAAACAAACAGGTAAAGTTCAGTATTATGACAGATGTCAAATTAGAAACAAACAGGTAAAGTTCAGTATTATGACAGATGTCAAATTAGAAACAAACAGGTAAAGTTCAGTATTATGACAGATGTCAAATTAGAAACAAACAGGTAAAGTTCAGTATTATGACAGATGTCAAATTAGAAACAAACAGGTAAAGTTCAGTATTATGACAGATGTCAAATTAGAAACAAACAGGTAAAGTTCAGTATTATGACAGATGTCAAATTAGAAACAAACAGGTAAATTCAGTATTATGACAGATGTCAAATTACAAGTAAAGACCAAGTATCGTCGAAGAAAAACAAGAAAATAGAGCTATCTTTTGAAAGAGTTGCTATGGCAACACAAGAACACATTTAATCCGTAAGTGGATTATCATGACGAGTATTTTTTATAAATCGGTTAAACATGACACTCACCTGTTTTAAAGTGAGATTGGTTGCCTTTTCTGTCCGACTGTCGAGAAATCCAACTATTTGCATACCGTGTTGATGTTTGAAACTCAAGAATGTAAATCTTCTATCTCCTTAAAATTAAAAAAAAAATGCATTCGCGGTTTGTTGTAATTCGTCAATAAGGAAACTCCACCCACAATTCTTATCGCTTTGTCAGTCTCAAAATCCTATAAATCTTTGTTTCTCAGCATTAGCATTGGAAATAAATAAAAGAAGTACAGATAAAATCAGTCCAAGGCAATACATTCAGTTACACATGCATCTTTCGATTTTTCTTTTCAATAATATCTTGTGGATTTGCCACAAGTATGTACCAAGACTGTATTGGACGTTAAGATGAAAAATATGAATTAGTTGTGTTTTAAATTTGACCTCACTTTCAGGAACCTTCAAGGTCAAGGCAGGCCTGGCCCAAATGACCAAAGGGGGGATTATCATGGACGTTACCACACCGGAAGAAGCTAGAATCGCCGAGGAGGCTGGAGTAAGACATGATTTTTCAAACTGATCTTCAAGTCCCGACATTTATTTGACTCGATAGACAGTCTCTATTCAAACCAGAGTGGTGGACTCAGCCCCCAAATATCCGGATTCCTACTCTGATTCCTGAAATTTTACAAGCCCGACTGCGACTCTAGTTGTTGTTTATTACTAATTTCATATGGCATAAAATTATGGAGTTATTTGTACGAGTATGGTACACGTGTAAATAAATGAAGAAGTGGCTTTCATAGATTTCATTTTAAAACTATTTTTCAATCGTACAATAATTTAGTACAAAACCCCGCAAATATTCTTGATGTAATATTTATTTAAACTGAATACGTTCTTAAAAAAGATTTCCTCCAATAGGTCCGGCTTCATTGGCTGCTCTCAAATCGGATTTGATTTCTGAGGGCAGAAAAACAAACATTCCACAGTGATTTGAGTCGGTGTTAATACTGTGACAGTCGGTGTTAATGCTGTGACAGTCGGTGTTAATACTGTGACAGTCGGTGTTAATGCTGTGACAGTCGGTGTTAAAGCTGTGACAGTCGGTGTTAATGCTGTGACAGTCGGTGTTAATGCTGTGACAGTCGGTGTTAATGCTGTGACAGTCGGTGTTAGTGCTATGACAATCAAAGCGGAATCTTGAATAAGCTCGAGGTAGCAGGGTATTGCATTTTTAGAGCTCAGTTAGAAGTTCGGCCAGATTTCTTGAGTGCTTGGAAAAACTTACTTTGAATTTAGATTAATATGATCGATTTTCTATCTCTCCGAAATTTTCTAAATTTAAACGCTGACGTTTTGACCAATCCTGTACGGCTATATATTTGTCAAAATCTTCATCTTCACCTTCATGGACTTGTTAATGAAGATGAAGAAGGTAATTGAATGTTGTCGTGTAGCGACGTACGAACTTCTAATTTATACAGCAGATTTGTTTGTTTTTTAGTCTGGACATTTTTACCGACTCCGACTGCACAACCTTGATCCAAACACTGAACTGATCACTATTTCCCGATATGATTCCGTCTGTCTCAACAATGAAATGATCACTACTTTCCGACATGATTCTCTCTGTCTCAACAATGAAATGATCACTACTTTCCGACATGATTCCCTCTGTCTCAACAATGAAATGATCACTGTTTCCCAATATGATTCCGTCTGTCTCAACAATGAAATGATCACTACTTTCCGACATGATTCCGTCTGTCTCAACAATGAAATGATCACTACTTTCCGACATGATTCCCTCTGTCTCAACAATGAAATGATCACTGTTTCCCAATATGATTCCGTCTGTCTCAACAATGAAATGATCACTACTTTCCGACATGATTCCGTCTGTCTCAACAATGAAATGATCACTACTTTCCAACATGATTCCGTCTGTCTCAACAATGATTCAATGATCACTAAAGTATTGCTGCGTTACAAGCACTTCCCATTAATCTAACTAAAGTAATCGTGATTTATTATTCCGTCGATCACATTCAGTTGACTATTGCAAACTGTTAACACACTAAGAGAGCCTTGTCATGCAGAGTGTTGACTATTGCAAACTGTTAACACACTAAGAGAGTCTTGTCATGCAGAGTGTTGACTATTGCAAACTGTTAACACACTAAGAGAGCCTTGTCATGCAGAGTGTTGACTATTGCAAACTGTTAAAACACTAAGAGAGTCTTGTCATGCAGAGTGTTGACTATTGCAAACTTTTAACACACTAAGAGAGTCTTGTCATGCAGAGTGTTGACTATTGCAAACTGTTAACACACTAAGAGAGCCTTGTCATGCAGAGTGTTGACTATTGCAAATTGTTAACACACTAAGAGAGTCTTGTCATGCAGAGTGTTGACTATTGCAAACTGTTAACACACTAAGAGAGCCTTGTCATGCAGAGTGTTGACTATTGCAAACTGTTAACACACTAAGAGAGCCTTGTCATGCAGAGTCACCGGTAACATTTCTAACCCTCTGTCCTCATTCATACTAGAGGGATGCACAACTGCCCTTTTTATTTTTGTCTGGGACTTAGTTTGTACTTGAAAGTTCTTGAATTTAACATACATCGTTTGCATTTTGGTCTTGAAGTAAGTGTACTAAGTGTATCAGAGACTTACCAAATCTAGCGTACTACTTACAATTCTAAAGATCCCTGTTAAAATGTGCAGGCATGCGCAGTGATGGCTTTGGAACGTGTTCCTGCTGACATCCGAAGACAAGGGGGCGTGGCAAGAATGACGGACCCAAAGGTAGACAACTCCTCGCGGAGCTATACTTGCTGTGTAGTCTGTTGTAGAGGAAAGTGTTTTATCTATCATTAACTGGTTTTCATTTCATGTTAAATCTGTATTCTGAAGAAATATTCGAAATAAGAAATTTCTCAAAATTGCATGCTTCATTAGTTTTGTTTCGTCATTTATATTCGTCGTCGTCACCACCACCTCAACCCTCCCCCCACTTCATCATCATCGTTTTCAGTATTGTTGATCATATCTGTGACTAGTTTTCTCATTGTTTTAATCTTGCTAACTATTTCACTGCAATTAATTTTCATTAGAAAATCAAAGAAATCATGGCGGCAGTGACCATTCCGGTTATGGCCAAGTGTCGAATCGGACATTTTGCAGAGGCTCAAATTTTGGAAGCTCTTGGAGTCGACATGGTTGATGAATCTGAAGGTACAAAAGAAAAACATTTCTCATTGGTTCTATTAACTTTAATTTACTGTTGTTTACATGTCTACTAAGACAGCTTATATAGTCTGGCATTTTTGGCTTTCTTGTAATTTTGTAAAAAAAAAAAAAAATAGCATACCTTAAGGCACTGACAGTATCGGTTAAGAAGACATGAACACCACTACAATAGAAAAGCCTTACCCAGAAAACCCAACAAAATCAACAATAGCTACAATACAACAAAACACAACAGTAAAACAATAACAACAAGAAATATAAATGCAACATAAACAACTACAAGCAAAAACAACAGCACAGCAGCAACAGTCTTTCCTTTTGTCTTTTTTTTTTTTTGCTGGTGGCGCATTATCCTGAAAGCTTCATTTGCAGATTTTTTTTCCTCTCAAACGTTTCCACAACCCCAACCATATAATCCGGCAACATCTGCATTCTCAAAACATTTCAGGGTTCAGTCATCCACTTACGAGCATTTTAAAAATATTCTCAGAGCCCTACAAAGTCAAGCACCAAATTGTACATTGTAAAAGTATCCAAAAATCAAATCACATCACCTGTGCAAAATGTATTTTAACACTATTCCCATGGCTCATATCAATCATCTGGTAACTCGTGCACAATAAAATCATTCAAAACAAAAGCAAAGCCAAAGGCAATGCATTCCAAAAATATCCTAACACATAACCAAGCCACCTGGACACGTGCATTATAAAAGTATCTTTGCACATAGCCAAGCCATCTGGACACGTGTATTTTATAATTATCTTAGCACTAGACCAAGCCCTTGGGACAAGGGTATTTTAAATTTATCCTAACAGACCGAAATAAGTGGTAAGGGAAGTGTTTTTGCCGCTAAGCAAACAGCGAGTAACTCACTGACATAGTGAAAAAAAAAGAAAACCCTGTTATTATTATTAGGCTTATTCAGGTGATTCATTGTATATTACTTCACAGCGTTCTTTTGAGGTTGTCGTAAATTTCTTGTGCAGACTGCTGTATCCAAAAATATATATTTGTTTGTTTTGATTTGACGCACAGGTCAAGGTTGAGTCTACTTCCGATGTCGTATTATGGAAGGAAATTGCATTATCATCAACTGTAATAAGTTTAATTTTCAGTGTTGACGCCAGCTGACGAGGAAAATCACGTGGACAAACATCAGTTTACAGTTCCTTTCGTGTGTGGTGCGCGTGACCTTGGAGAAGCACTGCGCAGAATCAGCGAGGGAGCCGCCATGATTCGCACCAAGGGAGATGCGGGAACAGGTCAGAGGTCACTTCCAGTTTCATTTTTAAAGCATTCTGCTTAAGAGAAAAAGCGTATATATTTTTGAGAACATGCTTAAATTAGAATTTTAGTGTGAATAAATTATTCATTTTAGATGTACATGAAATGTAAAAGAGAGTAGCTGGGTTAGACCTGGCGAGTTGTACATCTACTTGAATAACAATAATAAGTGATTGAAAACATTCAGAGTTTTAGAATATTTTGATGCTTCTAGCAAGTTAATGTATTTAAGACTAATTTTGTCAATGTTGATGATGATGTAGATGATGACGAATATTTTGATGATGTTGACGATGATGATGATGATGGTTATAGGCGATGTTGTTGAAGCAGTCCGTCATGCACGCGCCATCCAGCGTCAAATTCGTGTTGCCCAGTCTCTTGATGCAACAGAATTGTACAACTATGCCAAGGAGCTAAGGGTTCCTGTCGACCTCCTGATTAAGACTTCCAAGTTGGGAAGACTTCCTGTTGTCAATTTTGCGGCTGGTGGACTAGGTGAGCAGCCTCATAATCTGCACTCTCAGTTAAAAATGTTAAAAATTTAAAAGACTCAGTCTAAAATGATTTATTAATTTTGAATTACTATGTAAATATACAGGTGCCTGACCAGATTTTATTATTGGGAATAAAGTCCCTGCTGTTTTTTTAAAAATATTGTGAATAACTAGGCCCCTGAATGAGGATTTAAAAAAATTGTGAATAATTAGGCTCCTGAATGTAGATTTAAATACTGTAAATAATTAGCCTCTCGACTTGCTTTAAATGTTGTGTATAATTAGGCCCCGGACTGGATTTAAATACTGTGAATAATTAGCCTCTCGATTTGATTTAAATATTGTGTATAATTAGGCCCCGGACTGGATTGAAATTCTGTGAATAATTAGGCCCCGGACTGGATTGAAATATTATGAATAATTAGGCCTCTGAATATGGGTTTTAAAACAATTGTGATTAATTAGTCCCTTGACTGAGAATTGAAAATATTTGTGATTAATTAGTCCCCTGCCTAAAGATTTAAGTATTGTGAATAATTATGTCTCTGATTGGATTTAAATATTGTGAATAATTAGGCCCTCGACTCAATTTAAATATTGTCAATAATTAAGCCCCTAAGTATGGATTTGAAAAAAAAAAGTGATTAATTAGTCCCCTGACTGAGAATTGAAAAGAAAATTGTGATTAATTAGTCCCTGACTGACTATTTAAATATTGTGAATAATTAGGCCCCTGAATGTAGATTTAAATACTGTGAATAATTAATTAGGTCCTCGACTCAATTTAAATAGTGTAAATAATTAGGCCCCTGATTGTGGATTTAAATTACAGCAAATGTAGACCCCTGATTATGGATATAATTACATAAATCAGCCTCTGACAGGGTCTGCTCAAGAGACTGTGGTGGGCCGGGTCAGGTATGGATTTAATTACTGTGAATAATTAGCCCCTGACAGGGTGAGTTCAAGGGACTGTGATGGGCCGGGTCAGGTTCCATTTGGTTTCTCCCCTTTCCCCAGTTAAAAAAAACCAAACAAACCCATTTTAAACATGTGATATGTTTAAAAAATTAAACACAGTTTATGAAGAAAGAATTTAATGCATTTAAAACATCCACATTCAATATTAGATGTAGCTAAATTGTAGATTCTTGCTAGAAAATAAATGAAATACATTTTTAATATTGGTGTTTTTAGATTTTGTGCCCCTAAACGAACGCAGCCTCCAGGACGTGTCCTTATTGGCTTTTCCCTTGAGCCGGCCCTGACTCTGGAATGGGATTTATTCCTTTGAATAATTATGGTTCTGACCGTCGATTTTATGTTAGTTATGAATATTTAGATCTCTTCTTGAGGATTTAAATACTATGACTATTTATGTTTGTGACTGGCTTTTAATACTGTGAATAATGAGGTTCCAAGTCTTCTGAATCTGAATTATTTGGCACCATACTGAAGTGCTATTATTGGAACAATTAGGCCTCTTACTATGAATTTTAGGTCGATGACTATTTAGAGCCCTAACTGGTAATCTGATTGACATGAATAACACGGTCTCTGATACTACGACCATTCTCTGATTCTTTAAATGATTTGATTTACTGTGAATAATTAGGCCCGGTTATTTTGAATAATTAAGTCTTAATGTGGACTTATTACTTCATCAGAAGCACTAATTAAATGTTTAATTAAAGGGACAGCAGTACTGTTTAAATCCTTCAGGTTTTCACAGCTAGGGCATATTTTAAAATATTTACAGAATGCAAATGAAATCATGTAAAATTTTCACGTTCAATTCGTAAGCCAGACATTTTGAATGTAGAGGTCACGATTTCAAGTCTTTTGCATCCGTAACAATTCTCCTTAAAACAGGAGCATGTAATCGTACACCCGGACATAATGCAAGGACGATTACTTTCACTCTTTTATTTCGGAGTTGTTACACATAATCGCCTTTTGGTAATGGCTGGCAAACAGGAGAGTAAACCTCCACTCTACCCCACCCGTAGGTTTAAAAAAAAAATCCAAAAAGATCCCAAACATTAAACACAATGTAGAGGAAAAAAGTTATTGGTTGAAAGGTGAAACTGCTAAAATATATATTTATATTTATATTAACAGTTTTCAACCAAATGTCTGTGTTGAATGTGTGCAACTTCTTTTTGATGGTGGCTGTTCATGTTGATCTAGAGTGTTATTTCTACAAAATAGCCATCCATGTTAATCTTGAGTGTTGTTTCTACATAATAGCCATCCATGTTAATCTTGAGTGTTGTTTCTACATAATAGCCATCCATGTTAATCTTGAGTGTTATTTCTACATAATATTAGCCGTTCATGTTAATCTTGAGTGTTATTTCTACATAATAGCCATCCATGTTAATCTTGAGTGTTATTTCTACATAATATTAGCCGTTCATGTTAATCTTGAGTGTTATTTCTACATAATATTAGCCGTTCATGTTAATCTTGAATGTTATTTCTACATAATATTAGCCGTTCATGTTAATCTTGAGTGTTATTTCTACATAATATTAGCCGTTCATGTTAATCTTGAGTGTTATTTCTACATAATATTAGCCATCCATGTTAATCTTGAGTGTTGTTTCTATATAATAGCCATCCATGTTAATCTTGAGTGTTGTTTCTACATAATAGCCATCCATGTTAATCTTGAGTGTTGTTTCTACATAATAGCCATCCATGTTAATCTTGAGTGTTATTTCTACATAATATTAGCCGTTCATGTTAATCTTGAGTGTTATTTCTACATAATATTAGCCGTTCATGTTAATCTTGAGTGTTATTTCTACATAATATTAGCCGTCCATGTTAATCTTGAGTGTTATTTCTACATAATATTAGCCGTCCATGTTAATCTTGACCCCGTCAGTATTAATGATCGAGTCCAAGTTGAGTGTTTGCAACTTCTCAAGGTCTTGACTGTTCTTGTTAACCTTTGGTGAATCTATGGGCTTCCTGTTGGAGATACCTTATCGACCATCGCGATCGACAACTCTAGTCATCTCCTGCTTACAAGAATTTGCTCCCTTTCTCTTTCATTGTGCTAGAATCTCCCTATTTTCTTATTTTTAAATTAAAAATAAAATTTATCCCCCACCCCACCCCACCCCACCTCATTTCAGAACTGAGTTTGCATTTCTTTATTTTTTTTGTGGTGTTGATGTTGGTGTTGTTGGTTCCATTAGATTCGTTCCTCTCCAGAGCAAGGCGCGGAGCTTTATATCTTAACGATATTCTCGGTTCTAGACAGTTCTAGAGGGACCTCCGACCACGCCAGGTAGATCGCTCGGTATCAAAGCCCCCCCCCTTCCCTCTCCCCAAGTGGGGCGTATCAGATATATTCAATTCCTATACTTTCTGTAAGGAAAAATTGTGAAAGTTCTCTATTTCTTTTTTCATATTCTGCTGGCTCTGTATATTGTTGCCATGGCAAAAGAAATGACGTTTGGAGCATGGTGAATCAACACTTCATAGTTACGGTGAAAAAATAATCACATGTATTCACGTTCATTTCTTTGTCATAATACTTGGACTGCAAATTGAGTCTTGAGCCACAGAAAAGACAAGAAAATTATGAACAATTTCTGCACAGTCAAATAAAGGAAGGGAGGAAACTCTTGCAAATCCAAGATATCCAGAGCTGCACATGAGTTATCTAGGTCGCTGTGCTGGCCCTAATGGTTCGCGCAGTTTAATAACGATACCGTACATCATATGATCGTGTGTTTGGTGCTGTTCCTTTCTTAGAAGTAAATAATGCTTATTTCCAATAGCGCTTCATGTCTTATGGTCTCTGATAACCTTGCCATAATTTTTGGTCTCCATCGATGGGAGGTTTTGTTTATGTGGAAAATCCATTTAAGTCGGGTCTCAAAACCATGATAACACGATTAATGTTCGAGAGTCTCATGTCTAGATCTGTCAGCCACTCAGCTTCCTAACAGATTATCACGTGCTTTCCACTTATTTGTCACAACGCGCCTTCATAATGCGTGTTATTTGTGTTGTATTATTTACGTGTCTTCCATTTATTATGTTCACTTATGTGTGTTGTTATTTATCGTAGTGTTTCCTTATTTATTGGGACGTGTGTTGTTATTTATCGTAGTGATTCCTTATTTATTGGGACGTGTGTTGTTATTTATCGTAGTGATTCCTTATTTATTGGGACATGTGTTGTTATTTATCGTAGTGATTCCTTATTTATTGGGACGTGTGTTGTTATTTATCGTAGTGATTCCTTATTTATTGGGACGTGTGTTGTTATTTATCGTAGTGATTCCTTATTTATTGGGACATGTGTTGTTATTTATCGTAGTGTTTCCTTATTTATTGGGACGTGTGTTGTTATTTATCATAGTGATTCCTTATTTATTGGGACGTGTGTTGTTATTTATCGTAGTGTTTCCTTATTTATTGGGACGTGTGTTGTTATTTATCGTAGTGATTCCTTATTTATTGGGACGTGTGTTGTTATTTATCGTAGTGATTCCTTATTTATTGGGACGTGTGTTGTTATTTATCGTAGTGATTCCTTATTTATTGGGACGTGTGTTGTTATTTATCGTAGTGATTCCTTATTTATTGGGACGTGTGTTGTTATTTATCGTAGTGATTCCTTATTTATTGGGACGTGTGTTATTATTTATCGTAGTGATTCCTTATTTATTGGGACGTGTGTTGTTATTTATCGTAGTGATTCCTTATTTATTGGGACGCGTGTTATTTATCGTAGTGATTCCTTATTTATTGGGACGTGTGTTGTTATTTATCGTAGTGTTTTCAAATTTAGAATGTCTTGTTCATTCTTTTCTTATCTGTTAAGGCAAGTGTTATTAACTATGTGTTTTTTGTTTATCAAAAAATATTTTCTTATTTACCGTGTGTTCTTATTTACTATAATTAATTTGTATTTGGTTACAGATTATGCTGTGAGTTTTAATTTATTATGTGTTTCCTGATGCATAAGGTAGACAAATCGTTATTTAAGATTATTTCTTAAAGTTATGTTGGCCACCTTCAACGATCCATGACTACAGAGTCACGTGTTGCGGGTGGTGGTGGGTTGGGGTGGGATGCGCATGCAAAATTAGTGAGACAGTTCATAAAAAATCGTCATGATCAAAGTTCGTCTTGCCTCAATGCACGTCTTTGCTCCAGTCTTGTTATGCTGTTCAAGGGGGCTTAATTCTTCCCACCTCATTGCAAAAAATATAGATCCTTGCTCCAGTCTTGTTATGCTGTTCAAGGGGGCTTAATTCTTCCCACCTCATTGCAAAAAATATAGATCCTTGCTCCAGTCTTGTTATGCTGTTCAAGGGGGCTTAATTCTTCCCACCTCATTGCAAAACTATAGATCCTTGCTCCAGTCTTGTTATGCTGTTCAGGGGGGCTTAATTCTTCCCACCTCATTGCAAAACTATAGATCCTTGCTTCAGTCTTAAGTTCCCATTCCCTATTTCGTTTCTCTTTTTTTCTTAATTGAGGGTGGATCTGGGAATTATTCTTTTTCTGTAGATTTATTTATTTATTTTTTTGTCTTTTCCAGCATTTCCATTTTTTATTCCCTGGTATTTCACCCCCCCCCCCGAACCTACTCTCTCCTCCCATACTCCCATATTTTAATTTTTTTTATTATCTTCTTCATCTATTACCATAAGTGTTCGTATTTATTATAATGTATTTCTTTATCATATATATATATATGAAATATACATGCTCATATTTATTATAATGGCATTTTCTTATGTTATGATAATATATTTATTTATTTATGTTTTGTTTTATTAGTAATTTATTATTATTATTTTCTTCTTCTTGTGAATGTCTTATTATTTATTATAATGTGTCTCATTATTTATGATGACTTATTATTTTTTATGATGTGTCTTACTTATTTAATATGCTGTGTCTTATTATATATCATGCTGTGTGCTTTATTAATTATTTATTGTGATATGTTTCACTCGTGTGTCGCTCTTTAATTTTTAATTTTAAACAGCTGTATTATTCCGCATGTTTAGGAGATCCAGCCTGGTCAGTCGGAAACTTAAGTTTATTTCCCCAACCGAAGTAATCACATGTCTACGAGATCCGGCCTGGTCATTCGGGAGCTGCCCTCAGTTTGTCCCCTCTAGATAATTAGCCTAACTGAATGCACACACAAAACCCCCAGCAGTACGACTTTAAACAAGACAGGTATATTTCTTTTATTTCTTTTATGGTTTTCAGCAACACCAGCCGACGTGTCACTGCTAATGCAGCTTGGAGTTGACGGCGTTTTCGTCGGCTCTGGCATCTTTAAAAGTTCCGACCCACCCAGACGCGCGTACGCAATGGCGCAGGCAGTAACCCACTACAAGGACGCCAAGATCCTGGCTGAACTGAGTGAAAATCTTGGAGAGGCCATGTTCGGGACCCCTGCCAAGAAAAATCAAGCTGCTGTCACTTCCACTTCCGGTGGTGACAAATCTACACAGAAAATATGGGACGCAACTCTTGCGAGAGGAAAATTTGAAGTCCAGGCATAACAGCGCTTACGTAGAGATTTGGCAATTGAAATTCTCAACCGTAAATGATTGAAACTCTCCAAAAATCTAAAATGTTTTCAGGCCAAACCGCCTTTTGCGATTGTTACCTCACTTGGTGTTATTCGTTTGTTAAGCACAATAAATATTTGCTGTCTTTAATTTTTTAAAAAATAAATTTCCTTTTTCGAATACAAAAGTCATAATTTTCTTTTCTCTTTTTCGTCTTACAGTGTGTTTCTTTGCTTCAAGAAAGAAATAGACATCAGTGGACTTTATACGTCATAGACATCAGTGGACTTTATATGTCATTGGCTTGACACACAGACAATACTGAAACATCACTAATGCAAGCAGGCACGCACACACACGCTCCCTCTCTCTCTCTCTCTCTCTCTCTCTCTCACACACACACACACACACACACACACACACACACACACACACACACACACACACACACACACACACACACACACGCACAATAGACAACAATACAAAATAAATATTTTGCAGTGAATTCTTTTGCTCTAGGAATGAGCTAACATTAGTCCAGTATTTTCGTTTGAAAAATATATAATTGAGATAAATTTGATCCGATTAACTTGCTGAATAACAATACTGATGATGTTGTTGATGATGATGATGAATGATTTTGTTAATAAAGCGGATACGGAAGTGGTGTACTATTTTCAAACGGGAGGTCATGAATAAAACCGTGGTCAAAATTAAATTGACATGACTCGTCATAAATCTCAGACTGAGATACACGTTACGTCGTAAAATCTCAGAATTAAATACCCATTACGTCAAAAAATCTCAGAATGAGATATTACGTCATAAAATCTTAGAATTAGAAACACATTACGTTATAAATCTCAGAAAACTGTACATAGAACGTCACCCATCTTATACCTAGGTACAGTACATAGTAGGTTAAAAAAAAATGCATATACTGCATGGTAAAAAATCTTAACAGTAAGTAGGTCGTACGTCTTAAATCTCAAACGTAAAATACAGCACACGTCAAAATCGTAAATGCATGTCTCTTATTACTTACTATACAGCTAGTACATGGAAGAAAGGCAAATAAATAATAGTTTTAAACAATTATGCATCATACCGCCGTCACCATTCTAATAAATATAAATAAAGTATTCAGTAAATATAAATAAAGTATTCAGTAAATATAAATAAAGTATTCAGTAAATATAAATAAACTATTCAGTAAATATAAACAATAAAAATTATATCTTGTTATTTGTCAGCAAAGAGTTTTGAAAAGTGTTCTTCAGAAAAAACACACTCAGCGAGTACACTGCAAAAACGTTATTTAATTCTTTCGCACACAAACAAACAGACAAAATACATGCCTGAAAACTGCCTGGCGAATCGAGCAAAGTAAAGAATTGAGTAACGGCCAAGAGATTCGCAAGAGGATCGAATAACGAAAAGTGCCCATGAATTTGAATAATTTTTTTTAAAAGGGTGCCATGTCAATATAATTGGAAACGAATTTGGAGTTGGCGTATTGGAGGTAATGACTTCCTGTTCGGTCATAAGTATTTCCTCTAGACGCCATTTTTTTCAAGATGATCAAACATTTACAATCGATTGCTAAAGGTAGCACTCCCCGTTCAGTCTAACGCAATCATCTTTTAGGGAAATTGATCAAATGTTGGGAAGAGTAATAAAGAAATGAATGCTTTCGAATATTCAAAGCACATGATTTTAGCTGCGAATGTATCAAGAGCTAATCGATAATTGATACAGAATATCGCTTCTGGCTTGCCGTTGCTTGGTTCAAACGGATTCTCTTGACTGTGAACTCAGTTGGAGCGTAAGAATTATATTTTGCTCAAAGCCACTCGGTGACGTCATAGTTGTGTTCGCATGCAAATAAGACCATTATTTACCTGATAACCTAGCTACATTAAAAAACCAACCGAATGAAACAGCCGGTTGTCGATATGCACATTAGACCGCTATTTACCCGATAACCTAGTCACTTTCGCGTTATTTTGTTATGAAACTCGGCTAATGGAGTCTTTATTTCACCTCCTTATTCTGCCAAATAACTACTCCAGTGACCTTGGCCTTTCTGTAGGTGAAGCCATTTTAAGGAGACGTGTTTATAGTGAGTGCGTTTTAGGGTGAGTGCATGGTTTTTTGTTGTTACGGCTATGAGTTTTAAAAACCGACGTTTTTGTTTTTCATTCGACCTTCATGTTATCAAAAATTTAACATTAATAACAACGCTTTACTTCTACGAAGATGACGTGGTGGGTCTGCAGACGAAGAACCCGACATTGTCGGAGAACTCATTCGTTGAACGTTTTATTGATGAAATGTGTAAAGACGTGATGACAGTGACACCTGTTTAAAACACTCTGGCATTTGACGTGCTTTTAAAAGTGTTTGTCACAAAACGGGAGGCTCGTTACAAGCCGACCCGAGCTGAAGTTAGAGATGCAAGGGGTGAAGTCTATTTTTGGCCTGCTCCGGTGCACCTCCAAGAAAAGCCCGTGACGTGTGCCAGTACTACGTCGCGTCAAGTTGTTACATAGACACACATGACATACACCATTGATGTTTGGGTGGGGCCCAATTTATTAATGTCATGCCAAGGAACGTTTTATTGGCGGTGTGTGTTGTGAGTGTGTATCATAAATGTGAATAAATGGACGAACAGACGAACGGTGCAAAACGATAGTACAATTCTTTCGTCCCTCTCAAAAATTATGAATAACAAGAGAGTTGAAAGATGTTTAAATCAGGTTATTTATTTCCCCGATTTAAAAGGGGCACTACTCTTTCGCACAGTGATTAATCATTCATTCAACTTTCCAATGCCATACACTCTTTGGGAAATAAGGGGAGATGAAAATGATGAAATTCAAAATATAAAATAAAGATTGATTACACAATTCTTATGCGGCAAATGTGGCCGCTTTAACAATAGTTGACATGTAAAATAAGCATTACTTTTTAACATTCAAGTTCTTATTTTGCAAACGATATAATAGTGTTCATTTTCTTAAGAGTCCCGAGTTAAGTATGTGCGCGTTAGCCATGCTAATGATTACTCACTATTAATGTCAGAGTTCCAAGGAGATGACGTAAGCTCACACGTCACTTATAAGCGGCACTTCAAAGTGAAGATAGGACGCAATTGAGGCGTCGCATTACAGGTGAAGATTCTGCAGAATCTAGGCACCACTTTCAGATTATCACTGGGGAGAAATCTGAAATTTAGCTGACTGTTGTCAGCCTCGATAATTATCGTTGTACCGGTTGTCGTGGAAACGGACACCCCAACGACGTTTAGCATTATCGGGTGGAGTCGTCCAGTGGGATGTGTCGTCGCATTACATTGAGTGTAGAAATCCGGATATCTGTAAGAAAATCTCGGTGCTAGCCTCTCAATTTGCGGGATAGATTGCCAAACGAACTCAGACAGGGGGAAGACAAAATTGGTCCCTCGTGTCGTTAACTGCATACAACCAGCGTCGCATGCATGGGTTTTTCTTGACAGTGAACTTTCCACTTTGCCAAAAGTTATACTGAGTAATTTTGCCTCGTTACTCAATATATGGCATCAGACGGATGGAAAACGGATGGAAAGAGATTTTTGCAGCTTTCCTTTATGAAATCTCTGTACATGAGATAATTCATACGTGAAGTTAGACTGGCTTCAGACGAATCGACGTTTTCAACATTGAGAGTAAAATCTTCATTTTGTCTCTTATATAGCTTTCACTGAAGGTTTCCAAAACTTCCAGAAGCTATGTCCTGTGACATGATTTTTGCCTTGGATATATAGTGGTAATCGTGATGCACGCTTTTCTGTGGTCAATTCTAATGCGCACTGGCCATTTCTCTCGTCAACAACACGTGACTCGTAGTGCGCAGTTGTCCCAATCATTTAATATACATATCCTTCATAAACTAATATATATATTCAATATGATAATTAACACACACTGCGTCACGAACGTCTGTCTACTAAAGAGATCTTAGGTGACCGATACTGGAATTTCACATGATAATATGAAAATATAACAAAACTCGGATTACTTCAATTAGTTTTGTTAGCGGTTTTTTAAAATGAAATAAAATATAATTTCTGTCCCTCATTTCCTGTGACAGTGTTCAGCCTCATGTCTCCAATAAAGCACGTCAAATGTGGCGTTTCTTTAAACTGAAAACATGAAGGTAGTCACTCATGTGACGTGTTTACTAGAGACAAGGTGAATAATTTAAACTGTGACGCGTTTTGCTGAAGACAGTAGGATCAAAATAAATGAGATACGCTGTAATGGAGACTATAGGAAAGTACATTAACTAGTGACGTGATTTACTGAAGATAGGAAAGTGAAATGTAACATGCTTTATCGCAGACAATAGTGAAAACAGTTTGTGACGTGTTTTTAGATAGGGGAGCATGGGGTAAAATGCCCATCCTTTGTGACATTGATTATTTAAAAAAAAAAGTCGTTGAATGGCATCTAGAACGCAGTTTTGAGTATTTAGAAATTTGTATTACTGTTGTTCTAACAAATTTAACCACGAAGATACACAACGTTTTGCGGTTATTGCATTTTTGAGAAGTTTTCTTACTGGTCCTTTTCCCCATGGATGGGCTTCTCACCCGCAAGATTGATATGCCTAGAAATGATCAGTCAGTGAGGGAATGAGAGAATACAGGGAAAGGAAATAGAGACATGCAAATTTGGAAAGAAGAACACTGGTGTATTTGCTGTTTGTTTTTGCATTATAGTCCCACGGGCAGTGCACTGGGGCCCTTACCTATACAACCACTCACAGGAATAAACATGGAAATGGTCGAGAGGCCCCGGGCAATTGCCTAGCGTGCCCATGCGTTAAGACAACACTGATTGTAATCGGCTTCATTTTTTTTATCATCATCATTATAACAATCATCATCATTAAATGATTTTACAAAAATCATAAAAAGATTTTTAAGTGATTGTATAGTTAAATGTTGTTTAGTGTTTGTATGTGTAAATGTTGTTTAGTGTTTGTATGTGTAAATGCTGTTTAGTGTTTGTATATGTAAATGTTGTTTAGTGTTTGTATATGTAAATGTTGTTTAGTGTTTGTATATGTAAATGTTGTTTAGTGTTTATGTGCTTAAATGTATGCTGAGTGTTGGTATGTGTGCGTTTATTTGAATATTTGTAAATGATAATGCATGTTTGTTTTTATACAAATTTTGAAACGAAAGCTTGCTTGTGTGATATATTTTTAGTGTTTGTTAAGTGTACTAAAATCATTTACCAATGTCAATGCAAGAATAATTTTATTTTAGTACTCTTTCATGCAAATGTAAAGGTAGGACTTGTAAGTGTAAATGTAAAGAAATTGCATGCGTAAATATTAATACAGGAATGGCATGCGTAAATATTAATACAGGAATTGCATGCGTGAATATTAATAGAGGAATTGCATGCGTAAACGTAAAGATGGGAATTGCAATAATGGGAAGAGCGTAAATACATGTTAGTATTTGCATGTGTACATGAACCTTAGTGCTTTCAAGTGTACATTTAGGGATGTTGTATTTGGTCATATTTATTATCTTTACTGGTGTCTTTAGAGTGTTTTAAGAAAACTGATCAAAATATTTATTCTCTGATAAACGTTGTTTTTTACGTTCGAGGAAAATTGACCAAAATGTCGAATGGCTGGCTGACTTCATTTTTTTAAAAATGACAATAATGTTGATGTCATTGTGTATTTCTAAGAATTTTTGTTCATATTAATTGTCTTTAGTTGTCGTTTTGTTCTAAGAAAACTGACCAAGCTATGTGCTGCCTGACAGAAGTCTTTGTGTAATGATGAAAAGGAACTATAGATTCTGTTTAAGTCTGTGTGCGCGTTCTTAGAAAACTGACCAAATTTGGTTACCCAGAGAAGTGCCTTAGTGTATGTTCATTGGAACGTAATCAGGTATATTGTCCGAGAGAGAAGTCTTTGAGAGTGTTCCATGAAGTGTAACTATATATATATTGTCTAACAGAAGTCTTTGAGAGTGTTCCATGAAGTGTAGCCATATATATATTGTCTAACAGAAGTCTTTGAGAGTGTTCCATGAAGTGTAACCTTATATATATTGTCTAACAGAAGTCTTTGAGAGTGTTCCATGAAGTGTAGCCATATATATATTGTCTAAGAGAAGTCTTTGAGAGTGTTCCATGAAGTGTAACCTTATATATATTGTCTAAGAGAAGTCTTTGAGAGTGTTCCATGAAGTGTAGCCATATATATATTGTCTAATACAAGTCTTTGTGTGTATTCCAAGAAAGCTGACTATAATATTTGCTAACAGAAATCTTTGTGTTCCAGGAATGCGCACGCACACGCACACACACGCACGCACACACACACGCACACACACGCGCGCAGACGCGTACACACACACACACACACACACACACACACACACACACACACACACACACACACACACACACACACACAGTCATTGTACGTGTTCTAATGAAACTGACCGTATTATTTACTGTCTGACTGAAAGCTAAGTATTTCGTGCAACTCTCAAATCACGACGCGTCCGCGCACTTTGCCTTGTTTTCCAGGTGAGACGAAAAATTACTGCTACAGGTGTAGCCGACTACTAATTACTTTTGTTAGGGCAATTATCAGTTCTTTTATCAGCAGGCCAACATTACTACAAGAGGTTCTTCATAGGTATATCATCCTTGCTAGGAGGGTATCTTTCATTTGTCAAGACACAGCACGAATTTCTCGGCCTGCACATCGATCTGTTCCAGTGACGTCACTGACTGATCGCGAAGTTTCTGACACCAACAGTTGTGAGCATTTTCTAACGACGCAGGACTTGTTTGGTACACGTGCCTTCAGTTTGTTTTCACGTCACAGCCGTTATTACCAACATTTGAAAGTTGCGTCTCGTCTGATGATCAGCATGATGGCTGAAATGTAGACTGCCGTCTGGACTAACGATTTCAGAATAGCCGTTTGAATAACTGTCTAACTTCTTGCTAAGAATCATACACTTATAGTAAGTATGAATTGTCCAACCTCTTTATTGGTGTGTTCAATCCCTGGGTTGTCTGCCCTCTTAATCAGAAAACTAATTGGCGCAAAGCTGTCTGCCCTGGTTATCGGAATACTCCCTGGCGCACAGCTACCTGCCCTGGTTATCGGAATACTCCCTGACGCACAACTACCTGCCCTGGTTATCGGAATACTCCCTGACGCACAGCTACCTGCCCTGGTTATCGGAATACTCCCTGACGCACAACTACCTGCCCTGGTTATCGGAATACTCCCTGGCGCACAGCTACCTGTTCTCATTATCAGCAAACCTCTTGCATAGTTATCTGCCCGCGTTATCGGAATACTCCATTAAGTAGACAAAGCGAAATACCATAGTTATCTGCCCTCGTTATCGGAATACTCCATTAAGTAGACAAAGCGAAATACCAGCGAGATGCAATAATTGTAGATAACATTAGCGCACATAAAGTAAAGTTTACAGTGGTATTGGCATATCGATATATCTATTATATATTTGTACCTAATACCCATAATATATTCGTAAATATACATAATATGTGTTGTTAAAAAGATTGATATATTTGTTGTTAATATTAGGTTATAGTTTAATTTAAACATATAGGCTTGTTGAGATGTATGTGTTGACAGCACTAGTGCACAGTTTGGTATAAATAAAACTACCTAGAAATAGCTAGTTTTAATTAGCACTAGTGCACATTTTGGCATAAATAAAACGACCTAGAAATAGCTAGTTTTAATTAGCACCAGTGCACAGTTTGGCATAAATAAAACGACCTAGAAATAGCTAGTTTTAATTAGCACTAGTGCACATTTTGGCATAAATAAAACGACCTAGAAATAGCTAGTTTTAATTAGCACTAGTGCACAGTTTGGCATAAATAAAACGACCTAGAAATAGCTAGTTTTAATTAGCACTAGTGCACAGTTTGGTATAAATAAAACGACCTAGAAATAGCTAGTTTTAATTAGCACTAGTGCACAGTTTGGTATAAATAAAACGACCTAGAAATAGCTAGTTTTAATTAGCACTAGTGCACAGTATCGCATATAGTTCCCGAATGCTAAAAAAGTTGCAATATTCAAGTGTAGTTCGACTTTCACTTGTGAATCAAGTTTTTTCAAACATGAGTGTCATCAAGACAAACAGTCGGAGCTCATCGAGCAATGACAGGCTGCAGGATTGCGTGCGAATTACTCTGACTTCACATCAGCCACATTTTGTAAAATAGCTAAAAAAAAAAAAAAAAACTTTTTCCATTAATTACAATTTGCAATGTTATAACTTTTCTGCTTCTTTTGTACAAATGCCATAACAATCGAACTGTTGACAGTTATTATTAATAGTATGTTAATTTGTTAAGGATGTCAGAATATGAGATTTGAAGTTACAATGTTAACGTTTATTGATATTTCCATTAGCAAGTTGGAAATATTTATATTTTAATTTTTAAAAAAAGACTTAATTAATCATTAAAGAAGTTTACACTTTACATTAAAAAGGTTACATGTTTACAAGACTTAATTAATCATTAAAGAAGTTTACACTTTACATTAAAAAGGTTACATGTTTACAAGACTTAATTAATCATTAAAGAAGTTTACACTTTACATTACAATGGTTACAAGTTTACAAGTCTTAATTAATCATTAAAGAAGTTTACACTTTACATTATAATGGTTACAAGTTTACAAGTCTTAATTAATCATTAAAGAAGTTTACACTTTACATTATAATGGTTACAAGTTTACAAGTCTTAATTAATCATTAAAGAAGTTTACACTTTACATTACAATGTGGCTCGAAGTTTGTCTCGAACATACAGACGTCAAGCTTGATAGTCAATGTGTAGACACTCTACCATAGAAATGACAAAGATGACTTAATGCCAGATATCACCAACTGCTGTTGTAAAACTGCCATAGAAATGACAAAGATGACTTAATGCCAGATATCACCAACTGCTGTTGTAAAACTGCCATAGAAATGACAAAGATGACTTAATGCCAGATATCACCAACTGCTGTTGTAAAACTGCCATAGAAATGACAAAGATGACTTAATGCCAGATATCACCAACTGCTGTTGTAAAACTGCCATAGAAATGACAAAGGTGACTTAATGCCAGATATCACCAACTGCTGTTGTAAAACTGCCATAGAAATGACAAAGATGACTTAATGCCAGATATCACCAACTGCTGTTGTAAAACTGTCCCCGAGGGCGAGCATTTCGGACAATCACGCACGCACGCACACACAGTGAGAGACAGAGTGAGCATAATAGTAGACTTACTGCCAAAGGTAAGTACACATGTGAAATTGTTGATTTTGCCGTTTTTCATTAAAATAACTAAATAAAATATACAAGTAAAATCTTAACATTCTTTCAATAAATTCAGGAATATCTCTTCCTTTTAAAATTAAGAAAAAAATTAAAAGAAGCAATTTAAATTGAAACGAATAATTTGATTTTTTTTTAAACAAGAGACGCTGTATAAGGAAGGGGCAGGCAACCAAAGCTTACACATCACACCAACACCACATCACAGGGGTGGTTTTCAGTCTTTCTCGAAGCGATGTATCACCAGGAAGCGTGCTTGTATGCGCTTCTTGTAAGCGCCTTAAGTGCTTTGGGGCTGCAATATAGGATGCTAATCGGATCTAGGAGAAGCAGCCATGACAACCTCGTTTTCAGCGGCAACTTCCTATGGGTCGCTAAAGCTAAATCGAAACTCCTTTGTGCCAATTTCTGTATGGAGGACCTCCGTTGCACAACTTTTACCTACACGTCACAGGATATGACGTGTCGAGGTCACAGCTCAATCGCTTTGGATGCCGTGGATGGAACTACTACGCCGAATACGACTATGTTTGACGTCAAAGGTAGGCAGTGTGTTTCTGTCAGACTTTGGTGACGTAATATGCAGTGTGTTTCTGTCACTTTAGTGACGCACTATGCAGTTTGTGTCAGACTTTAATGACCTAATACACAGTGTGTTTCTGTCAGACTTTAATGACCTAATACACAGTGTGTTTCTGTCAGACTTTAATGACCTAATACACAGCGTGTTTCTGTCAGACTTTAATGACCTAATACACAGTGTGTTTCTGTCAGACTTTAATGACCTAATACACAGCGTGTTTCTGTCAGACTTTAATGACCTAATACACAGTGTGTTTCTGTCAGACTTTAATGTTTCACCTAATTACGAAAAGGTACATACCCTTGTTTTAAAAATATTCCAAATTAAACAGATGCTAAAGGGTCCTAAATCAATATTTAAAAAATCTTTGCTCCTAACATTGACACTGACATATCGACAGGTCTGATCTAGATGTTATAACCAACTTTGGTACGGCTTTAAATCACGTGATCACAATTTAGGCAAGCCATTAGCAAGATCAGAACCTGTGTACAATTAAATCTTTTTATCTGTACTTTCATGGTTTATTCCATCAACAAACAATTATTTATAGAAAATAAAGAAAATAAATATAGAAAATAAAGCCTTCCAGGTTCAAAATAAATTTGTAAACAAATTTCCAGTGCGTTACCAGTAAACGTAAAGGATTAGTATTGCTTCCAAATATTTTTGTAAAATTTTAAAACACAAATTATTATTTTGATAAAACCTATACATAGTCATTTCGATAAACGCACCTTGTGAATTAAAATATATTTTCTTTACACACTGAGGTGGAGTAAATTTGCGTATCCATATTTTAAATTTAATTGTTATATACATTGTTAAATTGTCAAAGTGACCCGATTGGGCACTCCTTATTATGGTATTTTTGTAAGTGTCAAGGGTTGGAGTAAACAACTTGGGTTGAGAATATGTTAGAAAATTGCTGATGCAATGCAAATCATTTCCAACTGGATGAGAAGTTTTTTTCTGACTAATAGTCTCATACTTGTTCATAACAAACTCATCCAATGGGGATGGACTGAAAGTTTCTTTGTTGAAGAAGTGTTCTATTCTAATCAATTTGAATTTGAACATAACTCAGTGCAGTCATAAAGGCGATCATTAGTTTATGGTGAATTAACTGACTGATAAAGAAAGAATGGCTTTAGAATATTTCATACATGTTTGCTATTGATATATGATTTAAATTGTAAAATGTTTTATGTAAATGAACCATTATTTTATTGCTTATTATTTGCTACTGATAATTTAAAATATACATAACAAAGATACATGTGTGGATATTAGTTTGACCATACTCTAGTGGCACTAGTGTTTTAATATAATTTTGATATGCATGTACCGAATATTTGTTTACATGACTGGACATTCATGGTACCGCAAATATAAAATATAAAGACATTATAGTACACAATTTTTTATTAATTAAAAAACACCTTGTTAATGAATTCATTGTAAGCTTGCATTGGAATTTTCTGGTACATGCTTAAACATTTTTAATATTTTAAATATAAATATACATAAAGTATAATGCACAACTCAGTTGTGATTATCAGATATGCTTGTGATTTTTTGTAGGTGAGCCATCAATATTAAACTTAGTTTCAAAAAATGAAAAAATAATGATTAAATGTTGTATAATTTGAATATTTCAGGTATGTATTTAATACGAATTGTGATTATTAATAATAATATCACTCTAATCAGTTCAGTGTCACATGAGCATACGATAATAAATTAAATTAATGTGAAAGTATTGGAATTAATTAATTATCATTACTATTAATTTAGTATTGTTAATGTTCTAAGCACCGTATACTTGATGGATCTGTTTCTAATAATAGTAATTTTACCTGTTTGCAAAATGAGTGAAATGTATGTAATAAAAACTAATATATGATAAAGACATGGATTATATGATTATAATCCAGTTAAAATTTGTATTTGACATTTTGAATAACAATAAATAAAATGTCACTTTATTTGTGTGTTAGTTTGTTAATTTTTAAGTGTATTTAATGATATTGTTGCTGGATAAGTTTTGAGGCAAATAACTGATTGTTTTGATGAAGCATTAAATTATCCAGACGTATAGATCTACAATTACTGGACATAAAGTATACACGTACATTTAGATTAAAATCTAGACCACATTCTTCTTCTTAATGTAGGGGGCGCTTTCGGCTTCCGCCGCTTTCGCGCCGAGACCACATTCACCTCACAGCAGTCTTTATAAATATAATGAGTTTTGTTGTTTAGTTTTTTAAACGATGCTCGTTTCAAAGACTTCGGTCATTAGACAGCTTGACTTCAAAGAAGTTATTTATTTATTTATTGACGGAACCCTTCCGTCTTTCAATCGTGGATTTGTTACAAATCTCATTTCCGACAAAGTAACTGTGAAAGAAAAATACTGAAAGACGAAAACCACTGACGAACTGATACATAGGGCGGGGGGGGGGGGGGGGGCCTAAACAAGGATTCAGTCAGATTTATTAAGCCTCTTATTTGACGTCACACGCGCGCTCTAACTTAGAATTCCTCCAAGATCACGTAATTCGAGCCTTTTCGCGCAGAGTAGCTGGTTTCTTTTAACTTTTTACCACATGGTAGTACAAATGGGGTTTATTTGATTGTTTTTAATCGGGTAAAAGGTTTCATGTAAAATGGATTGATAAGGGTTGTAAGAAAACAATACAAGTGAATCTCTGAGATCAATTTTCCCCTTTGAACAAACTCAAAATACTGTAAAAACTCGGTGGGTATCAGTTAAGAGCATTAATTTTAATGCAGAAAGTCATGGGTTCGAGTTCAGATATGTAATTGATTTTCTTTCTTTCTTTCTTTCTTTCTTTCTTTCTTTCGTTCTTTGTTTGTTTGTTTGTTTGTTTGTTTGTTTGTTTGTTTGTTTGTTTGTTTGTTTGTTTGTTTCTTTCTTTCTTTCCTTCTTTGTTTGTTTGTTTGTTTGTTTGTTTGTTTGTTTGTTTGTTTGTTTGTTTCTTTCTTTCTTTCTTACGCCACCACCACAACCACCACTTTCTTTCTTTTTCTTTTTGTAACACGATATGCAAGAACATTCTAGCATTGTTCGATACACATAACAGTCAATATGGATGTGAATATTTGCATAAACTAAGAGTTAACAATTAAATCATTGACTACCCGCATGAAAAATAGGCCTAAGGCTGAAAATATGAAAACTCATCTTTACCTGAATTGAATAAAGCGTTTTCTCGAAACAGCAGAATACATACAGCAATGAATATTTTCTTATGTCAAACAGATGTATTTTGGTTGGAAAAGGCCTGTATTGTAAAGTCGGACTGTCGGGGCCCACCCCTTGCTGTCTGCTTTGTTGGTCGATGTGTGTGCTCACCCGGATATTACTACTCTTTCCATCTTAATGACTGCGTGGAGGGTATGTAAAGTACCCGACTTAGTCCTTACGTTACATAGCACAAACAGCCAGTCATCCATCCATCCACTTAGGATCTCAATAAAACTGGTGTATTTAATATATTCTAATTCATTGTTCAGCACCAAGACAATCAAGTCACAGTTTTACATGTGACCCTTTCATTGCTAATTAACCGCTTTATCATTAAATTATTTAACCCATTTATTACCAAATTATTATTAATTAATCCCTTTATTATTATATTATTTTTAATTGACCCTTCACCACCAAATTATCACTGATTAACCCCTTTATTATTTAATTATTACTATTTAACCATTTATCGCAAAATTATTAGCCATTAATTACTATTTTATAGTGCCTATATTGCTTTGTCTTTTGAGTTTGCATTTGTTAGTGGCTGTTAGACAAAGGTTGTAAATGCCGTGAAACACGAATATTTTCTGGGGTCTACGCAAATCATATGAGTATCTTCTGGATTGTAAGCAAACCATATTAGTATTTTCTCGAGTCTTAGTAAACTATACTAGTATTTTCTGGAGTCTTAGTAAACTATACTAGTATTTTCTGGAGTCTTAGCAAACCATACGAGTATTTTCTGGATTATAAGGGAACCATGCTAGTATTTTCTGGATTATAATCGAACCATACTAGTATTTTCTGGAGTCTTAGTAAACCATACGAGTATTTTCTGGATTATAATCGAACCATACTAGTATTTTCTGGAGTCTTAGTAAACCATACTAGTATTTTCAGGAGTCAAAGCATATCACATTAGCGTTTTCTGGATTAATTTTATTTTGAGTTATAAAATGCTGAAGTGATTAGTCAGTAAACTTTCAAATTTTATTATCTCATTTATTATCTAAACAATTTATGTGTTTCTTGAAATATGTTTAATGCAAATCTTTAATATTGTCATCACCGCTTTCAGTGTGAAAGTGCAAAAAGGATTGATAATAAAGATGGTTGAAAATGATGATCGATATTAACAGTAGATTGATGGATAATAATGATGGTTGATAAAGATGATTGGTAACACAGTAAAATGATGAATATCGATAGTTGTTAATGAAGATTGATACTACTATTAATAAAGTTTAACTTGTTTGTGATTGATTTCGAATTCCTTTTGTCCGATAGGTATACATCGTTTTCATAAATATGTTATGCATTTTGTAATATTCTGGCTTTCCTGTGCTTTGCCTAAGGCAAAGATACTTTTAACCGCCTGTCCTTATTGCATTTTGCCTAAGGCACTGTACAAGACACTTTTAACCGTCTGTCCTTATTGCATTTTGCCTATGGCACTGCAAATGACAATTTTAATATTTTAGCTCGCTTACATTTTGCTTCAGTCATTGTACAGGACACTTTTGGCATTTTGGACTGTCTACGTTTTGCCTAACTTTCAGGTTGCTTAGAGTCTGAACTTCGACAAGAGATGGTGGAGTATCCCGGGTGGTACGTGCTAAACCTGAACATGAACACCACGTCCACTCTCGCGTGGTCAGCGTGTCAAAACTGGTGCCGCCAGGTCCCCCAATGTCGGACGTTCGAGTACAACTTTAACATCACCCGCTGCTCGCTGGCCAACATAACGGCTCTCGATGCCATGGACAGCTGGATTCCAGCCACGGGCAACACCCTGGTCTCTTATTATCAGAAGGAGTGCTGGTGACCGACCAGAATTTTCCTTAAAAGGAGACACGATTAATTGGGGGAAAACGCTGAATTTTGTTACTTTTTTGACGATTTCTTTCGGTATTTTTGTTTTACTCTGAGATGTTTTATGAATCTCAACGACCTAATTTGCATAATAAGTTTTTCTGCGAATTGCAACTCTACCCTTCTTTCCGTCTAGCTAGCGCTTTCTTTGCGCATGCGTACAAACACTCAAATATCTACACATAAAATATGTATTAGCATGCACTTATATACACACAATATATATATATACACACAGCATATCCACAGATACCTACACACATATACTCTCCCACACACCTACTATACAGACCCACATACATAAACACACACACACATACACACACACACACACACACACACACACACACACACACACACACACACACACATACACACACACATATCTACAATGCACACTCCATACAAAATTCAACTATTCAGTCAACACAATTACAAAACAGTCCGCACTAATTTCAAATTGTCGTTTTTTTAAGAATAATTTCTGATGTACATATTTACAAATTCGTTTGAAGTTTATTTATAATTTGTAATAATAAGGGCGCGCTAATTGTAGAACAGTTATTGAAATTGAGTTCGTGCTCAGCCTTTTGTTTAAAGGAATTATTTTGTAAACATTGACATATTGATTCCATATGGTCATTTGGCCACTCATTGTAACATCGGGCAGTTTTACTGATGTTGGAGGTCAATCCGTGTCCATGGCACAACTTTGGCCACTAAGCATTAATCGTTTGAAATCTGTGTGGTGTTTGCAACTCTTCATATTTCTTATTGCTCAACGGCATAAAAGCAGTCATGACTTGAAAATATACACTTCTGGGCACCAGATTGGTAAAGATTTTGTTTCTCTGACTATTGTGTGTTTCAGGAAGAATGATACTGTCTGGAGTTGTTAAGGACATTTATCAGTTCTTTTTCTATTATAAAATAAAATTATTAAATTTCTAATTCAGATTGATGCAGTGATCGTTTATTTGTTCATTGTGACAAAGACAGACTTGAGGCGGTATGCAATTGTGTTTTGTTTTGTTCCTAGTAACAAAGACAGACTTGAGTGGTATGCAATTGTGTTTTGTTTTGTTCCTAGTAACAAATACAGACGTGAGGCGGTATGCAATTTTGTTTTGTTTTGTTCCTAGTAACAAAGACAAACATGAGGCGGTATGCAATTTTGTTTTGTTTTGTTCCTAGTAACAAAGACAAACATGAGGCGGTATGCAATTTTGTTTTGTTTTGTTCCTAGTAACAAATACAGACGTGAGGCGGTATGCAATTGTGTTTTGTTTTGTTCCTAGTAACAAAGACAGACGTGACAAGGTGTGCAATTGTGTTTTGTTTTATTAATAGTAACAAAGACAGACTTGACAAAGCATGAAGTTTTGTTTTTTTATTTGAACATAGATAGACATGACAGGAAATACACTTTTATTTTATTTTATTGTATTCTATGAAAGAAAGATAAACACGATAAGATCGACTTAAATACAAAATTTATTCCCCCTATTAAAGATAAACTTGATTATGTTAATTTGTTCTCTGATATTGTTATTTGTTCTTACAGATTATTAATATATTTTATAGTAACAAAGATAGACACGATAAGACAAGCATGAGGTTAATTTGTTCATTGTAACAAAGATAGAAAAGACAATGTACATATTATTGATTCGTTCTTACTTCTTGTTACTTTGATCATACGTATTGTTAATTGTTCATACAGATAATTAATTTGTTAATTATGACGAAGAAATATAATAATTTATTCCTATATAGGTATTCACAATTTTTCTGATCTTGCTAACCAGATTAATTATTTGTTTGTGCTGGATTTCCGGTTAGTGCTGGACTTTTGGTTTAAACTCAGTTTACCGTCACTGATTGGATTAAACTATTCACTTGCAGTATTTAAGAAAGTTCGCTTTTATTAGCAGGACGGTACTGGCGATCACAAAGAAATCAAAAGACTTTCTTCACCCGGTGCAAAATTATACTAGAAATATTTTATTCATTGCTATTTGTTGATAAGAGAAATATTGTAAAATAATTAAAAACATTGTTATGTGATTCGTAATCTGAAATAAATTTGTGTTATACATAAATCATTTCTGCTATGTTTATCATGAATATATTAAATCGTGTTTATCATGCATATATTATGTATAATTAATAAAGGGAATTAATGCATTCATCCCCAAACTAATTAATCCGTCTGAATTCACCAGGAGAGGTCTTTATATCAGATGGACAAGCAAGCGTCATTAACCCCTTTGACTTTCAATATTATTGCCCGCACCGAGAGTTACCAGACTTAATATTATTGCCCGCACTGAGAGTTACAGGACTAAAAATTATTGCCCGCACCGAGAGTTACCAGACTTAATATCATTGCCCGCACTGAGAGTTACCAGACATAATATTGTTGCCCGCACTGAGAGTTACAAGACATAATATTGTTGCCCGCACTGAGAGTTACCAGACATAATATTATTGCCCGCACTGAGAGTTACCAGACTTAATATCATTGCCCGCACTGAGAGTTACCAGACATAATATTATTGCCCGCACTGAGAGTTACCAGACTTAATATTATTGCCCGCACTGAGAGTTACCAGACTTAATTAACCTGTTTCACTTTGAGTGCTCCTAGTTAGAGAAATCACCCACACTTATCTTGACCATTCAGTGATCTTTTATTTTGGCAGGACACTTACTAAATTATCTATTCGCTGTTCGACTTTACAATTATACAATGATCATTATCCTCGAACGTCCAATCAGCCATCTGTAAGCCAGATCAGAAATAATTTAATGAGGTGTTCTTGAAAGAAGCTTTCCTAAGTAAACGCATTTTAAGGGAAAGCACTCAAAACGTAAGATTAAACACTTGAAAATGTAAACATCAAAAATATAAACACAATGTTCGTGTCGACTAAACAATGTTCCTGACGTCTAAACTCTACATTTTTAATTTACACTCTGTGTATTTGTTTTGTTTTTGATGCTACTTTTATTATTATTATTATTTATCGTTAAAATGCTGGGGTTGTGTTCACAAGTGAATCACGTTCCTTTGATTTCGAAATTGAAAAAAAAATAATAAGGCAACACATTTTCTTTTCTCCTCATTAAATCACCGTGCACAATGCAATCTATCGACCCCCCCCCCCCCAATTATATTGAGGTAGGAATCAGATCATAAGCCTACCACGCACTTAAATACAAGATACACAGTTTACATACGACAGCTACTACAATACAAGCATATCTACTCAAACACATTCAACCGAATATCCACCACAAACACAAGAGTCACACAAGCTTAGTATAGAACACACAAACACACATATTTCAAACACTTTATAACATTAACATGTACAAAAGTAATAATTGTCGTGGCAGAAATATATGTACAAGTGAATGTTAACTTCTGAAGCAAAGAATAACACTTTCGTCCAAAGTCACAATCGTGAGTTCTATTCACAACACATACATGCATTGTAAAATTTGCTAATAATAAAAAATACAAAATGGTCTGCTCAAAAGCAAAACATTTTTATTTTATATTTTAAATATATACTAATTACCAATTCTAATGCCATTTCCGGCTGTCTATTACTTAACCGCCGACACAAAATCTGGACTTGACAGTTTTAAATGTTAATGCAAGAAGGTCATGGAATAAAATTAAAATTAAATAAATCGCCAAGACACTCTGTGTAATTATTACGTATTTCAAATTGTAATTTTTATTGACTAAGTTAATAGCATGTCTGTTTTCTAGCTAGACTCTTGAGCTGGCGAGCATTGCTAGTTCTCTCCCTTTTGTCACTCTTTCTGACAGGTGTCTGGTTGTTTCCTCATTTTCTGTCAGTCTTAGTGACAGCTAAAAATGTTATTCGTCTTTCGCTGTTGTTTTTTTAAAGTTTAATTTTATGTACGTGTAATTGTGCGCGTGAGAGAGAGTGTGGGGAGAGAGAGAGAGAGAGAGAGAGAGAGAGAGAGAGAGAGAGAGAGAGTGTATGTGTGTTTGTGTGTGTGTTACTGAGTTTTGTGTAGTTTACTTTTTATTAAGAATAAATACACGTTTCTGGTGAATTTGAATTAAAGCAAATATTTGTGTGTGTGTGAAAATTATTTCCCTTATTTCTATTCTTGGTTTGTTTTATTTTTCTCTGCACAGGTTGGAGACATTATTTTCTGAATTAAAACATATAAAAGAAGACTTATTCGTAGTTGTATTTTGAGCCAAAATGTTGACTCATAGATACTAATGAAAGGTAGATCTATTATAAAATGTCTTCCTTGTCCACTGGATGGTATTAAGTTTCGTTGCACTTAAAAAAAAATAATACACACACACATATATATATATACTCTCGGTTCACTGGCGATAGTTTTGTAGATTCGGCTAGGCCGCTAGGGCAAAAGCTATTTTTTCTGGTGTGGAGATTATTTCCCAAGCTTCGCGGAGTTGCGCGCTCGTAGGGCGGCGAGTGCACTTTCCATTCGCGAGACTAACGCCTGTCGCGAGACTTGACTGCCGCTTATCTGATCTGCCGCGGCGAAGCTAGCAGAAGGCAAGGAGCCCGAAGCAATGGCCTTTGTGTCCGATCCGTACGGAAGTCCTGGCACCGCAGACAGGGAGGATATTATAGAGGAAGAAGCTAGAGAGGGCTGGTTAGAAGATCTGGAATTAAAAAATCTTAAAGTGGCTGCAATCGGGGAGACTGGGACTGATGATTGCCTGGCAACCCCGTTGGAGTTAGGAGAACCTTGTCCCAGTAGACTCTGGCCTTGAAAGCTATGTAGCGGCGATTGAATGGGGGAGGGGAGGGGGTTACTTTGTTGCCTGAGAGATTGCGGTTGCCCTGACAACGATCCAGAACCGGCAGACCTGCTCAAAACATAATGCACTTACTGAACAAACATGGTCAATGGGTATATGTATTACACAAAACGTTTTCATAATCATGATAGAAAATACGATAAATAAAGATATTTAATACCAGTTAATCATTGCAGACACAATAACGCATTAAAATATTAATTTTTACATAGACATTGAGAGAACTAGTTAATGAAGTACAAAAACAATGAAATGCCAAATTCATCTTTCGTCACGATATGTAGTTATTAAACAACAACCAAAAAAAATTAAAGTAATCTATGAAACTCACTTTGAGTCACAATACTTATTAAATTAATATAACAAATTGTCAAACTCATCTTTTGTAGCAACGCCATTAATTTAAATTAATATAACGATCTTTGAAACTCTGTGTGTATCACAAGAGTAATTAATAAATTAAAAAACCTACCGTTAAAGTTGCCTATGGCCTAAAAGCCGATTATTAAATTTAAAAGAACAAATAAAGCAATAACCGCCAAACTCGTATTCTGTCAACGTATAATTTTAAAATTGAAACAAAAATCGGTCAAACCCACATTGTGTCCAAAATCCAATTACAAAATTAAAGTAACCAACCAGCCAACTAGCATTTGTCACAAGGCCCAATTTTTAAATATGAAACAATCAACTGTCACGCTCACACTGTGTCACAACGCCATATTATAACATGAACACAATCAACCGTCACACTCACATTGTGTCACAAACCAAGTTACCACGTACACAATAACAATTACGTTCAATTGTGTCACACTGCCAAATTACATTGAAAGAAACTGGTGTTGTGACATAAGGTAAGCGTTAAATGAACACAAACAACCATCACGCTTATATTAGGTCACAGCATCAAACTAAATTGAAAGCAACAACTGCCACGCTTACTTTGGGTCACAACATCAAACTAAGTTAAAAGAAACAGCAATCACGCTTACATTGGATCACATCAAATTAAATGAACACACACACACACACAAAAAAAACCGTCACGCTTACTTTGGGTCACAGCACTAAATCAAATTGAAAGAAACAGCCTCCCCGCTTACCTTGGGTCACAACGGTCAAAGTTGGGGTTGGCCACGCACTGCTCAACACAACGGTTGATGCCCGCGAGCGTCATCGGTGGAACGCATTGATACTCCACCTCCAGGTATTTGAAGACATCCGGGCAGGGGTCAATGTTGAACGTAGCCACGTCCACATACAAATCACAGTGTATCTGACCTTCACAGTGGTATTTTACGAGCTGGGTCGAGTCGACCTTGCATGGGGTTCTGAGATTAAAGTTGTCTCCGCATCTGTTATAGACCAGAAGCAAACCAAAACCAAAAATACCCCCAAATTAAAAAAAAAAGAATATCTTAATCATGATTTTACTTTAATTTTTAATTTTATTGTGAAATTTATAAATCTGACAAGTTTACTCATGTGGCAGAGAAACTTTGCATAACATATCTTGATTTCTAGACTTAATTGTTATATAAATTGTTAAATTGTGGATGTGACCTGGCCTTGGGCATTCCTTATGTTGGTATTTTTGTAAGTGTCAGAGTTGGAAGTAAACACTCATTTGAGAATATGCTAGAATTTTTTTTTCTCGCTGGCACTCTCCAGAGGATGCAGGAAGCCTTTTATCTGGGATATTATCAGCTTTGGTGGTCCTCTGGAGGGTCTTCTTCTCCTCACTTGTATGCTAGAAATTGCCGATGTTTAAGATTTATGGGAACAAAGACTGGCCAATGGGCTGAGATCAAAAGTTTACATGCTGTAAGAAAATTCTATTGTCTAATCATTTTGAATTTGGAGTGGCAAGAAGTGGGTCACGAAAGGCAGCCATTAGCTTAATGGTGAGTTAACTGATTGAGAGAGAATGTAGATGGAAATTTTCATGCATTTCTGCTCTTGATATGTTTTACCTGCATTTTACGTAGAGATGTATTATGTAAGTAGTTTATTATTTCTACAAACTGTGAACTATGATACTTATATGTAGTATGCTAAACACTTCACAATATTTCTAGTTGATATGCAGTATTTAGTATGCATTTATGTATGTATTTATGTGTGTGTGTGTGTGTGTGTGTGTGTGTGTGTGTGTGTGTGTGTGTGTGTGTATCAGGCTAATAAATACTGTTGCAGGAAACTGTAAGTTGAGACTCGAATTTAAGAGAGAATGGGGTTAAAGATGAATAAACTGGAGATTTAGCATTGTTCCCTGTTTATATTTTACAGGGAAAACAGTCTTTCCTTGTTTTATATGAATCTCCTGGTTTACTGATTATAAACCACTACAACTATTGAAGACACAAGAAGTATCTACCACAGTGTGTAAGTATAAGGAATACACTGCACTCTATTGATATATGGTGGCAAAGTATGCTGACTACATTGAACGATTTCTGGTACAAGGAAGCTACTGGAACTATAAATGTTTTGTTTGAGGGAGCTAATATGGTGAATGAGCACCCAAGTTAGCCTCAAGAAAATAGCAGTGATCAGTACTATACATTGTGAGAAGAGAAGCACATGGAATTGACTGTAAGTGTAATACCATAAACAATAAACTTGTGACTGTTACAAAAAGTGCATGAAGAACTATTGAGACAGTGCATAAACCAGGTTATGAACAACTATCATCAGTTATCTTTAATAACTCCATTTCTGTTCTCTGATAAGAAGTATCCTGGGGTGTGTATTGACACTAATCTGTTGAATAGTATTTTAGGATATAAAACTGTATAGATATTAAAATTATGTGAATGTGATTTCATGGAAAATATTGATGTGAAAAAATCTTTTTCATTGTATTTATCATATGTATATTTGATTGTAGATTTAATAAATTTATTGTTAAATTTATTGACCTTCTTACACATATTTATTAACGTTATGTTGGAAAAGAAAGTGGGTGGATGGGAGCTCACTAAATATAGATTAATTGATGGATTTATCTTCTCCTTTAGTAAGAAGTTTTCCACTTATGGAAATATTGTGTGATGGTAAATGTTTGTCTTTAATATGGTAGAAGAGAGGAAACGTTTACAGCGCCACCTGCATATCCACCAAGAGAGAGAGAGAGAGAGAGAGAGAGAGAGAGAGAGAGAGAGAGAGAGACGAGTGGTATCTGCTGGAGAATTATTAATAACATAAATGAAGACTCTCATCACCTGTAATTAGTCATGGATGATTAATTAATTAATTATTATTAATAATAATCATAATCATTAACTAGGAGGTGTTGGCATCACAACTTGTCAATTAACTAACTGTAGATGCTTGTCACTGTATTCTTTTTATTGAGATTAATGTGGGTGATGATATGCAATGATCTGGAATGGTTACTAATGAAACAGACAGCTCGAGAGACAAAGAGAGACATATATTTACAAAAGAGTGAGATAGAAACAGACAGCTAGAGAGACAAAGAGAGACACATATTTACAAAAGAGTGAGATAGAAACAGACAGCTAGAGAGACACATATTTACAAAAGAAGAAATGGATTTAGTTATGAAGAGAAAGGCAGAGAGAGAGAGAGAGAGAGAACGCAAAAGAAAGCTGGAGAGAGAGAGAGAGAGAGGAAATGATAAAATAAGAAAGAAAAGAGTTAACAAGCGGTTAATGACATTCTTACTTATAATGACAACTTATCTACAAATGATATTTTACCTGAAAATGCTGCCTGGTTGTCTGCCATACTTTGCCGACTGGATAGTGACGACACCTTGGGGGCACATGATGTTCATCTGGTCACCTTCACACACGTAGATAATCATGGCACCTGCCTGTGGTGCCCACTGAAAGGCCACCCATGCCATCAGAGCCATGATGGGAGCCACCATCTTCCCAGGTGAGTGCATACACCTTAGTATGACGTAGTAAGAACATCACATAAAACTTTCTCCTTCATTTGCTCTGTCGAAGAATGTTATCTTTCTTTCTTCTTATTTTAAAAAAACAACAAACATATAGCTTCTGCATTGACATCTTGTAATCTTCAACTTCAGTGTAATCACACATTCATAGTCAGAATCATCACTATTACCAGAATCATCATTAACTTTAACATGTCATTATCATGATCATCGACATCGCTATTGAATTCATCATGTTAAATATCGTCATTCGACATACCTTTATTATCATTGTTGTCGTAAAAATTGTCATTCATCATACTTATTACCATTGTTGTCGTAAAAATTGTCATTCGTCATACTTATTACCAATACTTATTTCCATTGTTGTCGTAAAAATTGTCATTCGTCATTCTTATTACCATTGTTGTCGTAAAAATTGTCATTCGTCATACTCACCATTAACATCATCGTTGTAATTGTAGCCATCATGATAATTATCATCGGTCAACATCATCATCATCACGTCAAAGTTTTATCTCATTTAAAATAATATGTATAATTGTGAATTGTGTTTTATAAATAAAACCACTCACACACATCAGACGTCAGTGACTACAGTAGAACGCCTAATGCCCTAATCATTCGCCTGGAATGGATATGGGTCAGTGCAGACGAACGACCTTGTGTGATTATGGTTACGCACTTCCCATCGCGACACAATGGACCACATTTTCTTGAAATAAATTCCTATCTACAAAATATAACTTTGAAAGTCATGCTTTACCTGCAGCACTGGAAAACACCTCTAAACATGACTCCTACCTGAAAGGAGAATTGCTCGCCTTCAAGCAACACTTTCAATACCTGACTTGAAATGACAGGAAATCGATATTCTAAGAATCTAAGCAACAGCTACACGTAATGTAAAGACTACATTGACTACGAGTATACTAACAGCTACACCTAATGTAAAGACTACATTGACTACGAGTATACTAACAGCTACACGTAATGTAAAGACTACATTGACTACGAGTATACTAACAGCTACACGTAATGTAAAGACTACATTGACTATGAGTATTTACTAACAGCTACACGTAATGTAAAGACTACATTGACTACGAGTATACTAACAGCTACACGTAATGTAAAGACTACATTGACTATGCATATAGTAACAAATACATATAAAGACTACATTGACAAAATATAGTTATATATACACGTAATGGAATCACTACCTTCGAAAATATGAAAATAATGAAATATGAAAAATACCACTAAGAGATATTACCTGAAATAGGGATCATATTTTATAATGCTATACGAACCTGAAGTGATGCCGAATAAAAAGAAATACCCAGAAAGTGATTCCTACATGACCACAGATTGCACTGTTTCTCGAAGTAACAAAACGAATAGTTTGAATATGAACCAATTGAGATTGAAATCTATCTAGGTGAATATGAGCTGAAACTGAAATCTTTATAGAAATAACAAAACTTTTTGAAGTAAATAACTCAGGTGAGATTGTGCTAGAAACTTGCTGATGTAATCTAATTCAGTTTCAACTGGATTAGTATTACTAATACTAATAGTCGCACACTTGTTCATACAAAATTCATCCAATGGGGATGGACCGAAAGTTATTTCGTTGAAGAAAGACAATATTCTAATCACTTTGAATTTGATGAAACTCAGGTCCAGTCATAAAGGAGAGTATTAGCTCTAATGCTAAATTAACTGACTGATTAAAAAAGAATAGACTTAGACATGTTTCGTACATTTGCTATTGATCTATGATTTGAATTGGAGAATGCTTTATGGTAAGTGAACCATTATTTCTATGTTCACTAATTTAATTACCTTGTACATTGTACTTGTGAATTTTGATTGATGCTATATTTCTTATTCTGTGTGTGTATCAGATTAATGAAATAATTGCAGGATTTGTAAGTTGAGAATGTTTGTAAGAGAGAAAGGAATTTTAGAGATGAAATATACCTGAAATTTAGTGCTGCCTTAATTTGACTTTTGCAAAGAAAAGCGCACCTTTTTTTTCACTTCAGGCTACAAATGCTTACTGTTCTGTACTTGATGACATTGGTGTGTGCATCCAGTGTTATCATCAAACTTATCAGGAACATGTTGTGTAAGTTGATTCCTATGAATCCTGTTCAAGAGCCTATACAGCGAAAATGGTGACTTAAGTTTGGTCTCGAGAATTCATGAAGATTATTTTGAACATTCCTTGTGGTATGCAGAGTAGCATACACTAAAATTCAGTAACTTTCCTCCTGATGTGCTTGATAGCACAAGGGAAATTCGGGAAGATTCTCTACAGTGTGCTTGGAGAGCACGCTGAAGATTCTGGAGCAGTTGTCTAATATTGCCTAGAAGGGGTACGTGGGACCATCGTCTGAATAAGAAAGTCAGTGACTTTTTGCAAACCGTATGATTGTGATCACGTGCTAGTGACAATGGCCATCTTTGAAAAGGTTATGTACAGTGACTATAATTATTTCTCTGAAACTCCATTTGCATGTCTATAATAAATTATGACTATGAATTTGATTGTATATATGATCATTTGGCTGCTGATGTCTATGCTAGGATAAATTGAATGATTGTCTAGCATTAATAGAACATTGTTGTGAAGTGATGTAAATGTCAATGCTATTTTGATTTTAATTGTTATGTGTATATTTGATGATTGATTTAATAAATTTATTGACCTTACACATATTGATAACCATATGTTGGAGAGATAGAGTGTGGATGGGGGCTCGCTAAAATGGCTTAAAGATGGATTTTTCTTCTCCTTTGGTATGAAGTTTTCCACCTACGGAAATATTGTGACAGTGAATGTTTGTCTTTAAATGTTGTGGAAAAAAGAAAATGTTTACAGCACCCTCCTATCCACCAAGTGAGAGAGACGAGTGGTGTCTTCTGGAGAATTATTTTTAACATAAATTAAGATTCTCATCACTTGTAATTAGTTATGGATGATTAATAATAATAATAATAACCAATAACTATGGTGGCGTAGTGTCACACTAGGACTTGCCATTTTCCATTGTATATTGTACCTCACGACATTTTGTTCTTACCGGAGGCTAGCACTTCACATTTTCCGTCGTTATCTCACGAAATTTTGTTTTTACAGGAGGTAGCACATTTCATTGTTCATTGTACCTCACGAAATTTTGTTCTTATAGGAAGCTAGCACTTGATATTTTCCGTTGTATCTTACGAAATTTTCTTCTTACAGAGGAGCACTTGAAATTTTGGTGTGCGTACTTTTCCCGGGCGCGAAACGAAATGTAAGTTTTACATTAAAAAAAAATTTTTTTTTAAAGAACTCACATTTTGCCAATAAACTGCTACCCCAAGAATTTTCTCTCTTTTTTTTTTCCATTTTCTGATTATTGGCTGTTTTACCTTTGTTTCAGCGCACGAAGACAATTTCCTTTGATATTGTCACTCAGAGAACGGTTCATTTATGTTTCGCTTCAGTCGAAGTCTTCGCCAGTCTGCGAGCACGTTTCCATTTTCTGATACACCCGGGAAGCACGTTAAATGAAGTGTACGGTGTTAACGAAAACTCAAGCGGCAGGACTGGATGCCAGGGCGCAATTTATAGTCAGATAATTGTTGTACTTCCTTTTCTATTTTCCCAGCGTCCCAAGACAGGATACGACAAGTATGAAAACAAGAGTGATGGTTCTTGGTTCATGACCTTTGCGCCATTTCCTTTTCTCCCCGCAGCATGTGCCCGGCACCAATCGCATTTCTTTCACATCATACGTATTTCACAGCGAGTGCGTGAAACCTGACGGATTTGCTTAGTATTATACAAATTTTATCACACACAAGCACACCTGTTTGAATCTGATTAAACAGAAGCTATGCCATAAAAATAGAACAACCCGTTTTTATTACTTTTGAATCAGTGCAGTTACCAATATGTACTGTTGTAAGTACATTCATTGAAATCGAGCTAACACATCTTTGAATCTATACGCATATTTTTCTTTGACTCCAACATTTCATAAAAGAAAATTATAATCATATGAAACAGGTATGCACTGAGTTTTAAGTTAAACAGGGACAGTCAATGCACCTATTAAAAACCATGCAGAATTTCTTAGTGTCACAGGGACATGTCACGATAACTAATACTAAAAAACCGTCATGTGAAACAGAAGTACATCGAGTTTCAATTCAGAGTGACAATCAACATACAGATGCACCTATTTTCACGCTAATCAGGTTTCACAGATCAGACTCTAGATTTCTCCAATCTCATGTCTGACCAAGAAAAGTGTTTTATGAAAACTATATTACCGTAAATGGCTATTCTTACTGATGTGGCAAATTCGGAACAATTTCAGGAAAGACGTTCAAGAGATGGTTTAAATTGTAATCGCTGACAATGTTGTGATTCGTTAGAACCTTTACACCATGCTGGTCAAATATGACATAGTAAATATGCAAATGTGAGAGATCACCAAACCTTAAAAAACAGCATTTTACACACACACACACACACACACACACACACACACACACACACACACACACACACACACACACACACACATACACACACACGCATAGAGCGAGAGAGAGGATTAAATTAATATACCATAGGACAACAGCAAACATATATTATATCAAGCTACGAACAGAAGGCATTGTTCTCTGTAAATGTTCACTAAACCTTGAAGCAAAAAGAAATTAAAAATAAATCTACATTTTTGTAGCAGTCATAACAGACAACTACTTTCCATAACGCTGTCCCACAACATAAACAATTTGTCAATTGCACACACAGACCTGTCTTAATGGGTGGAGAAATTAATCAGCGGAAAGCAATCTAACAGTGGGTCTATTGTTTGCTGACCCAGTTTCTATCGCAAAGAGACAATGAAGGTATTTGCATGAATACTAAAAAAATTCACTTTGATGCATGCTTGTTTTGCCAAATATTCGACATTCCTACACAATCAGTAGTGTTCACTGCCTACACCACCATTTAACTGTTACCGATATCAATATTTTGATTTAGCAATTAATATTATCTCAAAATTTTAAGATAATACTACTGCAAAGCCAAATAAAACAGTTTCAAGCAATTACAATTCTAACATCACCAACTCACACAATTGTAAAACCATCATTTAACACTTACAATGCCAAAATGGAACACCACTAATTAATACTTACAATTCTAATACCAACAATTAACTCTTTATTTCTAACATTACACAACATCAATGACAGCTTACACTTACAACTATAACATCACCAATAAACAATTACAATTCTAAAACCAACAATTAACTCTTTATTTCTAACATTACACATTATCAATGACAGCTTACAACTATAACATCACCAATTAACAATTACAATTCTAATACCAACAATTATCAATTACAATTTTTACATTACTAGTTAACACTTACAGATCTAACAACACCAATCAGCACTTAAATTTTATCACCATTAGTAAACATTTACATTACTAATATCACCAATGAACAATGTCAGTGTTAACATCACCAGTTAACATTTACAATTCTATTAGCGCCGATCAACATTTACACATCCAAAACATCACGCATTAGTACTTATAATTCTTACATCACAATTAAATAAAGCAATAAAATGTTGAGAAATTATTCCCCTTATTTTGCTTGAAACGAAGACACTTCTCCCAGAGTAAAATATAGTTGTTTTTCTATCCCATCCTTTTATTGTCTTATCACTGATGTGGAAATATATCCACTATGTGACACTGTGACGAAGGTGTGTGTGTGTGTGTGTGTGTTATGGTGTTATGCGTGTTCGTGAGAGAGAATGACATTCCTAAACATGTTACAACAATATGAGCAATATATTTTGCATATATAATAGTCAGTTTTACTGAATCTTATTTCCCTTATATTCCTTAGGTAGGAGAACTGCCTTGATCACATCATGACATAGCGGTATTAGCTCCCTTCGGTCATTACAACAGTCTTAATTAAGCATCACAAAGTCTACTAACCAATTCTTATCAGGGCTGCCTTAGCCTCAAATGAAACTCTCTTAGGTTCAGCACCACATAGCGGTATAATTCCCTTTGATCAATAGAACTGCCTTAGGCCAAAACCCTATCAGGGCATTGCCAACCCAACCAAAGGGAGTTAATTCCGCTATATGTCGCTGCCGCTACAATTGTAAAGGGTACAGCGAAATAAAACATTCCAACACCAATCGTATAGTAATTACGTATCATGGGTGAACCATTACTGAGTAATGACTACAAGTGTAGTCATTACGAAAAGTGACTAGTAAATGTACAGTGATAGGGGGTATATATCATGGTGCATTTACAGTGGTGACAGTCAGTAAAAGATCACTTATCAGGCGGCTTTTAATAAATGTGCTGGTGATTTTATTTATTTATTCTGGTGTTGTTTGACAAATGTACAGTTGCTCCACCATATTTCGTCAGTGTATTTACACTGTTCACACTTATTAAATTGCAACTACACGGGTGGTGTTTAGCCATGGTACAGTTACAGTGGTGACAATTAAAGTTACTGTACAGTTGCAGTAGTGACAATCAAAATCATTGTATAGTTACAGTAGTTACAAAATCTAATATGCACTTACTATGGTGACTTTCATTTAACATGCAGTTAAACTGATGACATTAATTTTATGTGCAGTTACACTGGTGACGTTCAATTAATATGCCGTTATACCGGTGACATTCAATTAACATACAGTTACACTGATGACGTTCAATTAATATGCCGTTATACCGGTGACATTCAATTAACATACAGTTACACTGATGACGTTCGATTAATATGCCGTTATACCGGTGACATTCAATTAACATACAGTTACACTGATGACGTTCGATTAATATGCAACTAAACTGGTGACAGTTTATGAACAGTTAAAATAGTGACGTTCAGTTATGTTGCAGTTATATTGGTGGGGTTCAATGATTGTGAAGTTAATGTGGTAACATTAAGTTAATATGCAATACAACTGGCAACTTTTAGTGTTCTGTTAAAGTATTGATTCGTGACGTGTAGCTAAACCTAACATATTGAAGTGGTGGTGGTGTTCAGCAAATGTACCTCTAAGTGGTTGCTTCAATATTTCGCCACTTTATCAAATGATCCCCACAATCAGTTCACCTATAGTTAAGAAAGGATCAATAGTAACATGTGAAATCTGAGTTAACAACTCCAATAATATCAAGTACTAATCAGTACTAAATATTGATGAAAGAAAGTAAAGCGATGCATTTCATACAAGTTACATAAAATGCATTCAATCAATAGGGTAAATATAAAATTGGTTTCCGAATCATATAAGTCATCTGCAGTGATTTTCTTACCAAACTTCAATTTGTTAAGTTTAGTTTAGGTATCTCCACTATAGAAAATGGCCTTGTCTACATGTTTCTGTTATTGAAAGTGGCCTTGTCTACATGTTTCTGTTATTGAAAGTGGCCTTGTCTAATGTTTCTGTTATTTATTATTGAAAGTGATGTCTACACGTTTCTATTTGAAAGTTATTGGTTTTGCTGTACAAACT
The DNA here is from genome assembly GCA_028829895.1 of Sinotaia quadrata. Taxonomy (NCBI): domain Eukaryota; kingdom Metazoa; phylum Mollusca; class Gastropoda; order Architaenioglossa; family Viviparidae; genus Sinotaia; species Sinotaia quadrata. The sequence goes on along the minus strand of CM054184.1, from coordinate 48,270,511 downwards.
GTAAATCTTTGTAGCTTTGCAAAGTATACATCAGTAGTTTTACTACACAAAATGTATATCTTCGTATCTTCGTGGCTTTGGATTAGAAAAATATACCTTATTTACATATTTTTGCTACTGAAAGGGGCTTAGTCTATTATGCTTCTTCTATTTGTTATTGAAACTGATCTTGTCTACATGTTTTTACTACTGAAAGTGGCCTAGTCTACAGGTGTCTATTGAAAGTGGTCTAGTCTACAGGTGTCTATTGAAAGTGGTCTAATCTACATGTCTTATTATTTGAAAGTGATCTTGTCCTCCTGTTTTTATTGAAAGTGGCCTGGTCTACATTTTTCTATTGTAAGTGGCCTTGATTACATATTATTACTATTACATAAAGTAGCTCAGTCTAAACTAATTGCTATTGAAATTGATCTTGTCTACATGTTTCTTCTATTGAAAGTGGCCTTGTGTTAAGTATTTCTGTTATTTAAATAAGCGTTGTCCAAAAATTTTCTACTATTGAAATTAGCATTGTTCAAGAATTTAAAGTAGTATTGTCCAAGAATTTAAATTAGTACTATCCATGAATTTCCGCTTTTGAAAGTAGCCTTGTCCAAGTATTCTGCTTTTGAAGGTCACCTTGTTCAAGCACATCTGCTTTTGAAAGTCGCTTTGTCTAGGTATTTCTGCTTTTGAAAGTCGCTTTGTCTAGGTATTTCTGCTTTTGAAAGTCGCTTTGTCTAGGTATTTCTGCTTTTGAAAGTCGCTTTGTCTAGGTATTTCTGCTATTGAAATTCGCTTTGTCTAGGTATTTCTGCTATTGAAATTCGCTTTGTCCAAGTATTTCTGCTATTGAAATTCGCTTTGTCTAGGTATTTCTGCTATTGAAATTCGCTTTGTCCAAGTATTTCTGCTATTGAAATTCGCTTTGTCTAGGTATTTCTGCTATTGAAATTCGCTTTGTCCAAGTATTTCTGCTATTGAAAGTCGCTTTGTCTAGGTATTTCTGCTATTGAAAGTAGCTTTGTCTAGGTATTTCTGCTATTGAGAGTCGCTTTGACCAAGTATTTCTGCTATGGAAAGTATCCTTTCCGTGTCTAGAATAGTCAACCAAGTATGCATGTAGCAGCTGGTTCGTCGTAAAGGGGAACAACTGTGCAGCCCCACAGTCCGGCATCAGTGAGTTTGAGGTATTCAGTGATCTGGACGTAGAAGCTCTGTCCGCTATGAACCAAGGAATACCGGGGTTCCACGGACATGCAGTCCCAATAAAAGAAGTTCGTGGAATTGGATGTGACGTCACATCGACCGACCTCACTTCCTGCTCGGTTCCAGATGACACTAGTGATGTTCGAGAGGTCGGTTATGTCACATCGGATGGAGACGCCAAGGTCAAGTTTAAACGTGGAGTTGGGGTCACCGCAGGCTGCTTGCACCGTTATGCCTATAACGTAGAAAAAATACGTTAGTGGTTTTGCTGTACAAAATGTAAATCTTCTGGCTTTGCTTTAGAAAAATATACCTTATACTGTACAAAATGTAAATCTTCTGGCTTTGCTTTACAAAAATATACCTTATACTGTACAAAATGTAAATCTTCTGGCTTTGCTTTACAAAAATATACCTTATACTGTACAAAATGTAAATCTTCTGGCTTTGCTTTAGAAAAATATACCTTATACTGTGCAAAATATAAATCTTCTGGCTTTGCTTTACAAAAATATATGTTAGTGGTTTTAATCTTTATGGTTTTGCTTTACAAAAATATATGTTAGTGGTTTTAATCTTTATGGTTTTGCTTTAGAAAAATATATTGTGATGCTAACGCCACCTAGTTAATGGTAATGACTAATTGCAAGTGATGAGAATCGTAATTTATTACTAATTCTCCAGAAGACACCACTCGTCTCTCTCACTTGGCGGTTATGCGGGCGCTGTAAACGTTTTCTCTCTTCTACAACATTAAAGACTAACATTTACCGTCACACAATATTTCTGTAGAGGAAAACTTCTTACTAAAGGTGAAGACGAATCCATCTTTTAATTTATATTTGGCGAGCCCCATTCCGCCCACTGTCTTTCCAAAATATGGTTATCAATATGTATAAGAAGGTAGATAAATTTAACAATAAATTTATTAAATCAACAATCAAATATACAACATATGAATATAATCAAAGAGCATTGACATTTACATCACTTCACAACAATGCTTGATTAATGCTGGACAATCATTCATTATATCCTAGCATAGACATTAGCAGTCAATTAACATAAATATATAATCAAGTTAATGGGTATCATCATGGAAATGAGAGTAGAGTTTCATAGAAATAATTAGAGCAATGCACATAATCTTTTCAAAGATGCCAGCTGTCATGGCACGTGTTCACAATCACGCGGTTTGAAACAAGTCACTGTCTTTCTTATTTAAGTGATGGCATCACGTGTCCCTTCTAGGCATGTTACACAACTGTTCCAGAATCTTCGATGAGCTCACAAAGCACAGTGTAGAGAATAATCCTGAATTTCAAATGATCTATCAAGCATATCAGGAGGAATGTTTTCAAACTTTTGTTTGCATTTACTCAACACACCATGGGAACATTCAAAATAATCTTTGTGAATCCTCAAGACCAAACTCAAGCCAACATTTCCTCTTTATTGGCTCTTGAATGGAATTCACAGGAATCAACTTACAGCAACACGATTTCCTGATATTTGATGACAAATCTGGATGCACACACCAAAGTAATCAAGTAAAGTAGTCACTGTACCATGATGACAAATCTGGATGCACACACCAAAGTAATCAAGTAAAGTACGATAGTCACTGTACCATGATGACAAATCTGGATGCACACACCAACGTAATCAAGTAAAGTACGATAGTCACTGTACCAAGATGCTCTACAACGTCAAATTAAAGCAGCACCAAATTTCATGCATATTTAATCTTTAAACTTTTTTATCTCCTACAAACATCCTCAACTTACAAATCCTGCAACAATTTCGTTAGCCATATACACACAACAAAAGAAACAGTATCAATCAAAATTCACAAGTATAGTGTTCAATGTAGTCAAATTAATGAACATAGAAATAATGGTTCAATTACATAAGCATTCTCTAATTAAAATCATACACGAATTGCAAACATGTACAAACTATTCTAAGACCATTCCTTCTTTATCAGTCAGTTAACTTACCATAAGCTAATGATTGCCTTTATGAATGGACTCTAGTTATGTTCAAATTCAAGGTGATTAGAATAGAGCACTTCTTCAACACAAAGAAACTTTCCGTCCATCCTCATTGGTTGAGGTTGTTGTGAACAGTGAGACTGAGAGGCTGTCAGAAAAACTACTCATCCAGTTGGAATTGGTTTGGATTGCATCAGCAATTTCTAACCTATCCTCCACCTGAGTTGTTTACTTCCAAATCTGACACTTAAAAATATCAGCGTATACAGTGCCCAAGGTCGGGTCACTTTGACATTTACCATTTTATATAACAATCGAATCTAGAAATAGGGATAGGCACATTTACTCTGCCACATACATGCTGTTGCTTTTACTAAAGAAAATGTAAATCTTTGTGGCTTTGATTTAGAAAAATATGTTAATGGTTTTACTGTATTAGTGTTTATGGTTTTATTGTATACAATATATTTAAATGATAAATATATGTTAAGTGATTAAAAAATATACTTCTGGTTCACCTTTGAATAATATATTAGTGGTCTTATGGTAGAAAAATTAGGGGTCTGACGGTTTGAAAGTATGTTAGTGGTTTTAATTAAGAAAAATACGTTAGTAATTTATTTTGGAATAAAATATATGCAAGTGTCTGAAATTAAAAAATATATATTTGTAGTATCAATTTCGGAAAGAAACCCACATGTTGCTGATTTCACTTAGATAAAAATTTACGTTGGTCGTCTTGCTTTAAAATTGCTTTCAGATAACATATTAGTGGTTTATTGTAGAACAATATGTTAGTGGTTTTAATTAAGAAAAATATAGGAGAGTTGTTTTAAACATAATGTATGGCTCTCACAGAATTACTTTTCAAAATATGTGGTGTCCATGGCTCTCTCAGACAAAAAGGTTCTAGAACAATATGTTAGTGGTTTTAATTAAGAAAAATATAGGAGTTGTTTTAATTTAGAAAAAATATGCTATTAATTTTACTAGCATATAAAAATGGATATAGCAGGTCTCTGTGAATTGATTGATTGATTGATTGTAGGGGGCGCTTCTGGCTTCCGCGCTGGTCTCTGTGAAAACCGTCAACTTCAGATTTATATATAATTATAATGAATTCTTCGCAACGATGGATAACTTCATTTATCAGGTATTAAGCGATGAGGAGTTACCCCTCTTCACGACGTATCAGATATATAATTTATAATTGATAAATTATAAGCAAGCTAGTTGTCCTCCAGCTAGTTATTCTTAAGGTTCGAAAGTAACAAGGAATGGTTATGTTTAGTCCTAATAAAATAATATGGAGTTAACACATTTCAAAAAACAGCCACAACGGTCTACAAATTTGACTAGTGTAAACTTCTTACACCACTTCTTCAGCTGGTTTCAGTTGACACCATCTACAGATTCATCACGACTGCAGACTGCCCATACGGGAGATGCTTGGCGAAAGCCACAAACTCACTTGATTGCTACTGCGTTGCAATACATCATCATCAACATACCTGCTGTTATCAATATTCGGTAGCTCTTAGAATCTAATCCATTTACTGACAAATCAATGTCCAACTGTCAATTCCTGAAATTTCATCATCATCAGTGATTTTCTGATTGTGCTCAAATCTATATGACTGATCTACTGAGAAATCATTGATCCGTGTAATCATCGAACCTTGAAATTTCGAACAAACTGCAGAGTGGCCGTTCCCATCACGTGACAGCGAACAGCGCAAGTGCAGCACATTGTCATATCCGGTCCAGACATGTCTGAGCGTGTTCCCTCGCCAGTACTGGCAGTTCTGGTCCACTTGGACTTCCTCTTCGTGGATTCGCTCGGACCACGGGTAAGGGACGTAACTGGAATTAATTTCCGCCCCACGCCACATCCAAAAGAGGGAGGAGTCTGGGTCTGGTATGGTTCCGAAGCAATAGAATTCTGTGAAGCCAGAAGCGTTACTTGCAGCAAAGGAATCGTTTGGTGGCGATGGTGTCGACGTGGCAATCACATTCAGTCTTTGGACAGAAAATTCTGTAAGCACAACGTACACATCTTAAAGTATGACGCATATAGAAAAAATAAGTATGACACACATTGTAAAAATAATAACACACTCACACACATCTTGAAGTATAATACATACTGTAAAAATAATAACACCAACACATCTTAAAGTATGACACACATTGTAAAAATAATAACGTACACATCTTGAAATATGACATACATAGTAAAACAATAACGTACACATTGTAAAGTATAAGAATAGTCTGCACAATACAGTTAATGGCAAATAAAAAAAGGACTGCTCCTTTTATTCCAGTAATTTTTTATTGTAAAATATAAGCATCGTGAAGGCCATGGACAACCTGTATCATATAGTCTCACTAGACTAAGGCACGTATTTTACTCGTCCATAGTCCAGTATAAACTATACATAAGGGAAAAAGGTTAGCTAGTATGAAAATGCAACACACGTGAAACGATGAGAGAACTGCCACTGCGCATGTCCGTGACGTTACTGTCTTTGCTCTGGTAGCGCATGACACATGTGTATCGTCCACTATCACTGCAGTTGGCGCGATCAAAATCAACCTGAAGAGAAATCAGTTAATTGAAGTGGTCAATATTAATGTATGCAGAGGTCCTTTAATTGAAATGGTCAATATTAACGTCAACAGAAGTCAATAAGGTGAAGGAAATAACAGAATGGAAAAAGTGATCAACATCAGCATGAACAGAGATCAGTTAGTGGTGAATATCACTTGACTGATATCAGTTAAGTGTTCAAATCATCCCGAACACAGATCAGAGAAGTGATCAATATCAACCTAAAAGAGATCAGTCAAGTGATAAATAACAACATAACAGAGATCAGTCAAGTGATAAGTATCAATCCAAGAGAGATAAGTTAGTGATCAATATCAACCTAACAGAGACGATTGATCGATATAAAACTAAGAGAGATAAGTTAGTGATTAATATCAAACTAACAGATAAGTCAAATGATCAGTATCAACCTAACAGAGATAACAGATCAATACCAACTTACAGAGATCAGTATCAATCAACAGAGATAAGTCAAAGGATCAATATCAACCTTACAGAGATCAGTTAATTGATCAAAATCAACCTTACAGAGACCAGTTAGGTGATCAATACACCTAACAGAGATATTTCAAGTGATAACTTAGCGTGATTTGTAACTCATCAGTTAATGTCAATATCAACCTAAAATTAGCAAATGAAGTTGAACGCTATATATTAAATTTAAGCATTAAAATCAGGAATACATACAGATATTGCATCTATATAGATGTTAGATATATTGCATCTATATAGATATTGAATAGTATGGTGAATGGCATAATTGCTAAAAATAGTATTATGTTAACCCATATAACTTAAATTTGACGAGATCACTACATGACGACACAAATTAGCTAAAATGCTCTAGACAATAGTCCAATCAAAAATGTTGTTTCTTTGTTCTGCATTTACTTAAGGCAGGCACTAGAAGAGCTCGCTTCCTTTTGTGAAGTGTAATACCTTCAGTTTAAAAGAGTGGATTTTTTGGGCCCTCTGTGTCGTCATCAAGTTCGTTGGTGTGCACTGGTGACATCGAAAATTTCCGAAGAATCACGGTGTTTAGATCCTCATATTGCAGCGTCGATTGAGTTCATGACTTTAAAAATGTTACATATATTATCAGAACATCTAAATCTATTGAGTAAGCTCATTTGCACACCTGACCTAGATTCCTCTTCATTTGGCCTTTAAGGTTCAATGTGCTCTTCTTTTTTACCACCTCTCTACATTATGTTAATTTATAATGAATGGCTTGAGTATAGTACTGTCATAAACTGTATGACTGAAATATAGTTTTAAGTTTAATTACATGGTTTAAAATTTAATGATATGCTGAATTATATAGCTCTTTAAAATGGTATTATGTTAAATTGTATAACATAAATATAACATTTTGTTAAATTATACAAGTATAGTATTGTGTTCAATTGTATATTTGAATATAGTATTATTTAATCTCTATGGCATAAATTTATATTACATGAGATCCTGTCAAAGTTTATTCGCTCAATAAAACAGAGTAAGAATCATTACAAAACAGACTTTGAAATGAGAAATATTATACACAGGCTTTATTTCGATTGAGAAAACAGAATTGGCTTTATTTAGTCTGAAAAATGTTTTACCAACTGGCTTTCGAAATCAAGAAATGTTAAAAGTGAACGTTAAACAGAAATAAATCAAAATGTTTGTGCGTGTGTTCGTGTGTGAATAAGCGGATATGGATGGGAAGCTTGAGCCAGCAAAGGATTAATGAAGTCTACCATACCTGGAGGGAGCTCAGGTTTGGGTTGGTGGTGCTGATGACACCACGTACACTGACCCCTGGCCTTTGCTCATAACGCACACCCAACTTGGCGGAATTCGAAAGGGTCATGCGTGCTACGGTCACGCGTTCCGCCAAACTTCGTCGTGTTAAGCGTTTTGATTGGACACTTTCGTGACGTAATCTAACAGCTTTGTTTTTAATCCTGCTTGAAGCCTTTTTAGTCAGTACATTGCGAGTTTGTCGTTTTGATTTGGCAGGTCCCCCAGCATTTGGCGAGTTAATTTTTTCCAGAGTTTGATCTTTGTTCCATGTTTCATTTTTAACGTTAAATATATCTTTCCGTTCTTTTTTCTTGTTAGAGTGTGAAAATTCTGCATCAGGAAATTCCTGTGTAATAAAAATAAAGCAAAGAGTAACTGTGAAGTGGCGGGGTTAATTTTTACTAATTGTTTTGGTCTACATAATTCTCGTGTTACTCATTTTTATTTTCCCGGAAATCTAACGTCCTGTTCACCAGTGTCTTCTTTGTAAACCTACGGCTCGCCAAACTCCCACCCCTGGCCCCAGCTACTGATTCCGCCACCTTGAAAATGATGCAGGAAGACAACAAGAATATATAATAAACAACCAAAGTTGTGAACGGACGTCACACAACAGCACAGAGACAACTACCGTGTATAACATGACGATATAACAGACAGTTACGAATACATAACCATCGAGTCAGACAATAACAAACCAACATTTAAAATCATCATTTAATCATATAATTTAATAAAATGTATGAGTGTAAAATAATATGATCAAGTAAAAAAGAAAAGGGAGTCAAGAAAAATACAAGTCTAATGTTAAGAAATAATATATAAAAATTTCAAAGAAATAATTCTATGAAGGAATTGTCAAGTCAACCAATTATAAGAATACTACATTCATTCTATGCACCAACCAGAAAAAAATGTTCATCTACAAATTAGTCACCACTCTGTAATAAAACCAATTAATTACTAGCATTAAGTCAATTAAGATAATTATTACCAAGCAAAATGTGAGCATCAATTAGTTATTGTTACACAGAACAATACAGTTCAGAACAATACACACTAGGACAGAGCTGCAGTCAACAAATATGCTCGCATTTACTAAACCATTTTCATCATCTGATCCAAAGGAAAATAGATTAAGGCCCCCCGAAATGGCTGCTCCTGAAGCCAAACTGTTAGCCTCCCATAGAGAAATCAGGATTTTCCACAGCTACTTCTTCAACCCCTTTTATACAATGACCAGGACCTCAACGGCAACAACTACTTCCTCAGCAACCTCACTGTTCTCCGATGCTGAAATCAGGATTTTCCACACAATGGCTGATTAGCCTCCCAATACAAAAATCATAATTTTTCACAATGGCTACGATTAGCCTCCCAATGCAAAATCTGAATTTTTCACAAAATGGCTACGATTAGCCTCCCAATGCAAAATCTGAATTTTTCACAAAATGGCTACGATTAGCACCCCAAATGCAATAAAAGAAATTTTCACAACTATTTCTTCACCAAGTCAACACCTGATACTCACAATCATGACTTTTACCACAAGGTATTTTTTTTACCACTGCTACACAACAATCAGAACTTTGACCATTGCTTCTTGGCAACCCGATACAAAATATCACGCTGATTACCAATAAACAACAATTAGAGTCTTATTCTAATGCCGACGTATGTTGCCAAGCTACAAAAAACCCTTCATGGCTCTATTTAGACATGACAAGCAGGTCTGCTGGAATCTCTACCAAAGCCAGTCGGGCAAATGTCATTGCCTCAGTATCCAGGTATTTTGCGCACACCTTTTTACTTGATGGCTGTCATCTGACATGACTTGGACAATCTCTTTCAAACATCCCCAGGGGTATTTCCCTCTGACCAAACCAGGCAGACAGCCCTGGCAGGAGTCATCACAGATCAGTACAGTTATTCTCTAGGCCTTCTTTACCTGCACCGTGCTTAAACCCCTCACCTTTTTACGTTATGCAATCCATCCATACTTAATCATACACGTTTCCCAGAACAAACACACTGGCCTAAGAGTCGAATGAGATTCGGAATCCCTGAACTGGGTGGAAAGTGTAAACACAAATTAGCGGGTTCACCTTCCCCGACCCTTAACCCCAGACACGCTCAAACATGCCTGTCATCACAGGACATAGAAACCCAAGTTTAGTACAACTGCACAAGGGAAAATTAATCTACATCAAAGTCCACAGTAAGTAACCATAACTAACTTATGCGCATAAAACTAAGACGTTTGAGACATTGGGTCTCATTTACTTCTTATCTCTCTATAAAGAATGACATTATAAATCTGAAATATATAAAACAGCCAGGAGATTACTCAAACTAAATATATAAATAATTAATTAATCGATACTGCTCAAATATGTGCTGATAGTAAAACAGTCAGTAGATTATTCTAAGAAATTAAATCTATAAACTTTTGAAAGTATATATCTGAAATCTGTGTTGACAGTAAAACAGCCAGTAGATTACTCTAATAAATTTGACAGTAAAATAGCCAATAGATTATACTAAGTTACGAACAGTCTTCACTCAAAAGTGCAAAACATGAATCTAAGCATGTGTCTCTACATCAGTTTTGTCTTACCTCGCTGAGCTTGAGTTTTGTCAGGTTCATGTTCTGCATCATGGAATCCTGGTCTCCCTTCACAGACTCTGGTTGTCCCCCACCCTGGATGCGATTCCCTGCATTGTCTAATTGTCCCACACTACTAGAAGAAGAATTTTCTGTTCCTTTTGTCTCTTCGGTATGATCCATCAGTTTGTTTTTATGTCCGTGTTCGAAGAACAGTTCCAAGGAAACCACATCATCCCTACTAGTAGAGAGAAAGTCTTGAACGAGGCACCATATGACAGCACGACCATAACCTTCAGTACCAGAAGGACCATTTGTCTCCAAAAAAAGTTTCTCCGACGGCAGGATGCGAGTCAGAACATTCTGACTGGCGGCTGTGATCATGAACAAAATGTATTGGTGATTTAAAAAGATTCTAAAAATTAAGTAATGCTGTGACATGCACCCCTTTGTTACAGGTTATGATTATTAATCAACTATAACTAATTACAAGTGATGGAGAAATATTAATTTATGTTTGTTAATAATTTTATTAGGAGACACCACTTGACTCTCATTTGGCGGATTATATGGGTGTAGTAAAGTTTTCTCTTTTCCATAACAATAAGACATACATTTTACTGTCATACAATATTTTCACAGGTGGAAACTTCTTACTAAAGGAATAACAAATCCGTCTTTAGTTCTATTTAATGAGCCTTCATCCACCTACTCTCACTCCAACATATAGGCACTGTGATAATATTCTCTACAATATTCGAGTCCGGCTTTGAAAGGCGGCCGTTAGGACCCGTGGTAAACTTTCTGTTCAAATAGTTAGAATTAGAATAATGTTAAACTATTGTTCATATTGTAAATGAAAATGCAACTAATACATAGAATATTTTTTTCAAAGTATAAAGTTGAATCACTGAATAAATTCTTTGGTGCTATAACGTTAATTGTGAAGCCACCGCAAAAAGCCAATCCGAATTTTGCCGTGTAGAAACCGTGTTAGAAATTTCAGACAATCAACTTTGATCTCGACTAAGGATTAGGGATTCAAAGTGGTTGAGTCAAAAGAAGTAGTCGCGTGGCCAGATGCTCGAGAATGAATGCACACACAAAAAAAAACCCGTGTAGATTACCTAATCACGTGCACCTCAGAGTATACGACGGTACCTGAACGCGAGAGTTGGCCATCTTCTAAAGGGCACAAGACTTGTCCTAGCAGAGTAGTCTTTGAGTACGGTCAACCAACCATGACTATTTTACAAAGGGCAAGACGAGAGGGAGATTATGTCTGGAGGGGAATATTAATACGCAAAAACAGTGGGAGTGAAGTGACTGAATGTTGAATTGATGTATTCCAAGTATGGTTTACAAATAGTTGTTGTGGAACTGGAATTACACTGGACTGGTTGTTAATTTAGGACAGTGTCTGTGTTAATTAAGAACTAAGCTGTGAACCTTATGGAACTGAACTCTTGGACATTTCACCAATGTGAAAGACTAAGGGGGATAACCAGTGGCTGATGCAGCAATCACGTGAGCCAGGGAACGACGCACGCAAACCATCAGGTGAATCGTAGATATGTTTATGTGTAGCCTGTATCTTGTTCTATGATTAATGGAAATTCTTATCTTATTCTGACTATTTAGAACCTAGAAATATTTATGCTTGATTTTTGTGAAGCCTAGTAATTGTTCTAGGAAAGGTATCAATATTAACTTGTGTATACATCTTCCTAATAATTGTTTTAGGGGATAAAATTAATGACTATTTTACATTCTTCTAATTGTTGAATTAATGAGAGAAGTGTTGTGAAATCTTTAATCTCAATATATATATAAATATATATTGCCTTGGTGTGGTTATATTATCATCAAATTGTAAACGAGTTAATTTTATTATTTTCTTTCTTTAATAAAATTGTTGTATTGTTAAACTATCCACTCTTTTATTGTAGTAGAGGGGTGCATGTGTAGATGACAGGTGGGGGCTTAGCTAAATGATGTAATGACATACACAAAGTCGGTTGAACACATGTTTTAGGGTAGTTCCTGTCATCGGAATGAGAGATTGTGGAAGGGCTGGAATAGACAGATTAACGGACAAGATAAATGCTGTGTAAACTGCTATTCTAGACAAGTAACGCTTGAGAGGGGAGTTAAGCAGTGGGTAGACCTTTCAATGCCAGATTTAGTCACTCTCAACTGCAAGACCAAGACCCTGTCAGGTGACTGATTGATTGATCGAGTGGGAGAATCTTATTTGTGTATGGATTAAAGATATGATTACCCAAGATAGAGATTGACGATTAATTGATCAGGAACTTGAAGTGCCACACATATATTGTGAGATATGTTAGAATTCTTTATTAATTTAGAAGTTAGAATGGGTTGATTAAGATGTATTAGAATTGTTTATTGATTCATTGATATGCATCACTCATGTTTGAAATGCTGAATGAAGGATGTATGGGGGTGAACAATTCTTTTGCAGATGAAATGAAAGTTCAATGGTTGAGGACAGAATGAGAGAGAATAGAAGTTGTGAATTGCCTCTAAAGCACTATGCTCTTATATGTTGCAGCGAGTGTGCCTTTCTAATACATTCTTCACCAAGTCCTGTTTGGAAGAGTACCAGCTAAGCCCAAGGGCAGTGTTTCTTCATTATCTGTTCGAGTCTCGGTTGGAAAGGCAAACACCAAAGCCCAAGGGATCAAACACAAGGTTTCATTTGGAGGACTGGTTCATCACTTGCAGTACAGACAACTGTAATTCGATTCTTTGTCTTGCTACAACTCACTCAAGCCAGGATAGTGAAAGGAATTGACATTGACCATTATTATCTTCACAGTGGGCTCAACTACATCATCAGAACAGAGAGACAACTCATCATTGCAAACTAAAATATCTATGACGGCACATCTACAACTCTGGTCAAGCAAATTGCTCATTGTTAACTCTGACTCTTTCTCTCTATCCATCCACGTGCAAAGATCATAAAAATTGGCAACTTTGTAGTATTAATTGTCTAGGTTAGAAAATCGGATATCGGACATTAATACAAGAACTGTTTTCTTCCAAATTATTGTGTATTTGTTATGTTAGATATTATTTTATAATAAATCTTTATTTTATATTTCTTACATGTCTGGAGTAGTTAGTGGGTGGATGGGGGTTCGGGAGCTAGACTAATGAATGAAAGTAAATTTATGTTATTGTTTTAGATTACTCCTTAAGTAGGAAATTCCACCTGCAAAGAAGTTATGTACCGGTCGTGTGTAAGCTTATAGCGATAAATAAATCTTAATTTAATTAATGAAAAGCAATTATGATAAACTAATTCATAAATATAATTATTAATTAGTATTAACACACCAGGCTTGTCATAATTAGTACAATTTGGTTAAACTGCGCGAAAGCGGCGGAAGCCGAAAGTGCCCCCTACATTAGCAAGCAAAAGTAAACTGTAAATAGTAACAACTAACATTAATAGTATTTTATTAAATTAAAGAGCATCAGTTTTGCTAGTTTTGAACTGTTTTAAAAAAAAAATTGTTACAGTACATGCATATATTGTACAAAATGGCGATCTCTCTTCACCTTCGGCAACGGCGCGTACAAACTATTAGGGTTTCCTGCATTCATTGCAAATTGCTGTTTTCTGCAGAGACTTTATATTATAAACCATTTTAAAGGGCAAAAAATGACCTTTTCAACAATATAAAGGAGGCTGATAGATGATAATGGGTTCCGAAGTTATAATGCGTCAAACATAACACATAATTTGGACTCTCATTTTCTACAGTAAATATTTTAAAAATTTAAACGAGCCGATGCTTATGTTAAAGGTCATTATCTTACCTTTCCTTTGATATAAGATTTATTTTTATTGGTTGAATACAGAAAAGTCGATAGCGCGTTATGTAAGCATACCCAAAAACGATGTTGGAGGTCAGCCATTTTCAAATCTCGCCACAGGCACTTCAGTACGCTTTACCGGCTGTGAGTTTATCGATCAAAACGTAATAAATACGTCATTCAAATGTACAAACAAAATTTATATTTAACGATTCCTTTATTTATTAAAACAATTTTCACCCATTTCTTTCTTCTAATTACCGAGATAGACAGTTTTAAAAAAGAGTGAAATCAGTCACAATGTGACGTCTCCAGTCTCCTTAGAGCGAGTGGGCTTAATTAGTAATACTAATAGAACATAATCTTTTTGTGACATCAAGACGATTATTTCTATTTCAAGATAGTTTCTATTTTGTCCCTTAAATATGAAAAACAATAATAACTCCAATAATGTCAACAATAACTGTAATAACTTTCATAAGTAAAAATATACACTGAGAGTGAGAAATTACATTTAGATTGTCTTCATTGCGACTTATGACTTGGAGTTGGATAACTTCTATATACTCCTCTTAATGATATAAACCTATATTGGCAATAAACTCTAATAAATGATTGTTTCCACACATACAAAAAATATAAATAGGGAAAATATAAAAATCAAACCATCTGTTTCCCTAACTACTGTAACTGTTTAAACCAGTTCCGGTAATGATCAACAGGCCACGTGCGAACTGAACATGACTCGCATTCATAGATCTATAATATTTAAATTTAAAAAATCAGTCTGCCAATAAAGACATTTCAGATTGTGACAAAATTTAAAACATATTAAAATATAGTGAACTTTCAAATCCACTTACCCTTTGTGAAAATTAAATAGATTAAAAGAATAAACAGAAATGCATCTGTCGCCATCTTATCTACCCAGGTTCGTCATCAGAGAAATGATTTATCTGCTCTTGAACAGAGTTATCGAACCTACCGCCGAAGAAGATGCAGAAATGAGAACGAAAATTCAGGTACTGTGTGTATTGCATTACTTTAGGTGCATGTATGTGTGTGCGTATGCATGTATGTACAAACTAGTATTGCTACAGTAGAAGTAATCAGCTTATAACTCTTCTGTCATGGTTGGTCAGGCGGCGGCCTAAGATTTGGTGGTGTTGGTAGAGAGTGCCAGAACAAATGGTGCTCACTTTTGTTGTTGACACCACTGCTGAAGAACGGATGAAATATATAGACAACTGAACTGAAAATTATATCTTCTCTAACCGAACATGTACTAACACTAATGAACAATGTCGCGTTATGCAGGCTTCATCTGTGAAAGTTTATAATAAACGATGCCCCGGGAGGGTGAAGGGACATTAGGTAAAAGATTCCTATAGGGCACAAAATGCCCTTGCACCGGCTCTGACTCTTGCCATTATTTCTAATTCACACAAGAATACACAAGCTCCTCTTAAAATATAATCGTACACACTTAGAATGCATATAATTATGTGAATTATATCTATTTTTTGCGGGGAGAAAAGCAAATTTTAAAATGAGAAACGTAGGAAAATGCAGCCTTGCATTTATTTAAAAAAATAACATTCATGAACCACAGCAGCAACCCCCCCCCCCAACATTTACTAAAAATAGCACAACTACAAACATATGATACAAAATAATAAAAAATGCACCTTAACTCGCTCCACGATAATACAGACGAATTCACTCTCACGCTAAGACGGGAAGCATTGTTGTCGTGACAATTGTTAAGTACACGTTGTCGTTTAATTAGTCAGAGGATAGTAGTTTTCAAAGCTAAGCGGCTTGCCATATGTGTTCTTATACACAGATATACTACTTGAAATGATTATATATTGGATCCTGCAGTTTCACTGTATGTAAAGGGTGTGTGTGTGTGTGTGTGTGTGTGTGTGTGTGTGTGATGCTTTTGTTTATATTTTTACGCCGAGCCAATCGTGTACGTTATCTCACCAAGGAAGTGGGAGTAATGCACGAGCTATAAAAGTTTGATTGGACTAAGGGGAGCAACCGATATAAAGGACGTTTTATCACTTACTCCCCTTGTTGACGTTATCACCGCACAGAATATTGCATGTCCTATGGCTTCAACTATCTGATTGGCATAAATTAGGAAGTGTTCTCCGCGTCTTTTGGGAAGTCTACTTTCACGTTTTGTTAATAAGGATGCCGTTTATTTCAGTTATCACTCTCATTCTCTCATACAAACACGGTTCAATTGAAATAATGCTCACTCACAGATGCAGTTCTCAAATAAAAGCACAATACTCATAAAATTCTCCCTGAGCTCACTCACAATGCTCACTGTTGTGTGACGTTATAGTTTCGTGGTACACCCCCTTCCCCCTTATTGCAACATATAAATTTTCCTAATCTCTTTTCCACCCCATGCTAGTGCGACATTACTTAGGAACAATCTCTGAATTTGAAACAGTTGAAAGGGAACTAGAAATAATCGGATGAACAAGGGGCCATGGGGTATTTTGTTGTGACTACTACTCGGAAAACCTGGACATGCCATGCGACGGACCGAACATTATCCACTTGAGACACCAGGGTACCATACACGCTGGACGCTGGCCACTGGAGTGTACCGGTGAGCGGGAAAAAAGTCACGGAAAAAAAGTCACACAGAAAAAAAGTCACAGGAAATAAAGTCACAAGAAAAAAAGTCGCAGGAAAAAAAGTCACAGAAAGCGACGGCTCATTAGGATCGTGGTTAAATGTGTGTGTGTGTGTGTGTGTGTGTGTGTGTGTGTGTGTGATTTGTATATCGTGTACATATCACAGAAAGCGTGTTCTATTGTTCTTGTACTAGTCGGCGATTATAAAATTTAAATATGGTATTAATTGATCAAAACGGTCGGCATATCTTTAAGTTCTAATAAACTATAAATTTGAACGGTTGGCATGCAATATTAATAAAACTCACCTACCATACAACTATATAAACGTGTTTATATTGCATTGAATGCTTTAACCATATGATTTCATTTGTGTCTTATCTTATGTTGAGTTTAGTTTCCAAAATTATTGCATGTATTAAAAACATTTAAAATAATTTGATATATTATGTGATTTTTCTCGTGATATGAAAAGAACGCAAAATTATTTTTTACATTTAATTTATTTATGTGATACTCATACATGCTTAGATGTGTAAATGCGTACTTGTTTAGTGATAACACGTCAGATTCATACGCATTTTTCTGTGATTTATCTTCTGTTACTTTTTCCTGTGACTTTTTTTCCTGTGACTTTTTTTTCCGCCACTGGAGTGTACCGAGTGCGGGCGGTCAATCGCCGGCATTTTACGACGACTGGGAATTGGCGGGACGGATAAAGGTTCTTCAACAGTTCCATCAATAGTATCTTAATCTTAAAGCCATCCTTTACTTATAAACGTATTTTATTGACTTAAGGTTTATTTCTAATTTTAGGTTTAAGGCTTAATTAGGATTCCTAAGCTTTAGTTTTAAGTTTAGTTTATATTTATGTGCTCTGAGATTTCCTACACTAGTTAGAATTTTCTTTTACTCACATAGGTATTGTCATTTTCTCCTTGTTCTCTGCTCACATGGTTATCGTCACTTTCTTCTTGTTCTCTGCTCATATAATCAACGTTACTCTCTCTTGTGCTGGGCTCACATCGTTATTGTTAATCTCTCCTTGTGCTGGGGGGTTTAAAGATGCTCAAAACACCGTCAACGTCTCGATCTGGCCGTCCTCACTGCTACGACGGCTGCTACAATTTCACGCTCCCGTGCGCTTCTCATTAGGCCTAATTTCTCAACTTTGTTACGTTCTATCTTCTCCCTTCTTCTCTTCAATTTCTCTTCATTTCATCTCGTCTCTTCTCTTAACTTCATTTCTCCTGTTCTCTCACGTTTCTATCCATACTACAACCACTCCTGTCAAGCGATGAATTGTCTTCAACGAATTAACGCACTTACGTCGACTCTACATGATTGACCAAAGAGCTGACGTTGCCAAATCTACTGTAAATCTCCAGTGACAGTATATCTTTCGTTTAATATTATTATTTGTTACATTATTATTATTTTTTGTGCTATTTCTTCTATGTTTTAATGCGAATAAACAGTATTCTTCACTATAATAGGTTAGTTGTGGAGCTGTCTGTTGTGTGCATGTTGTACAGTACGTTTGCTTGTCTGATTTGTTTTAGAAGAAGACCCATCCTGCCTTGCAGCCTAGTTTAATCTACTAGGGGGCTAGTGGAGCTTTTGCAAAGACTGTCTCTCACTCAAAGATATTATTTCTTTAACTTTCTTTCAGCTAATCCATTATTAAACTTTAGAAAAGTACTAGCTGGCTTCTTTCTTCATTAGTAATATGTTCCAGTACTGTAACTTAGGTCAGGTGCAATAAATATCCATTTGGGTTGTGTCTGGAAAGATTGTCTGCTATAACATTCCGAACTACCACAATATTTTTGTGCTTTGAAAGATGTTTCTGTCTGATCACCACAGAAGGACCTGCTGGACTATCTGACAGACGTTGAACGGTTTGGTTCCCTGACAAATCAGAGCGCCACTGTAGCCTGGGAATTTCTCTATGACCGTTTGTCCCCTAGCTTTGAGTGCGAAAAACAGCAACAAATCTCAACAATCCATGCGAAATTCACCTGCCTGAAAGCAGGGTCCCTGAGTGATCAGAAAAAGCAGTAAGCAGTATTACCCCACCTCTCTCCTGTTCCCCTGACAGATACATTTATCTGCACATAGTTCAACAGGCCTGTCATATATAAATGTCTAATGCTGTCACTGTAATCTGTGGTATCGTCTGCTATTGGATTATTAATGTCTGAATTCATGAACGTGAGAATCTATACAAGCTTTGTTTTCTGTCAAGTCGCAAGAGGTGGCCAAAATGCCAGTACAATCTTAGATAGGGACGAGTTTGACTTTTCTGTGTTTATCTGAAAGCCAAGACTTTTAGAAATTTTCTTAAAGTCTAAGTATGACGATAAAGTGAGGGAAAATTTCATTAAGTATAAGCAGCCTGAAACCTCCCTTCCAAAGCCGCATGAATGATGCAGGTAAATAAATACCCAAGGAATGGTAAACAAAACTCAATACTCTTCCCCTGACACAAATCTCAGACCCCATTGGGACCTTCTGTCTAACACGACATGAAAATATGTATCTTTTAGGTCAAGGCTTACTGCATAATCCCCTTCCCCCCACCCCGGTGTATTAAATATGTGTTTAAATTTGCTGAAAGTACCCAAAGTCTATTATCGGTCATCATTCTGTGGAGAGTTTAGGCAGTAAAAATCTAGGGAAAAGCAATCGACACTTTCTCCACACCGCTTGTTTGCTAAAGAGAAAACATTTCCTCAATGTTTGCTTTTAGCGATCCAATGTTATTTTAGTATGGTCCCTCTGAAAGGAAAGCAGATGTTTGCTGAAAGGAATATTTGAATTATTCTTGAATCAATTAATCTTTAGTTATTAAATTCCGTGCTATCATGTAAAGTGGTTGGCAATTCCATATCAGACCACTGAGATTGAGATTTGTTTGAGGTAGGGATGGGACTTACCCTTTCCAGAATTAGCCTGCGTGTACCTCCTTGTGACTTGCCTGAACTGCCTGAAAGCCATTTTTGTCTACAGAATAAATCCTTTCCTCTCGAATGAAAAAGAGCCAGAGCTTCTGCTTCAATGCATAATTGCCCGTGTACTGTAATCTCAAGGAAGCAACGCGTGAAGGAAATTCTCACACTTTTGATGTTGACCCCCCCCACAAAATAACTCATCTCAATCAATGCGAGTAGAAACCAATGCACCTTTAATAATGGACGGCAAACCACAGTTCTGCAACGCAAACTCTTCTCTGTGCAAAACACCAAATTAGTGTTGGTTGCAATCAATGTCAAGGCAGTGCACTAGCCACTCTCTTGACATCTCCCACCAGACTAACAAGTCGAACTGCTTGTTCCATATCAGACATACCAAGAAGAACTATACTTTCTTTATCCATGGATGGGAAACTTTAAAGTCAGTGGAGTTTGACAAAAGTTTGGCCAGTTTGATCAAATGGAAGCAAAAAGGGAGACAATACATTAGATGACGTAAATAGAGGAATCAGCGGTGATCAGAGTTAAACTTCTAAACTATCCCATCAGCAATGAGCGCTCAGGTAACATGTCCAGTTGCTGGCTGCTTTTTGTAACCATTCTCTCTGTTGACACCATCAACTGGTGTCAGTCACTGAGATGTATGCATGCCCGTTAAAAGTATTCGGTTCATTCATCATATTGGCACTAATGACAACTGTTATCATTCTGATGTGTCTCTTGTTATTGTCACATCTTTATTATCCCTTTCATTGTGGCTTTTAGGTGTCACCAGTCCACTTCAGATCCAGACATGTTATAAATAACATTCCTTTGGCCCCAACCTCTTCAATAAAAAAAAAAAAAAAAAAAAAAATCAAAGCAAGAAATACTACTGTAAATATTTTCTTTAATGTACTTGGTGGATTCATCTGCTTATGTTTACATTCTCAACTTCCCCACATGCACGGACTATGGGGAGGGGGGTATGGAGATTACTGCTCTTATCTAATGGTTTGTAGCCTTTTTGTCTTTTTTGGCAATTGGCAAAGGAGTGATAGATGTGTGAAAGCCATTTTACTTCAACAAGCACTGGACTGTCATTCACAAACCAAACACACTTTCTCGCAATCGTATAAATAATACACAAGAAGTGGGAATCAAAATATTCCTTAAATAAACCCACATTGAAAACAGATGTAATTAGCTATGACGAAAAGAAGGTTAAAAGTGTTTATATAGTGAAAGATCTATAGGGTTTAATAATTTCAGGTATATTATATGTGTGTGCACATAAATACGTGTGTGCAAATGGATGTTAAATCATCACAACAAACCATCTGTTCAAGATATTTTATCATACTGTCTGATTTAAATCACAGATTTTTAGGAATAAAAAACACAATTGTTTACACACATGTAGTGATATCATTATTTATAAGCAATCACATACTCTGGATAGGCCTGAGCTGAGTCATACACTACAAATATAGAGGGATTAGCTACATCATCACAGGTGCTGTTGAAAGGTCGTCTTCTAGGATCTAAAGGGTCTTCTGGGGGCCTTTTTAAGCCAGAGGATCCTTTGGTCATGCGGCCACACAAAACACGTGCCATGATGATGAGTTTTGTGTCAGGTGAAGGAACTTTTTTTGAAGTGGTTTTTGATGCAAATGATGAAAAACTTGATTCCATGCTATCCACCTCTATTTCATCATTTGTTACAGAGAATTTCCATGAATAGGGTAAAGAACCATTAGCACCCAATCTCGTGCTGTACTTGTTTGACAGCTCGGCTTTTTTAGCAAAGTAGCAGCCTGTCCAAGTAAACAACAAAAGTTTGAATACATAATGTATATATTTAAGAAAATATTACTTATACAAACATGAAACATACATTTAAGAAAACATCAATATACAAACACGAAACTTACATTTAAGAAAACTTTGTCGACTTTACCAGACTATAACACAGACAATTTTATATTTAAAAACAAAAATTTATGATTTAAACTCTCTTTTGTTAACATTTTTAAATATACTCTTTGACTTACAACATAATGTGATAAATAACTGTGTGCCAAACACAAAGAAGAAATAAAGAGGTAAGGTGAAAATGACCACAAATCAAAACCTGGTGTCATTATACAATAATGTTTCATAGGTTGGAAGAATGAGTAATAGTCAAAAGATTGATATTTTATGCAATGTTTCACAAGCTGGAACACTGCTTAAGAGTCAAAAGATTTGACATCAAAGATATTAACTTTCATAGGTCGGAATAGCTTGAAAGTTCAAGACTACATATCACCATTTAAATTTTTTCTATGCAAATCTCCTCATGAGATCGAACCTCGGTTTCTTCTTTATGTACTATTTTATGTAAGCAAGTGATAACAAAGTAATGATAGGGCTCTTATATATTATTTGGGAGTTATTTCATTTGAATAACTATTAACAGTCAACCTTGAACATATTTGTTACTGTTAATTTTATTCTACTCTTGGCTGGTCAGAGCACCAACATTAGATTAAGATGGTGAAGAAGTATTCTAGGGCTAGTTTATAATAAATAATTTTGAGTCTGCTTGACCATGACATACTTCTGGATCATTTTTTTCAAGTAAAATAGTTTCAAGTTTAATAATAATGATGAGGATGAGGATGATAATGAGGAAGAGGCATTGATAAAAGGGCCAGTTTTACAAAAATCTGGAAGTGCTTTGTAATACATGTAATAACACATAAGATATGGCACCCTCCTTATATAAAAGTGCTTAAAAAATATAACAAAAATCTCAATTCAAACTTGAAGAAAACTAAACATAAGGAAATAAAATGATGAATCTGCACACAAAATTACTATATGTGACAAATAAATGTACTTACTATTAAATTACTATATGTAGCAAATACATGTACTTACAAAATTACTATATGTAACAAATAAACGTACTTACAAATAAGAAACATAATAAAAAGTATACTTGCTAATGAAAACAAAACCTTGAGACCCCCCCCCTCCTTTTAAAATCAATTTTATCTCTTTATATCCTATTCCTAGTTCAAAAGCCAATTCTAGGTAGATGCTATGTTAAAAGTAAATGACCACTGATCATGTGATAATTTTTGTTGTGGTAAATTTGCAATATTCTACCCCTTTTATTTTGTTTGTTGCTTGTTCGTTAATTTTTAATTTCTTATATTCTTTATTCAAAACTATTTTTATGGCATTAAAAGGTTTTACATGGCAAAACATTTCACTACAGAATTAAATTTTAGCATGCTTGCGTAAAACTGATGCTTAACATAAAACTGCACTTAAACACTATTATTATTTTTTTCATTTTAGGAATTTTGTGTGTGCATGTGTATAAATCTTAAAGATTTTAGAAATATTTCAAACTGAATCTCTTTATATAAAATTAAATTAGAACACAAGTTTTAAAAAAAAATCTGTGAAATATGAAGCAGTGATAAGATCTAGGGATTATTATAAACATAGAGAGAGAATAAGAGGAAAGAATGAATAATTAGATGCTCTTTATCATAAAGAGCAACTTTAAGAAGATAAAGATAAGGAAACTGCACCTGTGTATACAAATAGGTTCTATACTAAAAAAAAAAAAAAATTAAATAATGAAATCAAAAAGCATTCCACAAAGATTACCTTGGCCGTAAGCAACACCATTAACTCCACACAAGCGCCAGTCAAAGCCCTCTGTACAGATGTTCCTTACAAGGTCTGCTTTGGTGCCATGAAACAGGAGCTGTTCATTTAACTTTTCAGGGCCAAGATCTTCCAAAAGGTGTTCCTTAATTCTTCACAATGAATAAAATAAATAAAATAATAACAAACCAGTCAGTATAATGATGTTTAAACATTATAAGAAAGACACCTGTTACTATGAACATCATCTTCATTAATCTAAATGCTTCATCACATTTGATATTACCCTACCATGCCAAACTTTGCTTGTTTCATTAATATAACTTCCTAATTGTTATCCTCCTTTATGGGCTCAGTTGCAAGCTTTTACCTACTTTCATTATTCTCCATAAAATTAGGGATGGTCCTAGAGACCTTTGTTTAAGGCATATATATATACACATATATAAACAGTCTTTGCTAGTAATTCTGCTTTGTTAGTTTTTGCTTAAAGACAAAACGAGCAACAGGACTTTGCTAGGTTATGTAATGACGAACATCTATGCACTACACAACTTTCATTCTTGCTTATTCTGATTGACGCGGGAATGATCTCAGACAGCCTTTCGCAAGGCTGCTACATTAGGGAATTTGATCTGCTCTTCATATCGCCGTTAAAAATTATTTTTGCCTAAAACTCTCTCATGGGCCGGATATAATTGTACTCAGGGCCGGATGTGGTCTGTGAGCCTTGAGTTTGACACCTGTGATATAATTGATTGGTTTTTTTTTGAAACTGCTATTGTCAGTTTTGATAAGTGCATGTGTGAATAAATGTTTGTCGTATTAATTAAAAATTGTTTAAACTGATCACCGAGTTGTATTTGTATACAGCTGTTGTATACTGTAAAAGATCTTACAGCTGCTGTATACTGTAAAATATCTCAGAAAGGAATCAGGAATTGGTGTCGTGTATTTTATAGTGAAAATCTATAGAAGTGCTGTTGTAATCTATAAAATTGGAGCTACTAGATTACAGTGACTTAGATTTCACCAATATGAACAAACCCATAAAGGCCTGTTTATAAAATTCAAGACGAGCGACTTCCATTCCTTACTGATAAGAACCGAGGTGAATGAGTTCCAACATGGTTGAACTACTTATGTGCAGTAATCAGGCACTATTTTAATTCACTGTATGATCTTGTTTGCAAGTGGGTTAAAATACAGACTATTTAAGTAGAAATTCTGATAATGTATAAAATTAGGTTATGAAAAGCCTGAAGAGTGAAACTGCACAGAAGTGACTTCGTTCACAAGCTGAAATTTGCCATGTAAATGGTTTTGCTTTTATGAACCTGAAAAAATATGGAGGTAAAGCTGTCTTTAAATACTGTAAAAATATGGATGTAAAGCTGTCTTTAATACTGAAAGAAATATGGAGGTAAAGCTGTCTTTAATGCTGAAAAAATATGGAGCTTACCTTCAATACTGAAAAAGTATGGAAGTTGCTTTTAATACTGAAAAAGCATGGAGGTTATTGTTAATACTGGGGTTATCTTTAATACTGAAAAAGTATGGGGGTTATCTTTAATACTGAAAAAGTAAGGGGGTTATCTTTAATACTGAAAAAGTAAGGGGGTTATCTTTAATACTGAAAAAGTAAGGGGGTTATCTTTAATACTGAAAAAGTAAGGGGGTTATCTTTAATACTGAAAAAGTAAGGGGGTTATCTTTAATACTGAAAAAGTATGGGGGTTATCTTTAATACTGAAAAAGTATGGGGGTTATCTTTAATACTGAAAAAGTATGGGGGTTATCTTTAATACTGAAAAAGTATGGGGGTTATCTTTAATACTGAAAAAGTATGGGGGTTATCTTTAATACTGAAAAAGTATGGGGGTTATCTTTAATACTGAAAAAGTATGGGGGTTATCTTTAATACTGAAAAAGTATGGGGGTTATCTTTAATACTGAAAAAGTATGGGGGTTATACTGTCTTCAATAGTGAGAACAATGAAAGCAGGCATACATCTATCATAGTTGGCTTATACATTCATCAGATAGCACTCAGCTTCAAGAATTAAGGTCAACCAGAATGAGTCATGTACCAATTTATCTGTGATTACCTACTTTAGTCCAGTAACTCTATATCACCTGTGAGTCAACAGTTCAAATCTTTAGTTTCATTCTACTGATATTTTCTATGAATAAAGAAAATGGCATTTAAAATATACTTCTGACTTAATTCCATCTATCAATAATCAAATTCATACATAATAATTTGCTACCATTATGGCAATGAAATGATTTTGAAGATTCTAGAGATTACAAGTCCATAATTATGTCATATAACTGCAGAGAGTAGTTGCAATCATTTATTATTTAAAATATGTCACTGTGTTACCAGCAGTCAGTATTATGAGTGACTATCTTTTGCTCAAATTAATTGGCTATCATAATTAAAATATTTATGTAAAGCAATCTTAAAAAAGTTCAAGTATTCAAACTTGTCAAATATGCATCAAAAACAAGTCAAATTGAATGAAATTAATTTTTGTTTAAAAAATAAAAAAAGAGTGAGAGAGAAAAGAAGATAATTCAAGTCTGATCTTACAGTGCATATTTTTGCCACAGTCGATTATTCTGAATGCGTGAGATGACCAATATAGGGGCAAATGGAACTGTTTTTCTAAAAGCTGAGTACACCTGCTGATATTCTTCACTGGACTCTTTAAGGTCTATCTTTTCAAAATCCTGTTTAAGACAAAAGAAAAATAATAATGTTATTTTCCTGAAAGTCACATAATACTGTTGACATCTTCAGTGGAGTAGTCATAGTAAAAAGTCCATTTTAACAGAACAAGAACAAATTTTGTTTTTTTTTCTCCTTGCCAAGCGTACCAGTTTATATTCTTTACTGAATCCTTGAAAGATAACTTCTAGAGAGTTCTAGACATGACACACATACAAGCACAGGCATGAAATAATATAATATACATCTGCAATTTTACTGTGAAAAAGTATGGAAGTTGCTTTTAATACTGAAAAAGCATGGAGGTTATCGTTAATACTGAAAAAGTATGGGGGTTATCTTTAATACTGAAAAAGTAAGGGGGGATACTGAAATTATAAACCAACAAAACAGTAAATGAAAAATATTATTTGAAAAAATTATTGAAATGAATGTGTGGCAGAGTAAATTTGCCTATCTCTATTTCTAAACTTAATTGTTATATAAATTGTTAAATTGTTGAAGTGACCCAACATTAAGCACTCCTTATGATGGTATTTTTTTTGTAAGTGTCAGAGTTGGAGTAAACACTTGAGAATATGCTAGAAATTCCTGCTGCAATGCAAGCCAGTTCCAACTGGATGAGTAGTTTTTATTATTCAATCGTTAAGATTTACGAGAACTAAACCAGCCAATGGGCTGAGATCAAAAGTTTATAAACGGTAGAGAATTCTAATCACTTGAATTTGGTGTGGCAAGAAGTCCAGTCTTGAAAGGCGGCTATTAGCTTAATGGTTAGTTAACTGACTGATTGAGAGAGAATGGACTTAGAAATATTTCATGCATTTAAACATTGATAATGTTTAACTTGTGTTTTATGTAGAGATGATTTATGTGAGTAGACTATTATTTCTACATGTCTGAACTAAGATGCTCATATATAGTATGCTTAATACTTGACATTGTTTCTAGTGTACCTGTCCATAAACTGATATTATGCTGTGTGCATGTATCGGGCTAATAAATATTGTTGCAGGAAACCATAAGTTGAGATTTGAAAGAATGGAGTTAAAAATGGATAAACTAGAAACTTAGCATTTGTTCCCTAAAGCAGCCTTTCTGTGTATGGTTAAATCTCCTGGTTTAGTGATTATAAACCGCCATGACTGGTAAACATGTGAAGTGTCTCCTGCAGTGTGAAAGTGTAAAGGATACATTATGCGCCGTTGATTTATGGTACATGTAGCAAGATATGCTGACTACATCCAGCAATTTCTGGTACAAGGAAGTTAATGGAAATTGCTACAATTGTTATTCTGCTTGAGGGAGTTAAATTCGGCAGAGTACCATATTAGCCGAGAGGAGGAGGGAAATATGTGGAATTGACAGGAGTAATGAACTTGTGACTTGTTACGTAAAGCACACGAAAGACTAGTGAGACAGCACTTAAACCAGGTTACGTAGAAATTATTATTACTTATCTCTAATAACTCCATTTCTGTTCTTTGATAAGAACTATCCTGTGATTTGTATTGAGCTGTTGAATTCTATAGTATAAAAATTATTCGAATGTGGTCTCATGGAAATATCGATATCAAGTAATCTATTTCATTGTATTTGTTATATGTATATTTGATTGTTGATTTAATAAATTTATTGACCTTCTTAAACATATTGATAACCTTATGCTGGAGAAGAAAATGGGTGGATGGGGTTTGTTAAATATAGATTAAAGATGGATTTGTCTTCTCCTTTAGTAAGATGTTTTCCACCTACAGAAATATTGTATGACGGAAAATGAGTCTTTAATGTTGTGGAAGGAAGAAAACGTTTACAGCACCAACATATCAACCAAATGAGAGAGAGTAGTGGTGTCTGCTGGAGATTATTAATAACATAAATTAAGATTCTCATCACTGGTAATTAATTATAGATGATTAATTAATAATAATCATAACCATTAACTAGGTGGCATTGGCATCACAGAATGCATTTACAAATTACATTCATTTTAATCCTAAGTATGGACTATTTATGACTAAGTGAATACTTACATAAATTACATACATTTTAATCCTAATTATGGACTATTTATGACTAATTGAATACTAACAAACCACATTAGATCATCAAAACCATATTATTGTGCTAATAATATTCAAGAACTGCCTGCTTTTATAGGTCAGGTCAAGTTCATAACATATATATATATATATTTTCATGATACTGTGGTAAATATGATAAAGTTAAACATCATACTACAATTATCTTAAACTTCAAAAAGAACCTCACTCCAGTATATTTTTTCGTCATTGGCTGCCAGTACACAGGGAGCCCCTCAATGTATATTCTTTCAGAGTCCATGCCATCTGAGTACTAGCAACAAATATGGAACACAGTTATACATAAACTGTAATATTAGCATCTGTAAATTAATTACAATAGCAATTCATATGGATTACAGACAACAGATACTAATTAAGCTGAACTGCCTTCAATTAAAGTCACTTTATTACATGCAAAGAAGGATAACTAGTACTTATGAACCGATATTCTTCAAATTTTGAATACAAATTGCCTATGCTACAAAAAAAAAAAAAAAGAAAAGAAAAGAAAAGAAAAAGAAAAAAGAGCAATACTAGTTGTTAGTTCTAGAATATCTATTCAGTTTTTATTTTATTATTTTTTTTATATATATCAAAATGGCAGTACAAATAGTCTGCATGAAATTTGTATAACCCATTTGCATTCAAACCATAAGTAAATATGAAAAAAGTTTATTTTAGATTCTGAAAACTAACATTTTATTGGACATTTTTTTGTCTGCAGAGCCAGGGCATGGCTTCAAATTAATTACATTACATCTACTAAGTCGTCAATAGTATATTATATTTATTAAACAAACAAAAAAAATAGTACGTACAGTCTTGCAACTAGGATTTCTACAAATAAATTGCTTGCCCTCTGGTGGCATCTCACCAAATGTCTGACAATCTGGACACCTATATATAAATCATGGAAGAAATAGTTAGCATATCTATAAATTTACATTTGTATTTGCAAAATATCAAACTAGGGCATTATACAGCCCTGATATAAGAGATTCATATCAAATGACATCTCTGAATATCTAATGTCAATTAACATCTCTAAATTATTCATATTAAATTAAATCTCTAAATGTTTCATATCAAATGGTTTATATAAAATGGTATCTCTAAATGGTTCATATCAAATAACATCTCTAAATGGATCAAATCAAACAACATCTCTAAATGGTTCATATCAAATGATATCTCTAAATGGTTCATATCAAATAGCATCTCTAAATGGATCAAATCAAATGATATCTCTAAATGGTTCATATCAAATAGCATCTTTAAATGTTTCATATCAAATGACATTTCCAAATTGTTCATATCAAATGATACCTCTAAATTGTTTTAGTTCAAACAATACCTCAAGCTGTTTCATATCAAATGACAACACTAAATGGTTCATATCAAATGATATCTCTAAATGTTTATATCAAATGACATCTCTAAATGGTTCATATAAAATGACATCATTAAGTATTTTAAAATTAGTAGGTGTGATGATTGGGAACTTTTATCAACCATCATGGGTCTTGAAAATTATATTTTAGCATGAGGGAAACAGTAATAGAGATTATCAAAAATTAAGCATGTATAATTTATTTGTTCTCATAAAAGCAGTTGTAAAATTACCAAATGTCCATGCTTTCTTACACATTACCCTACCTACCTTAACCCCCCCCAAAAAAAAAAAAAATTATCCATCTTCTCTTAGGGCAGTTATCATTTCTAGAATGTGCAGATTAGTCATCATCATCGTACAATTCTGTTGTCATAGGCACTGGAATTTAACTTACACTATATTTTTTTGTGTGTCTACATATGGTGCTCTTTATAAAAAGGTGTTATTTAAGCAATATATTAATAAAGTAGAGAAAGTACTGAGACCAACCATTCTTCATTTAATACTTCTAGACAATTTTTCTGCCTGAATTAATTATCATTTTCAAAGAATGCATGGTAAATGAATTTTCTCCTGGACAAAAGTGATACTAATGAAAAGCTCCTTTCAATTTCTAATTACAATACTGTTGAATTAAAATGTACTAAACTCTTAAATATCACTTAACAGAATTATCATGCAATTTTTCACAAAGTTAGTTCATATACTGTATAAATAAAATTCTATTTAAGGACAGCCATTTGTATGACCTCTGTAGAATGTGTTATCTTATTCTCTATTTTTTTTTCCAACAAAAAACCAACAAAACATACACTTTATGTAATCATGAGATTAAAAGTTGATCAAAATCAAAACTTCTAATGACACACAAATAAAAATGATTTCAGTTCTGTCAAAGTGTTGTGAACAGTTCAGTGACAAAGCAAATATCAGTGAAATGTCTTAGACCATTGCAATCAAAGGTTTCATTTTTGCACAAAATACCTTTTCAGCAATTAAACTACATATTAGAATCAGTCATTCTGGATCAAAAAAGTTTTGATTCCTTTTGTGTGTCTCCTTTGTAGAAGTATATATGTTGTCAATGCAAAAGTTGTCTTCATAAAACCTCTAATATCAAAATAAATGTGTTAGGCCAATTTCCAAAGATGACCTACAATCTCTTCGAAAATTAGAACTGCACAAAAAAGAAATTAAAGAAGAGAGGACATTTTAAACAAAATTAATACTCTTTAGTCACTTACTGGACCATTTCTTTGTCTTTAAACTAAAAGTAGAAGTGCACAGAAAAGAAATTAAAGAAGAGAGGACACTTTAAACAAAATTAATTCTGTTTAGTCACTCACTGGACCATTTCTTCCATCTGAGAAATGACATTTGAAAAATGTTTTTCCTCTCGTTCCTTCAGCACCTCTACAACAAAGGGTTGCAGCACCCTTTCAGCTGCTCCTGAAAAGAAAACAAAGAAAAGTGATGGTTAACACTATTCTACTTACTAGACAATATATTCATAAATTAGTGTAAGTAAAGAAAATATTAATAGCCAATCAAATAACACAAGAGAGTATAAAGGCACAGAGCTTCTTGACATCACAGATCATGTGATCCTTAACTATTGTTACTGGTCAGCAGATACAATTCAGGCTAACATCCTGAATCAGTAATCTTTTTATTTTTGGAAGGCAGAAACTAGGAGACTTAGAAAAAGATACATTTCTTCTGTAGAATATTATTTAGTAATAAGATGATTTGCAACATGAACATTTTAGTGATAGTCTATAATCAGTAAAATCTTGCGTTGGACTAATAAGTTGATGTGGTGACAGTCCTTGAGATACATTCAGGACTGTGCAACAATTTAAATTCTATGTATACACATGATTACATTTGTGTTTGTAATTCTTATGTTTTCTTTCTTTACATATGTATAGAGCTAAGTTACAAGTGTTTGTAATTATAAATTTTAAATGCTAATATCTTAGAAATTAAATTAAAAATAAGAAACTGAAAACTAAGAATATCAGTAGCAAAATACACTATTTTTTCCTTGCTTCTTTACTAGCTGTGAGAACAAGTACTCAAGTTCTTTCAATTGCTCCTTGAGTGTATTCAAGTTCTTTCAATTGTTCCTTGAGTGTACTCAAGTTCTTTCAATTGCTCCTTGTGTGTATTCAAGTTCTTTCAATTGCTCCTTGAGTGCATTCAAATTCCTTCAATTGCTCCTTGCATAGATTCAAGTTCTTTCAATTGCTCTTTGTGTGTATTCAAGTTCTTTCAATTGCTCCTTGAGTGTATTCAAGTTATTTCAGTTGCTCCTTGAGTGTATTCAAGTTCTTTCAGTTGCTCCTTGAGTGTATTCAAGTTCTTTCAATTGCTCCTTGAATGTATTCAAGTTCTTTCAATTGCTCCTTGAATGTATTCAAGTTCTTTCAGTTGCTCCTTGATTGTATTCAAGTTCTTTCAATTGCTCCTTGAGTGAAAACAAGTAACTCTACTTTCAACTGCTGTTGTATTTCCTATATTAATAGTCTGAGCAATTAAAAACAAACTTAATGTGTATCTTTTAATAAACCTACATACTTAAAATACCATATAGTGCACACATTGTAAGAACAGAACTAAATGCCAATGTAGCTCAGTCATGTTCCTCAAATATGAATTAATATGTCTATTAACACTGACATAAATAAACACATTTAACAAATACACATATATATGCTACTAGTAGTGGCAAAAATTCTTACAAACATTCATAAACATGCAAATAAAAGTCTATTTATAATGGCGCTATGAAGTATATGAGGTGTGTCTTCAGAGAGATAAGTCTGTTAACAGTGAACCATGCAAAACCATTAGCTACTGATGTAATGCACTCTTAATTCCAAAGAAATGGTAAAGGTTGCTTACGAAGAGATATTGGATGAATACAGTCAGTCACCTGGCAAGCCAACAGTACCTACAACAAAACAGGAAATTACCATAAATACTAATCCTGTAATTATTTGCACAGATTAATCAATTCTATCCATAGCATCACTGGCATGTACATGCATGCTAAATTCTATTTATATTATCACTGAAACATTTATGCATAATAAATTCTATTTGTAGCATCACTGACATATGTGCAAACTGTATACTACTTATAAAATCACTTTTATATATGTACACAAACCCAATCATGCACTTTAAATGTGATACTAACAATAATATGAAACAAAAAGATTTTTAAAAAAGCCTGGAAGCAAATATTCCAAGTGCAAATTCTCTGTCATTCATTATTTTGGAGCTTTTTGTCTGTGCTCTCCACATTATCTAAGAGATTGTAGATTAAAAATATGGATTTACCATAGCTTTCTGTATGTGCATTCCAATGTTATTTGAGAGATTGTAAATTAACAAAATGAATTTATCATAGCTTTCTGTCTGTGCACTCTAATGTTATTTAGAGAATAGGTAGAAAATACAGAACAGGAGAAGGATCAAGGAAATTTAGAAAGGAAAACAAGTCTGTGATATGAAGGAACCCCAAAATAAATGTCATATAGAAATTAAGGTTACACATGAAAGATTGGGCAGAACTACAAAAAATAAAATCAACATACCATGAAGGTATTAAAAGATAAAATAAACAACAAAGTTAACTAAAGAATAGGACAATAATAATAAAGTTTACATGGTGAACAGTCACAAAAAAAGTAAAGTAAAACAGGGAATTAGGTCAAAAGATATACTTCTTTCGCAGAAGAAATTGTCACTTTTGCAGTCTTTTCAACACAGGTCCTACACAAGCGATGACCATAATCACATTGTGCAAACTCGACGAGCTCATTCATACCACAGTGATCACATGACAATGAAGACATGATGTATTCTACTGTCAGCACTTCTTCAACTACATTCTGTGTGCATTCTGTTGTTTTAGCAGCCTGCAACCTTTCACCACCAAGGTTGTCCTGAAATATTCCCGAGTTATCTGCACCCAGTACTTCATGATCCTGTGAGTTCTGGAAAAGCACAAGCTATGTGTGATTATAGTATAACTTACCAGGTGTATATGTGGGTGTACGTCCATTTTGTGTGTGTGTGTGTGTATATATATATATATATATTAGCACAGAACACTTAATGCTGATTTGACAAGAAAAGCTGGTGTCACTCTCAAGGCATTAAAATGGAGGTAAAAAAATGTAAAACTATGGAAAGCACTTTGGCATATGATTACTAAAATGACAAATAAAGCAGACAGTAAGAAACAAGTAATTACCATAAGCAAATATTCTTTTCAGATCATTTATCTTAACACACACATTTTTATGGCAACAGTGCCTTTAAAAGAGTAGTAATGAAAAAGTTTTTTTTAATATGTCAAATAGCAGCAGATAGTAAGATTTCTTTTTAATATGTCAAATAGTAGTAGGTAGTAAGATTTCTTTTTAATATGTCAAATAGTAGTAGGTAGTAAGATTTCTTTTTAATATGTCAAATAGTAGTAGGTAGTAAGATTTCTTTTTAATATGTCAAATAGTAGTAGGTAGTAAGATTTCTTTTTAATGTGCTAAATAGTAGTATATAGTAAGATTTCTTTTTAATATGTCAAATAGTAGTAGGTAGTAAGATTTCTTTTTAATGTGCTAAATAGTAGTATATAGTAAGATTTCTTTTTAATATGTCAAATAGTAGTAGGTAGTAAGATTTCTTTTTAATATGTCAAATAGTAGTAGGTAGTAAGATTTCTTTTTAATATGTCAAATAGTAGTAGGTAGTAAGATTTCTTTTTAATATGTCAAATAGTAGTAGGTAGTAAGATTTCTTTTTAATATGCTAAATAGCTGCAGATAGTAAAATTTCTTTTTAATGTGCTAAATAGTAGTATATAGTAAGATTTCTTTTTAATGTGCTAAATAGTAGTAGGTAGTAAGATTTCTTTTTAATGTGCTAAATAGTAGAAGATAGTAAAAACATTCTTTTAAATGCCAAGCTGTGGTAGACTATTAATGGATACTTACTGGCTTCCTATGTTTTGAGAGTGATGGCTCATCATTGTCAGCTTCAACAAGTGAATCAACACTCCTTTTCATGTCAGCTACTCTCCTCTTTGTTGTGGTAACATTTCTGTCCAAACTGATCTGCATTGAAGATTCTGTTACCTTAGAATCAGATGAGTCTGTAGTTCGTAGTGCATTTATTTCCATGACAACCTCATGATCATGCTCCTTAAATATATTATCAGTTGTTGACTTAATAACATAATTTCTTTTCCAGGGAGTGCTTTTTATATTTAAATTTGTGAGCTGACTTTTTCTGAAAATTGCCCTTCTACATGTCTGAGAAGACCCTTTCTCATTTACCACTGAAACACAATTCTGATTAAGCATAGGGTTGACACTGGAATGGCCCAAGTTCTGTTTCTTTGTTTTAATAAGTTTATTAATGATCCACCTTTGGTCTTCATCAGGAAACAAGGCTGACTGTAAAAAAAAAATAGAAAAGACTCAAATCCATAACTGTTTATCCATAATCTAAAATCTATTAATGGTAATAAATATTGAACAGCGAAATAAAGGAGGTTAAGACACATACCTAACTGTGAGTGTGACTAGTTTTATAGACAGTAATCCATACCTGATCCAAGTCTATTAGATAATCCTTAGCACTAAAAGAACTGTCATCTTGGAAACTTGATACTGATGAGTGTCTTTTAGAACTGCCTTCACAGAATCTGTCAGAGACAGGCAGACTGGAACTTGTGCTTGTACTGGCAATGTCAGCAATCTGATCGTCATTGGAGAATGCAGATCCAGAAAAAATTAAACTTGATGGCATTTGTTTGTATTCACTTCTGGAAGATGGTTGGTTAATTGTATAACTGGCTGTAAACTTACAGCTCACAGCACCATCTTTTTCTAAACCATGCATTGGAACATTCTGGGTTGGATCTGAAAAATTAAGTCACATATGCATTTTGCTTGCTGTAAAAGAGAGTAAATTAAATGACTTCAGATATACTGGGGTTTTATTTGCGTGTTAGTACTGTACTTTGTAAGAATGTGCAGACAAGTCAATAATAAAATCATGATAAACAATTTTTCTACTCTACATAAGTTGGTTTCTTATCCCATGTACCATGGCATTTTTCAAATCTCTATGCTTATTTAATTTTGGGGGTGTCATAACTGGTTTGTATACATGTATAATAAATAAAAAATGATATTTTATTATTTCTGTTAGTATACATAGGAATATACATGCGGTTAATGGATCACATGACTACAATGATAAATACTTCTGATTTTAAGGTAAATTTGTAGCAAATAAATGGCACTGCTTCTAGAAAAATAAACAGGTTGTTAGTTATTTTTGGTATTTTTCTTTTTTTCTTTTACTTGCCCACAGAAAGAGGAATAACTTACTTTAAGCTTGTTAGTGTGTGACAGGAAGGAGTATCATTTTAAATATGCTCTCATCCTGGGTGCCGTACCCTCACGTTACCAAATTGGATGTTAAGCAGAAATTAATTAATCAATCAAAAGTATTGTCACTGAGTCAATGTCATGTCACATGATTTTTTGCATGCCAGGAGACATGTCTGGGTTAAATATTTCTTAAGCTTGTGGGAAGGCATGTGAATGAATGCCTCAAAATACTGCTAATTGGACAAGATTTGTTACATCTTTACAAGTGAGTGAAGGCACTTACAATGTAGAAGTCAAATGAATGAAGGCATTTACAAGGTAGAAGTCAAGTGAGGGAAGGCATTTACAATGTAGAAGTCAAGTGAGTGAAGGCACTTACAATGTAGAAGTCAAATGAGTGAAGGCATTTACAATGTAGAAGTGAGGGAAGGCATTTAAAATGCAGATTGAAGTCGTGTAAGTGAAGGCATTTTCAATGTTGCTAACAGGGCAAGAGTTGCTATGTCTTAAGAAATCAAGTGAATGAAATATTGTTAACAGATTAAGAGTTGCTTTACTTTTTTGAAATCATATGAGTGAAGGCACTTATAATGTTGCTGACTGGGCAAAAGTTGCTATGGCTTTAGAAATCATGTGAGTGAAGGCACTTATAATGTTGCTAACAGAATAAAATTTGGTATGTCTTTAGAGGTCAAGATCAAAGTTCTTGCTAAACTTGTTTGTCATTCATGAACCTGCATTCAGACAATTATTAGGGCTTGTGTTGCAAACAATATATTGTTACCAATGAATGTGTTTTACACACCACTGTGTCATATACATCTCTGCATGTTATCTTACAATGCCACTGCATGTATCTTATACCACTATAAGCTTTGAATCTGTATTATGGGCCTTATCTGCCAGTGATTCAAACATAAAAGGAAAAGCACTAAATGTGATATTTAAAAATAAATTCTCTTTCGTGAGTGTGTTATCTTTAATTCTGAAATTTAGTAGTTATAACTCATACTCTGAAATTCACACAATATAGCTTACAATAACAGATGTGATTCTACTATGCCTAAAATAAAAGCCAAAACACAAAATATAGCATGTGAGACCTGAATCACATAGCTCTTGCTGCATCACGTTTTCTTCCAAATCTGTGCCAGAATTAAGTTGCTGATCTCTGATCTCATTCTCCTGGAGTTCCTTCCCTTTGCTTGTGAATAGCTTGCTCATCAACTCAAGCAACATGTCATTCATTGTCTGGAAGGGAGTAAAATTACAACCTTATTCTCCCCGATTCATGTCTATGATCAACAATCTTTCAAGTGGAGTCAAACCATGCATATACAAATCATTATATATTTTTTTCAGAATGCTACACTTTCACTTTCACTTACATTCATTTTCAATGAATTTAATAAGTAAAGTCATTAAAAATGTTATAGTCTCTCTATAGCCTGTGTACTATTGACATGCTACGAAAAATCAAGAATGAATGAATATGTACATTATACCACCAAAAAGTATTATAAAAAGAAAAAGAAATCTACAACAATCCCACATCAGAAATATACAATTTTCCTCATGAAACTAATTACTGAAGTGTAAAAAATTTGTAATAAAATACAAAATTAATGAAAAAAATCAATCACTAAATTAATGGCTCTGAAGCAAAATACTTATTTAAAAAAATATATAAATAGAAGTCATTCTAACAAAATGTTAAATGGATGTGTTTAACTTGTTACAAAGCAGGTTTGAATTGTTCATGTCTAACTTGTTTAACAGAACACATTATAACAAAAGTAATATGATACTAAAAATGTAATAACTTTTAATCCAAATTATTTTTTAATGAATATTTTGACACAAAGAGCCCTTACCAGCTTCAAAGTTCTGAAACAACCAAACACATGAAATAACTATAGTATAGGGATTTATGATTAAAATCCAAAAAAGCCAAACTGATTTGCATTGAAACATTACCAATAAATAGTTTAGAGCAGCATGGTCCAAATGCAGTCATGTGGGCCAAATGTGGCCCACGTATAATTGTTTTGTGGCCTGCGCTTGTACAAAACATATTTCTTTAATTATATGGTATAGTTAACTTTTTTTTATCTTGAATGGTCCATGAACTTTAAATTGGTTTATATGGCCCCTCAGGTTTGAATAAGCTGGACCACCCTGTTTAGAATGTTAACACATAAATCAACATATTTATATATGCTTAGATTGGTTGCTTTACAAACCTAGTAGTTATTTCCATGATGAGATCACACACACACATACAATACAGACACACAAACACACACACACACACACACACACACATACACATTTAAATCCAAAGAAATAGTTTGATGAAGAACTTGTGTATATGTGTGTGTGTGTGTTTTGATAGCAGTTTGCAACTGATCTAAGTGTCCCAATGCAACTTTGCATTCAAGGTGGAAGGAAGGAGGGCTGGCAGAGGGGGGTGGGGGTGAAGAAGATCGCACCAGTGTGTCACTTTTTATAAAGATTTAAGAGTGAAGTAAAATGACTTGTTGGTGAATTAAGAAACTAAACTAGCTCAAAAACAGTTAAAATAAATTGAAAAAAAATATTAGAACTCTTTATTTTTAACTGTCATTAATATTATTACAATCTAAATGACTGTATAATAAAAATTAATCTTACTGGTAAGGCTGATAATATAAATAATAATTTACCATGCTCTGTAAAGACAATTATAGCCTGTAATTGTTTTGTAAATCTATGCAATATTCCTTTTCAATTCTTTATAAAGGTCTCTATTTTAATTATGTTGAAATTTTTAATGCTACATGAAAAATCTTACATTAAATTTAAATCTAGATATACATTTATACTACTTTCTTTAGATTATTTTAGCCTACTAACATTTATAAATAACATCTGTTTGGCTGTATTATTTGGTGAATGTGATTAGTACAGTTTTGAGTCATACTTTAATTGTATAATAACTAACACAATAAGAGACAAATGAAGAACTAGCTGTATGCTAAAAAAAAGAATCTAGCACTAAATTTAGTATCTTGACCAACATTTACATTATATACATATGCTAAGCTGGGTCAATATAACTTATAAGTGTGAGCAATGACACTAACCTAATGAGGAGATGTTCAGCAGTTCTTTCTTCAACAGTCATCCACTAACCAGTATTGCCATGCCTTTATATAGTAGACCTGGAAGAATATGGTTATATAGATGTCAATAAAAAAACCTGCTACTGAGAGCAGAATCGTTCATTCAAAAATAATTTAACTGCACTTATTTCAGTGTAGATTAGAAAGAAAAAATAAACAGAAAAGGGAAAAATCACTAAGTAATAATGTAATATGCAACAGAGGATTACCAATATTAAATATGAAATCTGGCTGAAATTTTAAAATGTAATAACATATATTCTGCAACTTCATAGGCAATCTGAGAAAGAAAAAAAATTCAAGGGTGTTTAAGAGCCAAGTATAATAATATTTCAGGGTCATCAGTAGGTGAAATGAATTTTAAAAAAAAACTAAATTTGTTATGACAATAATTATAACATTATGTTATTGTTTCAAATTAAGACAGTGTATGCTAATTTAATACCAACATACAATAATGTGTTAATGAAAAAACTATATAGAAATGCAACAACACTTGGAAACTGAAATGAAATCTAATAGTATCAAAAACTCAGAGACGGCATTGTTGTCATGACATTTTTATTTAAATAGTCATGTTTATGCAAATGATGGTACAAAAAAAGGGGGGCAATATGTTTCTTTAAAAACAAGAGTTTCTCAGTTATTCAGGTGTTTCTGAATAATAAAATCTATTTCAAGTGCTCTTCAACTAGTTCAAGTACAAAATATATTTCATGAGCTTCACTACCAGAAAATGTTTGAAAACCATTGAACTGAAGAGATGAAAATATGCTAAATCTTGACAACTCTTGACCTAAACATATCCATCCTCTTATACAACTATGTTAAATACTCCATTTTTGGTATTAGCACAATTGTGTGATATTTACATCCCACTTTAATGTTTGCAACAACAAAACATCACATTAAAGCCTGCATAAATACATGACTATGAATATCTTTTGTCATTAACCTGTCAAATTACCTAGAGAGCCTGTGTCATAAACATACTAACTAGACTTGGTTTTACAAACTAATAACAATGTTTTTCCAGGTAAGGCTACTTTCAAAAACTAAGTTATGCTTTCTTTTTAGTTCTCACAGTAATATGAAGCTGCTTTATCCTTGATTTAGTGTTTTATAGATTAGTTCTAGATTTAAAATCTAATATATCTGCTTTCTTTATTTTTCACAATATTTATGATGCTTTATTTTTGATTTAAAGTTTCACAGATTAGCTGTAGATGAACACACTCTAAAACATGTATTGATTAAAAAAAAAATTAAGCTGTGAATAATATTTGTAATTGTTATCTATGACTCAGTTTACATTTAAAAATTTCATGCTTTAGGGTAATCACCAATTTAGTTGTTCTTCTCGTATTAAGTTTAATTAATAGCTATACAAAAGTTTATTATAAAATGGACAAACATTCTGGTTATTATTTAGAGTTATCATTTGAGAGATAATGTTCTTATTACCAGTAACTGTTTGAATAGAAAGTGAACCGCTACAGGACTATAATATGATCGGTGATGTTTGTGTACTGTAAAGTATTTCCTCCGAATAGTGCATGAAAACGAAACTAGGATTAGGAAGTATGAAATTATAAATCACTCTTTGATAAATATAAACAGGAATAGGGTTATTAAGTACAGGAACTTGAAAAAGAATATATATTCACGAGTTACCATTTTCTTATTCCTCGATTAACGCTCTCCTCAAAAAGATTTCTTCTGGAAGTGAAGGTTCCTGAAGTCGCGGACAGGTACTTTCTTCGTAGATACTGCGCTATTCTAATTGTAATAGCGTCACACTTAACAACCGAAACTAGGACAAGTTCATGACCATTTATAACATTATCTGGAACTAAGGAAGGGA
The DNA here is from genome assembly GCA_028829895.1 of Sinotaia quadrata. Taxonomy (NCBI): domain Eukaryota; kingdom Metazoa; phylum Mollusca; class Gastropoda; order Architaenioglossa; family Viviparidae; genus Sinotaia; species Sinotaia quadrata. Next base: position 48,229,532 of record CM054184.1, on the reverse strand, counting down.
AGGCATTCAACAGAATGAAAATTGTGCCATGTTTACAAAAATGCGCTGTATAATTTCAATATTGGATAGTGCAACTGCAAGGCAGAATACGAGCAGATTATATTGTGCAATGATTAAACTGCGCAGCCATTTTTGTTGTTTACTAAACATATGCACGGAGGTTACTAGTACAAATAATGTAAGGTTTAAACCATCTGTTGATTAAAAAAAATTATGTATTTAGATAGTGGAGACTCTTATTAATTTTAAATACTTCCATTGTGTCTGAAAAAAAAAAAGTGGTTTTAAGGCCCCGCCAGACATCACCGAAAAGTTATCATACAACTTTCAAAGAAAGGGAATAGGATTTCTAAATGGATCGCTGGCATATATTTGACAAGTTAGAATGACGACAATTTTTACTCTAATATGTCTAGGATGGCTAGTTTCAATGCGTAAAATTATTTTTGAAAAGCACTGCGACCTCAAAGAATGCTTGAGTTTATTGTTTAGCCATTCATATTTATAGTTTACATTTTCAACCAATCAAAACCCCATAGCTACGCTGTCGCAATGGTGCTGAGCGTGAAAGCAGGAAGCGCCCTTTAACAACAACAATACTATTGTGCACTGATTCACAATTCTGCAGCTATATTTAATGCATGAATTTTTTGGATGCATACACGGGTTGGCCAGGATCAATGCATGATTGCAGAGTATTTAAAAACAGCCCATTGATGAAGAAGCTTGAAGATAGGATATTTCCATCAAAATATCAACTAAGTGGTGATTCTGCCTACCAACTGACAAATTATTTGTTGGTTCCCTTTAGAGACAATGGTCATCGCACATCAGTAGAGAAAACATATAACAAAAAACATTCATCAACCAGAGTTGAAGTGGAATGATCAATTGGATTTTTGAAAGGAAAGTTCCGCAGATTTAAGTATCTCGAGATGTTCCAGATAATGATATTCTATTTGTTATTATAGCAGCCTGTGTTCTTCATAACTTTATCATTGAAAAATCAGGTGTACATGAGGAAGACATTGAAGTAGATGAGCAGACTACTCAGCAGGAAATCACTGATGGCCAAGATATACAGACTGGTGTAACTAAAAAAGATGGAAATTGCAAATTTAATTTTAGAACCTCAATATGGATTTAAAAAAAAACACAAGAATGGATATAATTGCAAGGATTTGAGTTGATGAGGCCAATTATTAAACTGACTTCAAGTGTTCAGTTGTTTATCTACAAAATAGAGTGCAGAGATTAACTTCAGATTTTCATCATTTTCAAAACCTTTAAATCTAAATGATAAATATTTTTTTTTATAAAGCTTGCTTAAAGGTGCAGTCTCCTTTCAAAAAGACATTTTATTTCAGTAATACCAATTCAATCCAGGCATGCATGCAAACATTACCCAACAGTGAAACATGTATACAAAATACATAAAAATTCATTGAAGAATGTGACACATTAGTGTAGAGAATATATTTAATAATGTGCGTCTTGATGTATTGAATGCATGGAATAATGAGACGTATTAAAATAATGAATGGTTTAAATAAGGTGACGTATAGGTGCAGTGAATTTATTGAAGAATGTGACACATTAGTGTAGAGATAATGTTTAATAATGTGACGTCTTGATGTATCGAATGCATGGAATAGTGAGATATTGCAGTAATGAATGGATTGAATAATGTGACGTAAATGTGCAAGTAAATGCGCAGAATCTTGTGACAAATTAGGGTGATGCGTCGAGTAAAATGACCGTCTGTTGAAGTGTATAAAGTGAAGTGTATAAATGAAAGGTATGATTATTTAATTTTGTGTGTGTCTCAGACTCGATATTGTGTCAGAAATACCTGGTTATTTTGCGTCTCGTTAGAGAAGATTTGTGTTCCAGACACATTGTTTCAGAGTTGTTATTTTTTTTTTTTACGTCTCAGTCTTTCTGTATCTCAAAACTCGTCGTTGTGTCAGAGATTTTTACTTCTCTGTCTTTCTGTTTCTCAAAACTAGATGTTTCAGAGATATCTGTTGTTACACACATCGCATTCGCGCTGTCAGAGTTGTTTTGCATCTCTCGCTTATTACAGAGATGCTTGTCTTATACTACTTACCTTATTAGAAATATTTCTTTCTTTTTTATCTCATACTCGTTGCATTGAAATATATTTATACATCCATTAAATTGTTTTTATCAAAATGCTCTTGAACTCTTTGTCATTCATGTATTTGTTTTTATCAAAATGCTCTTAAAACTCTTTGTCATTCATGTATTTATCCAGAGATGCTTTGAGTCAATTGTATTTCGTCAGAGATGTTTTGTGACTCACATTCAACTAGTGTTACGTCAGATATATTTTGTGACTCACATTCAATTAGTGTTACGTCAGATATATTTTGTGACTCACATTCAATTAGTGCTGCGTCAGATATATTTTGTGACTCACATTCAATTAGTGTTACGTCAGATATATTTTGTGACTCACATTCAATTAGTGCTGCGTCAGAGATGTTTAGGAGCTCACTTTCAATTAGTGCTACGTCAGAGATATTTTGTGACTCACATTCAGTTAGTGTTACGTCAGAGATGTTTTGTGACTCACATTCAGTTAGTGCTACGTCAGAGATATTTTGTGACTCACATTCAGTTAGTGTTACGTCAGAGATGTTTTGTGACTCACATTCAGTTAGTGTTACGTCAGAGATGTTTTGTGACTCACATTCAGTTAGAGTTACGTCAGAGATGTTTTGTGACTCACACTTGGATACGTCTGTAGCAGCGATGCTAGTGAATGACCTATTTGCTAACTGTAAGACTAAGACGATAATGTCTCGCGCTCAGTTTAAGAGTGAGGTGTTAATGTCTCAAACTATCTGTAAAACGTGACGTAGTTTTTCAAGTTCAGTGTAAGACTGGGATGATAATGTCTCGTAAGCTTGTTGTGTTAGAACTAAGTATTAAATTCTCATGATCACTTTGAGATGTTAATGCCTCAAACCAAGTGCACAACTAACTACATGCTAATATCTCATGCTTACTGTAAGACTGAGGTGCTAATGTCTCAAGCTCACTGTAAGACGAGTGAATGTCACATGCTCACTGCAAGACTGAGGCGTTAATATCTGGAGCTCCTGGTAAGATTGAAGCATAGTCTCAAACTAATTTTAAGACTGAGGTGTTAAATGTCTGAAACTTTAGTTCATATCTCACTTTCACTTTATAAATTTAGCGATTGTGACACTTTGTTGCTATGGTGCAGTCATAACTGAAAAAAAACAGACTAAGCGAAATGAAAATTCAGAAGTTTAAAACTATTATTATTTTAATTTTTAAATAACTTTATTTGAAATTTCTGTATAAGAAACACTTGTGTCATTTTGTCTCGACCAAGACATACGACATACATTCTTACGTTCTGCGTAGTAACTGTAGCAATAGAAACAGCTTTATTAGTAGTTATATAAATAGTATGTTTAATGTGTCTTTATTGATTCATAATTAATTTACTGATGCGGAAAATTAAAAACAGCGAAGTAGCACACGAATACAAGAGGAATAATTCTCTGGAAAACTCCACTGGCACTGCTTGGACTTAGCGCGTGACCGTGAAGATGTGCCTTGTCTGGAATCAAACAAACAAATAAACAAATAAAAATACAGACAGCATGTCAAAGGTTAGAAAAATTGCCGATACGAGTTATGATCTTGAAAGTGTTATAAAGTAAATCTTAAATGTACACAATTTTTACCCTAAGACTTCTATTTCTCTACCTTCCTTCCTATCCATCCATCTATCTAATATGCACCCACTCACCCATCTGTCTCTGTCCCTCCACGACTCTCTTTCACAGTACACACTAGACCTTGCATAATATGTATATATACTAAAGTCGGATTCTATGAAGCTAAATGAGCGATTTGCCCAGATTAACAAACAGTCGATTAACTGATGTTAAAAATGCAGACGTATCAGAATTAAATAGCTATTTGATCGGATTTTGCACTTTCTTACCTCCCTTTTGCGTTACTGGCAGAGCGTCCGTGGGAGTGCTGTCAGGAGACGATGCTACTCCGCCAAACAAAAGAAAGAAAAGAAAAAACGACTAGGAAAGATGGTATACATGGACCAACACCAAAAGTGAATAATATTTCAGTTGTGAAAGTTTTATCGCCGTATTTTGTAGTTTTCTTTGCAAGTATGCAGGAGTAACAGCAGCAACAATTAATATAATATATATTAATATTAAACTTAAAGCTTTATTATAGGGTCACTGCGCTGTTTCTAATGCAGATGTGAACCGGCATGAGACATTTCAATGCTATAGAGTATAGTGGTTCCATTAATACGAAATATTTTAGTGTTATAGTGCGTATACAACAATGTCCAAGACACAAAACACTCCATCGCTATACTGCACAATAGCAATGCCATTGCTATGAAACATTCGGTATACTAATTATAGGCACACTTATTTCTAATGCGTGTGACATACATTCCTCCCTCCATACTCCTCCCATCCAGCCATTTGTCCAACCAATCCTCCTACTCGCCTATCCGGTTCTCGCTCCATTTACTCATCTACTCAGACAGTGGAAATAATATACAACACTAACTAGTACACGTGTTTTTGTGGGACTCTCTAAGGCTGTTCACGTGATTTCGAAGAACCGCGTCATTGGCCAGGTCACAGGAAGAGGTGATCAGGGCACGGTCTGCACAGTTGATCATCATGTCCATGTAACTAAAAGAAAGACATCATTTTAAAATGTTAAAGGTAAACCTTAACATGTTAAGTATATTGAAAAGAAAGTTTAATTAAAGATGGTTGAGAAAACGGGGAACATGCAAAAATGGCTAAAAGCAGTTTTGATGCCATGCTTGAACTCTCTTGAATATTATGTATATTGACGTCACCCATTTCCTTTCAATCTTCTGTGTTTTTTATTTATCACAAAGAATATTACGTCAGAAAGAGCGCATTTCTTCCATGTAAAGTGACGTCATGACTAATACAGCAACACTTGCACTACGTCACTTCACGACACAGGAAATGTGGATATCAGTTTTCCACAAATCGAAAGTACATTCCCAACCAACACCCCTCGTTGCTACCGCGATTAGAACTGTCGTGACACACTTCACTCACATCCATGTTTTAGAACTTTTACTGTGGGTTTTGTGTCGCTTAGGAATGACATTCCCTACATAAGCACTGATCATAAAGGAAAATGTCATTTCAGAACAGCGAATTTGTGACACATTTTTTCTTCTCTGGAACACGTCTGTCAAAATACGACTATGTGTAACGTTGATGTGGTGTACTGGCTACGTGTGTTTCACTGCTCTGAGGACACGGGAGCCACACGGTTTCCACAGGGCAAAGAATCAACCTACCACCACAATACTTTTAACAATACATAAACAACCAATAAACTCTACAATAATGCAAACTGAATTGCTAAAATTATGACCACAAAGTATACATGGATTTCTACAGAGAAAGCAGACAGTCTCAGGCATACGTTATATATATATATATATGATTTCAAAGCAAACATAGTTTTCTATTTAAAAAACGCGGACAAACTCACGTGCACATTATTTCCGATTTCAAAGTAAGCATGAATTTCTACAAAAGAGATGGCGATAAACTCACGTGCACCAGGCGGCGCCCTCGAAGATGGTACGAGCCGCGTTCAGGGAATCGGACATCCGGCTGCCGGCAGTACACCGAATCAGCTCGGGACACGTGGACATCCTGGTGTCGCTGAGCACTGGAGTCAACAAACAAACAGAAACTTATGATATCCTGATGTCACTGAGCACTGGAGTCAACAAACAAACAGAAACTTATGATATCCTGATGTCACTGAGCACTGGAGTCAACAAACAAACAGGAACTTATGATATCCTGATGTCACTGAGCACTGGAGTCAACAAACAAACAGGAACTTATGATTTCCTGATGTCACTGAGCATTTCAGTCAACAAGCAAACAGAAACTTATGATATTGAGGTGTCGCTGATCACTGCAGTCGACAAGCAAACAAAAATTTATGATATTATGGTGTCGCTGATCACTGCAGTCGACAAGTAAACAGAAACTTCTGATATTGTGGTGTCACTGATCACTGCAGTCGACAAGCAAGCAGAAACTTATTATGGTGTCGCTGATCACTGCAGTCAAAAAGCAAACAGAAACTTCTGATATTATGGTGTCGCTGATCACTGCAGTCAAAAAGCAAACAGAAACTCATAATTTCCTGGTGTCACTGAACACTATACTCAGCCAGCAAAGAAAATCTCATGACATCCTTGTGTCACTGAGCACTGTACTCATTAAGCACACAGGAACTCAGATAATTTACAATAATGATTTTCAGTAATAAATAAATGCACCAATGACGTCAACGCCACTTAGTTAATGGATATTGTTATTAATAATTAATTAATCATCCAAAACTAATTGCAAGTGATGAGAATCTTAATTTATTTTCTTAATGATCCTCCAATTGACACCACTTGGCGGATATGCAGGCACTGCAAACATTTTCTTTCTTCCACAACATTAAGATAAACTTTTCCATCACACAATATTTCTGTACGTGGAAAACATCTTGCTAAAGAGGATAAACCCACATTTAATCTAAATTTAGCGAGCCACCATCCATCAACTTTCTTCTCCAATATAAGGCTATCAATATGTGTAAGAAGGTCAATAAATTTAACAATATATTTATTAAATCAACAATCAAATATACATATGACAAATACAATGGAAAATATTAATTGACATCAATATTTCTATGAAACCACATTTGAATAATTTCTATATTACACAATCCTTTATCCAAAAAATACAATTCAACAATTCAATACAAATTACAGGATTGTTCTTACCAGAGAACTGAAGTGGAGTTATTAGAGATAAGCGATAATAGTTTTTACATAACCTGAATTAACCTATGTCTCAACAATCTTTTGCTTGCTTTTGCAACAATGTCACAAGTTTATTGTCCACCGTTATTATGCCAATTTCACGTGTTTCTCTTCGCATGTTGACAACACTGTTCTCCTACTTATTCCCTTGAGCTAACCTGGGTGCTTCTTTTCACCATGTCAACTCCTTCAAGCAGAACAATAATTGTAGTGATTTCTAGTAACTTCACTGTACCAGAAATTGCCTGATGTAATCAGCATATATTGCCATGATATATGAGTGTAGTGTATTCCTTTACATTTACATTTACACTGCAACAGACAATTCTTGCACATCACCTGGTCACAGTGATTTACAATATGTGAACCAGTAGAATAAAAAAACCATGAGAAAGAATTAAATTGAAAAGTGAAAAAAGTTGCTTGTCCTTAACAATTCGGGTGTTTACTTCAACTCTGACACTTACAAAAATACCGTCAAAAAGAGTGCCCAAGGTCGGGTCACTCGAACAATTTCACAAGCTATATAACAATTAAATTTAGGGATAGGCAAATTTACTCCGCCATAGCACCCAACCACACAGGACAAAGTGTAAAGAAATTCATACAAATTATTTTCAATATTAAGTTTGCTGTACCCTAAAAACATTCAGCTACATTAAGAAAAAGACACTTACAATAATAATTTTCAATAATTAGTATTCAATCCCTAGTAACACGCAAACCAAGTTTGAAAAAGTTATAGTTTTAATCAAAATCATTTCAAATCATGTTGTTGTTTTTTTTTTAAAAAAAATTCTGAATAAATAATTAAAGGAGAATGTTTCTAAGAACTTGAATTACTCTTATTATGTACTCTACAGATCATGGCTGCCATAATTCTAGCACCAAGGGGGATAATGCGTAGTTGTAAACAAACAAAAAAATAAAAACTTGTTTCAATGGTGAACGTCTTAGACTTTCTCCCATAATAGATACATTTCTGGAACGTTGATATTAATTATTCCGATTTAATCTAATCAGTTTTCTAATGACAACTAGAGTAGTTATATTCACTCTGCAGTGAAATCTTTATCTCACCATCTCTAATGACTATGCTCATTATTACATTGTAGAATTTTACGTTAAAAAGAAACAATGATTTATAAGTGCTATAGAATTATCCTGCTCATTGATTTTTTTAAATACAAATTTCACTCAAAATATATTATGGTGATAAAAAAAATAATTGATGTGGCTCATCATTTCTCGAGTGAACACTCACAAATGGCCACAAACCACCTTCTCAAGCACTGGAGGCATCTCAGAGTGAACACTCACAAATGGCCACAAACCACCTTCTCAAGCACTGGAGGCATCTCAGAGTGAACACTCACAAATGGCCACAAGCCAGCCTCTCAAGCACTGGAGGCATTTCAGAGTGAACACTCACAAATGGCCACAAGCCAGCCTCTCAAGTAATGCAATTTTATATAACAATCAGTGAGATAAACCTGTCTTAATAATTGTTTGCTCTTCTTAATTATTTATTATTTTTAATTCAAACAAACTCATAAGGGTGTGTACAGAGTTTGTCCTGCCACTTAATCGTCCTTCGTTAGAGCGAGTGTTGCAGGTTTAGAGTGCAGTCCCTTATTTCATTAGGCGTACTTGCTAACCCCAAGACATACACACACAAGAAAATCCTTCCAAGAGAGAAAATCCGATAAAACGGCGTGGAGCTCAGATCAATAACATTTGGGGACCGAAACTTACGATGACTACAGTATCCGCCAGTAAGGTCACCGAGCCGGGAGAAGCTGATGCTGTTGTTGGAAGTTGTGATGTTGCATTCTTGAAGACTGCTTTCCACACAAGGGAAGTAAGTAGCAATTTTCCTGAAAAGTATGATAACAAAATAATGAAATTATTTAAACATATCTAATTCATATATTAGAGAGAGAGAGAGAGAGAGGGAGAGAGAGAGAGGGGGAGAGAGAGAGAGAGGGAGAGAGAGAGAGGGGGAGAGAGAGAGAGAGGGAGAGAGAGAGAGGGAGAGAGAGAGAGAGGGAGAGAGAGATATACTCTATTCACACGTTTATCTGACAGATGGTGGTGACGTCATATTAGTCCATGCTGAGGGATTCAAGTGTGGCTTTGTGTATCACGTGCTAAGAGAAGTGTCAAGGTTATGAGGCCACACAATACATGCATATGTAGGAAATATACTGACAGTATCAAGCACTGATAACATCTGTTCACTTACGAACAAAAATTGGTGATCGACGTCATGGAGGTGAAAGAGCTGAGGAATGTTTGGACACAGGTGCCTAGTGGTCGACAGGTGGACATTCGCTGGAAATCTGTAACACATTTGTGCTTGTCATATAGGACAGACAATTGAAGACCATATAGCAGGACAACAATATAACAGGAGAATGGCATAATAGGACAAACTGCTAACTACAAACGTGTAACAGGACAAACATAAAAATATGATGGCCATATAGCAGACAATCATACAGCAGAACAGCAACACAAAACAACCAGAATAACCAATTTAAAAGAGCTGCATTACATATAACGAAACAGCCATGCAAATGACAACCATATAATAAGACGACCAATTTTAAGACAACATTATAGCAGGACAGGCAATTTAAGCCAGCCAATAACAAGACAACCATATAGCAGATATCCATATTTACTATTATTGCTTGCTATACAAAAAGACAATCATATAATAACATCATGTAATAGGACTGTTATAATACACAAAACCATACAACAGAATACAACCAATTGAAGAAAGTCATATAACAGGACATATGTATATAACCAGTAACTATATAACAGGGCAGATATTTAAACAGGAACTCTATAGCAGAACACATATATAACCAACAACTATATAACAAGGCAGATATTTAACTAACAGCTGCATAGCAGGGCAGCTATATAACAAACAACTATATAACTGGACTGGTATATATATATATATATATATAAAACAACTATATAACAGGACAGTTATATAACAAAGAAGTATGTGACAGGACAGTTTTATATATATGAGGACAGCCACACTTCAACACCTTTGTCACACTGGAGGGTGTATTGGTCCTTGATCATGCGTACAGAGCGAATGGCATCCGCCAGTTGTTGTCCGCAGTCTGGAACCAGCTTTTGAGCGCATTCCGCGTACCCAGCCACAGAGCTGACAGGAAAGAGCAAACCCGGTCAACTGTTATAATACCCGTACAATAATAATTGCATATTTTCAACATTGTTACTGTTTCAGGCAAAACATCAACACTTTATTTAACAATGAAATAAACAGTGACATCTTTATCTACCAATGAAATAAACAGTGACATCTTTATCTACCAATGAAATAAACAGTGACGCTTTATCTACCAATGAAATAAACAGTGACACTTTATCTACCAATGAAATAAACAGTGACGCTTTATCTACCAATGAAATAAACAGTGACGCTTTATCTACCAATGAAATAAACAGTGACACTTTATCTACCAATGAAATAAACAGTGACGCTTTATTTATTAATGAAGTAAACAGTAAACGCTTTATCTACCAATGGCCAACCCCAAATAGATAATTTGTAACTGACGACAAGCTGTTACAGCTCTTGGATTTGAAGTAACGCACGCGAAACACACACAGACACAAAGACACATTTAGCGGTGCAGCTCTTGATACACTTTCTCATTTTTTTTCCCAAGATGTTTTGCTTCCGTTAACTGTGTTTGAAATATGTTTCATCTAATTTCTTTGTCAGCTTGTTTAGTTCTTCATTCATAATGTCTGATTGTGTCACATGACGCGCATCCTTGTATGTGACATGATGTGACCAGTGTCGACTCTGTAAAGTTTTAGATATTCTGTGGAATTCTTTCTGCTATTGCTAATTAACGTTTTCGTGTAATTATTAAAAGTTTTAATGTATTTATTTTTGTAGTGCTAAAGTGTGCATGTGTGTGTGTGTGTGTGTGTGTGTGTGTGTGTGTGTGTGTGTGTGCGTGTGTGTGCGAGTTAGCGCCCCTGTTAGGTATCTATGACTACATGCAGGGCGCTAATTCCCATTAGTCCAGTGCTTAAACAAAGTTCAATAGCAGCATAAGATTTACTTTAAAAGTCTAAGATTTCTCTTAGCGAAAACTGAAAATTTAAATTTTAATTACCTAGATATTTTTTAAATAAATATTTTCCAAACGAAAATAACTGAACATTACCCTGAGTAATACCTGCTAATTCACCTTTACATGACGCCAATTTCCTGAGTAATCTTGATCACTCATCTGCAAGCGAGGTCAGTACCCGAGTAACCTTGATCACTCAACTACAAACAAGGTCAATACCCTAGTAATCTTGATCACTGAACAACCAATAAGGTCAGTACTTTTGTAACCTTGGTTATTTACTGCCCATGATAGCAGCAACTCGAGTGAACCTTATTTATCAACTGCACATGACATCAGTCCATTGAATAAATTTGATTATTATTATATTAACTTGAAAATGACGTCAGTACTCTGAGTAAATTTTGATTACTCACCTGCACATGACGTCCATGTTGGCGGTGTAGACGGCCGGGAAGAATGTTTGGTTGAAAGCGACGTAGCAGCTTTGAAACTCCGCTACACACTGTTGGCCTTTTTGCCCGCCATCTATACAAAGTTTAGGACATTTAAAATTTAAAATCTAGGATGAGTCTTACTAACAGTAGGTAAGCACAAAGTTTACGACATTTAAAATTTAAAATCTAGGATGAGTCTTACTAACAGTAAACACAAAGTTTACGACATTTAAAATTTAAAATCTGGGATGAGTCTTACTAACAGTAGGTAAGCACAAAGTTTACGACATTCAGAATAAAATATGGGATGGCTCTTACTAACAGTAGATAAGCACGAGTATGTTCCCAACCTCCATCCTCACGCACATTAACAATGCCATTTGGCAAATACCTGGTTCAAGGCACAATATATATGTACAAAGTGGTACAAACACAATATTCATATCCAACATGGTATGTAAAACGTACATACATATACAATATGGCACAAAGCACTTACATATTTATAGAATACGCTACAAAGCACAACATACATATATAAGATGGTACAAGGCACAGCATACATAAAAAACATGATACAAAGCACAACATATGTATACAACATGGTACAAAGCACAACATATGTATATACACAACACGACACAACGCACAACATACATATATAACAGGTACAAGGTACAACTTTCACATATAACATGGTACAAGGTACGACTTTCACATATAACATGGTACAAGGTACGACATATATATATAATACATACCACAACGCACAACATACATATGAAATATGGTATAAAGCACAACATATATATACACAACATGGCACAACGCACAACATATATATGACATATGGTATAAAGCACAACATATATATACAATATGGCACAACGCACAACATACATATGAAATGTGGTATCAAGCACAACATATACAACATGGTACAAGGCACAAGATATATACACAATATAATACAAAGCACAACGTACATAATATGTTACAAGGCACAATATACATATACAAAATGGTACAAAGCACATCATACATATATAACACGGTATAAGGCACAACATACATATTAAACATGGTATAAAGCACATCACATATATACAACATAGTATAATGCACAACATACATATACAACATTTATATAGATAAGTCGCCGCAAACCTGCATGGTACAATATACAACATATAACAAGTAACAACAAACCTGAACAACATAGTGCAAGTTCCACAAGAAACCTGAACAACATTGTGCGAGACACAACATACCTGTACAACATTGTGCAAGACATAATAAACCTGTACAACATTATGGAAATCACAACAAACCTGTACTGCAATACACAGCGTATTGCTGTTTCAATCCCAGCGACCCGCGTAAAGCCGGTGACGTGTACGTTTGACACTCTGGCCTCCCGGCGTTGATGGCCTGCAGGCACGTGACGTATGTGTCTGTCGACCTGTGGAATGAACATGACAAACAACATCACGTCTGAAACCATAAGCGCCAGTTGTATGATAAATATTATGTCATTATCAAAAATATTATATCACTGTCTGCCAAAAATATTTAAGGCATATATCAGAATACAGAACAGCCCTGAGAAATACATTTCTTTTTCAGTCTGTAATTTATCTCTCCATATTATTGACATACTTGTCTTTTATATCATTTTCCGGAGAACGGTGGATTTTTTTTATTTTCATGCGTCACCAAAATATTGTTTCAATACTTGCTCCTCGAATCAAAGAGCATTGCGTCATGATCCTATGCATATTCATGTATTAAGAGAGTTATTTTTATTTAAATCACGTGACAATTAAAGACATAATTTGTACCTGCGTAAAGAGAACATAGCTGTGTGTTTTAATGTTAGGCTTGAACTGCAAAAACGCTTAACTCACTTGATGCTTAAGTTGTTGGCTTAACTTGCCTTTGAATCTTGAGATGTTGCATGTCTTAAGTGGACTTAATATTTAAAAGTTTGTAAGCCTTACCTCACCTGATATTTAAGATGCTGTGGACCTTACCTCATTTACTACTTAAGATGTGAGCCTTGCTTGCCCTTGATACTTACCATATTGCATGCCTTACCTGCACATCTCAGTAATTGTGTAGCGTAACAAAGCAGGTGTGAAAGTGGAATTGAAGGTGACGTAACAATCCATCGTGCGGTTGACACACTCCATCACAACATCACTGCTGAGCGTGTTAGCTGGATTAAAATGAAGGGAGACAACTTATATCGCTCATTTGTCTGACCTTCGATACTGAAGTCCATCTATGACCTCATGTACCTATGTCTGTCGATGTTCTATATATCAAGGTCTGTCGATGTTCTATATATATCAATGTCTGTCTATATCATATATCAATGTCTGTCTATATTCTCATATATCAATGTCTGTATGTTCTCATATATCAGTGTCTATGTTCTATATATCAGTGTCTGTCTATATTCTCATATATCAATGTCTATATGTTCTCACATATCAGTGTCTGTATGTTCTATATACCAATGTCTGTATGTTCTCACCATTTCAATGTCTGTCTATATTCTCATATAGCAATGACTGTCTGTGTCCTCTTATATCAATGTTTGTCTTAGTAGAATCCATGATATGTCTTAATCTTTAGATATAAATGTCTGTCTGCCAAATATTAACATTTATCTCTATCTCCTTTAAGTCTATATCTTAGATATAAATGTCTGTCTGCCAAATATTAACATTTATCTCTATCTCCTTTAAGTCTATATAAATGTCTGTCTGCCAAATATTAACATTTATCTCTATCTCCTTTAAGTCTATATCTTAGATATAACTGTTCGTTTCTTTCCTTTGATTAATGCCTGCCTCTGTCCACAAATAAATGAATTGTTTCTTACCGATTTTAGATTAATCTGTGTCGTCACGTCTTCGATATTAATATATCTCGTTCATTCGACATCAACATATGTGTGTCCTTAGACATTAAACTTTTGTGTGTCCTTAGACATTAAACATATGTGTGTCCTTAGACATTAAACATATGTGTGTCCTTAGACATTAAACTTTTGTGTGTCCTTAGACATTAAACATATGTATGTTCTTAGACATACATTAATAATTATTTCAGTCCATACATATTAATATTTGTCTCTGTCCTTAGATTAATAGATTAATATCTATTCATGTCTTTAAATATTAGTGGATGTCTCAGTCCTTAGATATTTAATTTCTTCATCTGTTCTTAAACATTACATTCTTTCTTTTATATCTGTGTTCATGGACAATAATTTCTCTCTCTTTTGTAAGTTAATTATGTAATATTTATATTTTATTAAATTTAATGGAACTAATAATTTAATGACTAACTCTCTTAATGACTTATAAGTGGAGTGCTTTTAGTGACATAAGTGAAACTCTCTTATTGACTTATAAGTGGAACTCTCTTAATGACATAAGTGAAACTCTCTTATTGACTTATAAGTGGAACTCTTTTAATGACTTATAAGTGGAGCGCTTTTAATGACTTATAAGTGAAACTCTCTTAATGACTTATAAGTGGAGAGTAATATGTAGCTTAAAGACGTAAAACTGTTTGAAAGAATTGTAACTTAGTAGTGTAAAAGCTATTTTAATGCCTTACTAATGTAATAATGTGTTTAATGACTTATAAGTGCAACAGTCATTTTGGGCCTTATGACTTAGTTTAACAGCTACTTTAAAGGTTTAGCTTAGTTACTGTTAGTTTAGAAACTTAGAGCTAGGTGAGTAGCTTGTTTATTGACATGCTACTTGCACAGTTAGTTTGCATATAACTTACCGGTTTACTAGAAGAAATTTATGATTAGTGTAATGATTTTCGTATTTTACGAGTTATTAGAATTGATTATAATTCAGTTTAATGACTTATAATTTAACAGTAGGAATTAATATCTTAATGACTTATGGCTGAAAAGCAGAAATTAATATTTAGTGTAATGACTTGATTTACTAGCAATATTTAATATATAGTTGAATGCCTTACACTTGCTGCAGTTAATATCTTGTTTCTTGGATGACTCTTAGACTTTAATATTTAGCTGAATGATTGACGACCAGTTGCTAGTGGAAATTAGTATCTAGTTTAAATGGTTAACTAGTCGCAAATGACATCTAATCTAATGAATTAAGACTTACTAAGGAAAGTAATATCTAGTCGAATGAATGACAACTTACTGGTGGAACACATGACACTATACTGCTGATACAGAGAGCGAAAGGCGTTGATAGTTGGTCCCATAAACTGACCACACTCGGGCACCATTTTGTCGGCACAAGTTGAGTACTCTTCCAGAGACCTGCATTCAATGAATGAATAGGTATGGCCGGTTTCAAACGTGTTAGGTGTTCATTTCAAACGTTTTAGGATTATAATAAGAAAAAAAAATCACAATATATATATGATATAGTGAGTGCGTGTGTTTGTATGTGTGTGTGTGTGTGTGTGTGTGTGTGTGTGTGTGTGTGTGTGTGTGTGTTTGTGTGTGATCAATGTCACTATATGCTATTACTCATGCCCACCCAATTATAACTGGAAAATACACACACATAAACACACGTGCATCCGCACAAACACGTAAGGTCATTGCTAATACGCACGCAGACACATATACATAGTGTGTATATATGCGTGTGTATTTGCGGATGTATATTTGCAAATATGCATGCTATTTGTGACAGTCAGCCTTCATGATTTTGTCCACTAAGCTTCAAATTTAATACACAGTAAAATATTGCATCCATAACTTCAAGAATAGAAACTTTACAATTGGAATTTACAAGAATAATGACTTCCCAAACAGAACTTTCTAATTCTCTGCGAACACTGTTGTCAACATTTTCGTATCCCAATCACCATTGTTCTAATTAAAATAAATGTAGAAGGGTTGTGTTCCTTGTTTAAGAATAAAAGCAAAAGTGCATTCAACCCTCAATCGAAATTGCCAGTATCAGTTTAGTCGGTAAAACACACACACACACACACACACACACACACACACACACACACACACACACACACACACACACACACACACACACACACTCACACACACACACACACACAAATATAAACACTTGTGAATACACATCATATCAACAATCGCATAAAAACACACTTTTACCCACCGTATACACAAGTACACGCACAAACATACTCACAGACACACCCATAAAGTACTAATACACTTACACAAGCATGCACACACAAGATATGCGCACTCGAATTAATATAAGACCTTATTCCAAGAATAAAACGTACACACAGAGATATGCGCACTCGAATTAATATAAGACCTTATTCAAAGAATAAAACGTACACACAGAGATATGCGCACTCGAATTAATATAAGACGTTATTCAAAGAATAAAACGTACACGCAGAGATATGCGCACTCGAATTAATATAAGACCTTATTCAAAGAATAAAACGTACACGCAGAGATATGCGCACTCGAATTAATATAAGACGTTATTCAAAGAATAAAACGTACACGCAGAGATATGCGCACTCGAATTAATATAAGACGTTATTCAAAGAATAAAACGTACACACAGAGATATGCGCACTCGAATTAATATAAGACGTTATTCAAAGAATAAAACGTACACACAGAGATATGCGCACTCGAATTAATATAAGACCTTATTCAAAGAATAAAACGTACACACAGAGATATGCGCACTCGAATTAATATAAGACGTTATTCAAAGAATAAAACGTACACGCAGAGATATGCGCACTCGAATTAATATAAGACGTTATTCAAAGAATAAAACGTACACGCAGAGATATGCGCACTCGAATTAATATAAGACCTTATTCAAAGAATAAAACGTACACGCAGAGATATGCGCACTCGAATTAATATAAGACCTTATTCAAAGAATAAAACGTACACACAGAGATATGCGCACTCGAATTAATATAAGACGTTATTCAAAGAATAAAACGTACACGCAGAGATATGCGCACTCGAATTAATATAAGACGTTATTCAAAGAATAAAACGTACACGCAGAGATATGCGCACTCGAATTAATATAAGACGTTATTCAAAGAATAAAACGTACACACAGAGATATGCGCACTCGAATTAATATAAGACGTTATTCAAAGAATAAAACGTACACACAGAGATATGCGCACTCGAATTAATATAAGACCTTATTCAAAGAATAAAACGTACACACAGAGATATGCGCACTCGAATTAATATAAGACGTTATTCAAAGAATAAAACGTACACGCAGAGATATGCGCACTCGAATTAATATAAGACGTTATTCAAAGAATAAAACGTACACGCAGAGATATGCGCACTCGAATTAATATAAGACCTTATTCAAAGAATAAAACGTACACGCAGAGATATGCGCACTCGAATTAATATAAGACCTTATTCAAAGAATAAAACGTACACACAGAGATATGCGCACTCGAATTAATATAAGACGTTATTCAAAGAATAAAACGTACACGCAGAGATATGCGCACTCGAATTAATATAAGACGTTATTCAAAGAATAAAACGTACACGCAGATAGCCGAAATATTAAGAATATGCAGCGCGGGAATAAAAGTTTGGTTGAAGTTGTTGTAACAGGCTTTCCCCCTCTGACTGCATTGCACCAACAGCTGTTGAGTTGGGTTGATGAATGACGCCCCAGTGTTGTCTATCACAAAATTAGAGCAAGATTTAACTTACATGAAACTTTTCATATATTAGATGGTAGAAAATAAATATCAGCATTAGCAAATTAATCTACCCAGTTAGCAAATAAGCTGTGCTTTACGTATTTACAATTCATGCATTCTCAACACTTGTAATGAATAATAGACGCAGATAATCAATCTACACATCAGTCAGCCATTCACTCAGAATTTAAGAACAAATTTAAATTAACCTGTGCATACGTACTATCTATTCAGATTGTATTTATGTACAGTATTAGTGATTTATACTTGAGGCATATATATCTGTGCATTCTTTCAAATCATGAAAACATTGCTATCCTGCTTATCTGGATTTTAGATCAGGGGAGGTAATTGGTCTCTACGCACACAGTTTCTTTGGAAATATGGTAGACATAAATATTTTATTGTATTTTTTTTTCCCCAATACCAAAAGAATGTAATTGATTTTTGCGCACATAAGAAGTCGATCAGCAACCTTCGGTCCCCTGTTTTGAAAACCAGGGAATTCTCTCTCCCCCTCCCCCCCTCTCTTCTCATGGGCAGACGAACATTTCAAACAGAAATGTTGTACACAAAAATGACCTAGTATGAAC
The DNA here is from genome assembly GCA_028829895.1 of Sinotaia quadrata. NCBI lineage: Eukaryota > Metazoa > Mollusca > Gastropoda > Architaenioglossa > Viviparidae > Sinotaia > Sinotaia quadrata. The sequence continues at coordinate 48,210,697 of CM054184.1, read as the reverse complement.
TTTTAAAATGTATCCTACTTTTAATTGCAGTGTTAAATAAATATTTGCTTGGAACAAACTAATTACATTTAAAAGAAGACAACAAGGACGTACTTGCATTTGCAGATGACTTGATGCACGTGCGCTCAAAGTCAGGTCGGATAATGCCCAGGATACTGTTGACAATCTGAAGACTTTTTGCGTCGCACGTGCTCTCCTTGGCCTGCAGGCACGTAATCTGTTCTGAGGTGGCCCTGCATGTGACGTAAGAGTAAACGTCATTTTCAATTTAAAAATGCAAGGATACCATCCATCTTCTGTATGGCATTGTGACACAGAGTGAAATAATATTTATAAAAGGCATTATGAAACTGAGGACAACACTGACTCTATTACGAATGACACTGGTAGAATACAAAATTAAAACTATTACTTATGACAGTATACAGATGGTGCACTAATGTTATGCATTATATCGCGGACTAGCATAAGAGGATATTGGTTTTGAGGATACGAAACTAAATTGCAATCTCTTCAAGATATTACATTATAATAAAAGAACGACTAGCATAAAACGATAGTGGTTCTCAAACATACGAAACTAAGTTGATGGGATATTACATTATAATACTGAAAATCTTTCACATAACAATTGCGATTTGAAATTTTTTTAAAGAAACGAATAATTTGCACCAAAATAAACGTGTTCAGTTTGCAATGTTGTTTTTTTTTTTAAAAATAAATGTAACTCATTTTATCCGGTAAAAAACGATTTTTAATGAAAAGTTATTATTTTATTATTTTAATGATAAAATGGATACAGTTCGGAATAATCCAAATTTCTACCAGTTAGCTAGACTCGAAATTCCCAGAAGTATTAAAGCAAAATGGCTGTTAAGACTGAAAGGATGACGTAAATACCTACTCGCATGATTTCTGAGTCAGCAGCCGACTGTCCGAGACACCGATGAGTTGGGCGATTTTCTGATTGAACGTGTTTGTACAGTCATGGTAGCATGCACAAGTCAAGTGCACGTGAAGAAAGAAGAGAGCTGGAGAAAAACAAAGAAACAACGTAGTGCGACAAAACATAAGAGTTCGTCCGAGAAAAATACAAATAAAGTAGTGCATTTAAGCAGCAGCAACAAAATTTCACAATAAATTAAAGGAAATTAAAGGGTCATGCAGAGGCAGTAAGCATATGGTGACGCGGTCCAAACTTTGTCGACATGACACCAGGCAATAGTGTCCCTGTATTCTCTGCCTTCTAAACCTGTTGGCTACAAACCTTTGTTGCTTGTCCCTGTATTCTCTGCCTTCTAAACCTGTTGGCTACAAACCTTTGTTGCTTGTCCCTGTATTCTCTGTCTTCTAAACCTGTTGGCTACAAACCTTTGTTGCTTGTCCCCGTATTCTCTGTCTTCTAGACCTGTTGGCTACAATCCTTTATTGCTTATCAGTGCTCTTTCACCCGCACCTTTACAAAACCCCATATATACTTTATTTGAGCAAATATTTATCTTAACAAGGGTAGTTACAGTTTTCAGCTTAACGCTTTTATAGCCCCGACATATCTCATAAGTTTAGATTGTTGAAGTTAAAGAATGCACTTGTTTTGGAAAAAATACCCCAATAACAAAACTTGTAAATTGAAATGTTTCGTGAAGTTCACATTTTCTTAAATTTTGTAAGATGACTGTCGAGCCATTGACTAATTGCTTTAAAACAGCAAACACATGAGGTTGTTCTTGTTTTGTTTAAATGAATTTAAAAAATCTTTAAAACCTTTATGTCCATATTAATTTTTTTTAAGATAAATGTTTGGATAAGATTATAACTAATTAGTTTCCTACTATAGCAAATAATGACGCGTATACAAAAGAAATCTAACCAAGACCGATCTTCTGAAGTAATATCAGTTTGACAGAAGCCTTTCTCTCCACAACTTAGACTTAATAGCCGGCCTTTCTTCTCCTAATTAACCATTTCACTGCTGTATTATTGTATTCTAGATTATGTATTAAGTGAGTATTCAGTGAAGGAATTAAGCAAGTGTTTGTCCTTAGGTAAACTGTTCGATCCACAACTTTTTCAGCTCGCACACCAAACTCGGTGGACGAGGTCATGACAGATGTGTTAAACTTCCGGGTTAATGCAAACATTGCTGCAAAATGAGAGTTTAAAACCGAAGTCAGGGTTTGAGAACAAGGAACAATTGAAGTCTTTCTCAGTGTTGTGTCTTGTTAACAAGCATGATAGCAACGGAAGTCTTTCCAAGCACTTGACGTTGCTTGCTGACAGAATCTGAAAACGTGGAACGATTGAAATCTTTTTCAGTGTTGTGTCTTTTTAACCAGCTTGTTGTCCTGATAAAGCATTTCCTGTGTGAATCTAGCACATCCGCTTCACCTGTCGCTTGAATCTTGCTTACAAGTTTTTTTGGACTGCTTCGTGAACAAAATAAAACCTCTAAACATACGCATTTAATTACACAAACAAGTGAAGTAAAATGAATTTAGAACATTTACTTTAAAAGTCTTCGCCAGAGTGTGAACACTAGTACATACTAACATACTGACATACTGACATACTGACATACTGACAATTCTGACATACTGACATACTAACATACTGACATACTAACATACTGACAATTCTGATCTATCACAGGTAGGGAGAGAACGAAATCAATTGCATACCTGTAATGGCGATATTCCGGAAATACATTGTGACACTTTGTGATCAGACTTAGGCACTCTTCGCTGATGTTTACGTGGCACTGCTGCAAAACACCAAAAATCCATTGAAATAGAAAATAACCGAAAATATTGAAATAACTCAAGCTGTCAGGAACAGGAAACAGGAAACAAAAAAAAGGAACTGGGAACAAATATAATTAGAAAGAATGAAACATGGAAAAAATGAAATAGGAAAGAATAAAACATGGAAAAATGAAATAGGAAAGAATGAAACAAAAAATTAAATAGGAAAGAACGAAACGTGAAAAATGAAATAGGAAAGAATGAAACATGAAAAATGAAATAGGAAAGAATAAAACATGGAAAAATGAAATAGGAAAGAATGAAACAAAAAATGATATAGGAAAGAATGAAACATTAAAAATGAAATAGGAAAGAATGAAACATGAAAAATGAAATGGGAAAGAACGAAGCATAAAATTGAAATAGGAAAGAATGAAACATGAAAAAATGAAATAGGAAAATAATGAAACATGAAAAATGAAATAGGAAAGAATGAAACATGAAAAAATGAAATAGGAAAGAATGAAACATGAAAAATGAAATAGGAAAGAATGAAACATGAAAAATGAAATAGGAAAGAATGACACATGAAAAAATGAAATAGGAAAGAATGAAACATGAAAAAATGAAATAGGAAAGAATGACACATGAAAAAAATGAAATAGGAAAGAATGACACATGAGAAACGAATTAAGAAATAAGTGCAACAAGCACGAAAACAATGGATGAATACACGAATAGCTTAAAGTCTGAAAATGACAAATTTGAAAGGTTTGAAAAATTATGCATTAATGAAAAGGTACTAATGTGATTAAGATATGTCAAAATGATTGCAGTATTAGTGACATGACTGCAATGACGAGTGATACAACTGCTGAAAACGACTAGGCATGTGATTCTGAATGCAGTTTTATTGATTAATGATTCGAGTGTAGGATACTAATTATTCTGTAATTATGACGATTTCATAGTACTGCTTAGGTATATGATTATAATGGTTTAATAATGTAACTGTACTAATTAGGTACATCATCATTATAGTATATAACTGTACTAATTAGGTATATGATTATAATGGATTTTGTAATGTGGCTCTACTAATTAGATATGATTATAATGGTTTTTTTAATGTGGTTCTACTATTAATTAGGCATATAATTATATCGGTTTAGTGATATGGCGGTCCTAATTTGGTTTATGGTTATAATTACTTAGTAATGTAACTCTACTAATTAGGTATATGGTTAATGATTTAGTAATGTAACTGTACTCATTAGGTGTATGATTACAATGGTTTAGTGATATGGCTCTACTAATTAGTAATGGTTTTGATTACTTGTATCGTTTAATGATTACGTACTTTCTCGCATTCTGTTCGAGCTGTTAATGTAACTTTAATTCATCCTACTCATGAATGTATGAACTTTGTTTTTTAACTTTACGCTAATAGATATGTTTATTACAAACGTCAGCACCCAGTCAAATTGATTACGGCACCCGGTGGAAGAGTATCACAAACCCCGGACCTTCAGTGTGACATCATTTCCTGTGCAAAGCAGCTACCGACAGATTTGACTTGGCAGTGGTCTACGACCTCGTCACACTCAGCATTTCAATGGGTATCTCACAGGGAAAAAGAGAGAGAGAGAGGAGGAGAGACAAGGGTGATTGTTATAGCCCGCCCATTTATCCACCCATCCATCAGTCCTTTCGTCCATCCATCCATCCATGGAATGCGTAATTTTAACTTGAAACAGCAGACTGAAACTAAGACTGAAGAAAAGTATTGAAAACTTACATCGCATTTGGCGAAAAGATATGTTTGTAGGGTGTTTTTTTCCAGCTATTTCAAGGCTTGTTTGCTTGAAATAACTGTTTACCTTATTTAATAAGAAAATACTTTTCAAGTCATTTCATTCTCCTGCATTAACCAAAGAGACTGACGCCACCTTTAACCTGTGTTTGGTTGGGGCGTTTGGCTAGCTTGAGAGAGTAAAACCGGTCAGATTTGGATTTTTTTAAAGAAAGATGGTGGCCCTTTTGAAATGACTATAAGAAAACGTTTCTCTTTGATTGCTTGTATTACAGAATATCTTTTGTTTTGCTTTTTACCAGTTGATAGCATCGAAGTGCTTTTCTGAGTCGGTTTGATTTGGCTAACATAATAACAAGAAATAATTTATTAGTTTGTTTGAAATGAAAGTTTTAAAAATAATTCCTCTTTGCCCCGTGAAAGTGATAGCGTTGATAGTGTCTGACGACTTGCTTGAACTGACAATATGAAACAGATTTTATATTTATCGATTTTGGGAGTGTGATTTGATCCAATAGTTTATAGCATCGAAGTTTCTGCTGGATCGTTTGACAGAAAAAATATTACAGCAATTCTCTTCGAATATTTTATTGAATAATGTCAAATTGATTTTGTTGACCCTTTCGGACAAAGAATAGCAAACACTGTGTATGTTAGCTTGTTTGACTGGATGGTGTGTATGTTGGCCTGTTTGACTGGATAGTGTGTGTGTTGGCCTGTTTGACTGGATAGTATGTATGTTGGCCTGTTTGACTGGATAGTGTGTATGTTGGCCTGTTTGACTGGATAGTATGTATGTTGGCCTGTTTGACAGGATAGTGTGTATGTTGGCCTGTTTGACTGGATAGTGTGTATGTTGGCCTGTTTGACTGGATAGTGTGTATGTTGGCCCACTGAGCTGGCTATATCAAATGTACCGACAGAACAGGTGTCAGGTCGAATCAAAAACATTTAACTTCGAACCACGTAGGTGAATGCATTAAACAGTTTTACTGGCCTATTTGAGTAAGTTGACTAAACAATTCTTGCTGGTTTATTGAATAACTTTTAAACACATTTGTTTGTGGATATCAGTTGATTTTAATTGAATTAAAAAAAAGTTTTTTGAGCAGTTTCAGTGGACAATACCAAACAATTGTTAGTGGTTATATCGTGAATTAGTCCAAGTAAATATTAGAACTGACTGGCTACATCTAGAGTTGTGTATACAATCTATCATTAATTAAGTATAATATTAGAACTGACTGGCTTGTATCAGTGGTTATCAGTAATTAAGTATACTCTTAGAATTACATTCTGTGTGTCACCGAAAGCAGCAAAACCGAGCCATTGCAGATGAAGCAAATCCGAATTGGAACTAAATTTATTTCTCTGAATCATAATTATCTTGATCATTGGAAGTAGAACAAAATTCAATTTTCTGAGTCAATAATTACGTGATATCGAAATTAGAACAAAATTCAATTCTCTGAGTCAACAATACTTTGATCATCGGAATTAGATACTCCTATTCTAACTCTCTGGAGGCCACAGAGTCATTAATTATTCTGCGAAGTGGGGTCCTTAATTATAACTAGTTTGTCCATTTTGAGTCGTTAGTTATCCTGTCTCTTCTTAATCTGGAAGTTAACTATCATGTTCATCTAGGCTGGAGTCTTCGGTTATCCTGATCTCTGATCCGCACTAGTGCACTTTCACATGTCTTCGATTTGCTTTGTATGTGCACTAACAATGTAGAATTTTATAACCGTATAACACCATAACACCATAACACCATAACACTATAACACCATAACACCATAACACCATACTCAAGTCTCACAAGCACATAAACATCGCATAACGTCTTTGTTTCCTTGATTCATAGAGACCAATTTGTCTGTTGAGGCGCCCTCATGCACTCGAGGCTAATTCATCTGCACTCTTGACAAGTGCCGTGACAAATGTAAGTACTAGACACCTTTATGTCCTAGATACTAAAGCATTTTTCAATGCATGTTTGCTGGCTTCGTGTTGGATGTTAGGAACTCTTTGCATAAAGTCTCCAGAAGAAATATACACATTTAATCTGCCCTTATGTAGAGTTTTTTCATGAAACTTAACTACAATAATCTTGCTCAGGCTATCTTTCTTATTGTCCAAATGGACGACTTTTCATTGCTGTTTACACCTTCAGCTTGTACAATTAAAATGCATTTACTTGCCACATGAGATAGGGTTGGAGAGAAAGACGGGATAGAGGGGAAAGGGGGAGGGATATAGTGGAAGAGGGGGGTGATAAGAGAGTGAAAGGCTTGAGGGAGAGAGAGAAGAATGGAATAGACAGGGGAAGCTAGAGAGGAGGGGAGAGAGAGCGACGAAGACAGAGAGGGAAAGGGAGAGAGATATATACAGATGTGGGGAATATAGAAAGAGAGGGGAAGACAGAAGGGGGAAACAGGAAGAGGAGAGGGAGGGAGAGAGGAAGAGAAAGAGAAAAGGGGAGACATAAGGAAAGAGTGACGGGAGAGAGATACATGACAGAGAGTGGGGAGACAAAGAAAGACGGGAGAGATTGGGAGACAGAGGAGAGGACAGGAGACAGGTTAAGGCAAAGAAGGAAAGGGGAAGCAAAGGAGAAGGGGGGCGGAAGAGAGAAGGGAGTCAAAAAAGCGGGGAAGGGGGGAACAGATAAGGGCAGGAAGAGACAAGTGGGAAAGGAAGAGGAGTTAGAGACAGTTGGGGAGACAGAAAAGATGTGATACAGAGAAGAACCGGAGAGGGAAGGACACATAGAGAAGGTGACAGGAGAGAAAAGTGGAGACAGAAGCGAGAGAGGAAGAGACAGGAAGGGACAGAGCGGGTTGACAGACAGGAGGGAGACAGCTGTAGATTGGAGAGAGGGACGGAAGAGAAGAGGATACTGAGAAGGTAGACAGCGAGAGAGAGAGAGAGAGAGAGAGAGAGAGAGAGAGAGAGAGAGAGGAGGAGAAAGAGAAGGGAGAGAAAGAAACAGAGAGGGATGACAGAGAGAGAGAGAGAGAGAGAGAGAGAGAGAGAGAGAGAGAGGAGAAAGAGAAGGGAGAGAAAGAAACAGAGAGGGATGACAGAGAGAGAGAGAGAGAGAGAGAGAGAGAGAGAGAGAGAGAGAGAGAGAGAGAGAAGAGATGGGGACGAGAGTCCAGAACGGAGTGGAGAAAAAGGTCGCGAGTAAGAGGGGTGTGAGACAAAGAGGAGAGATGGGGAAAAGAAAGGCGAGAGACAGAACGAAGACACTGAGCAGGTAGGAAGAGAGAGTGTGGGAGGTACAAAGACAGTGACACAGAAAAGCGAGAGAATTTGAAGAAGATAAATGACAGAGATTTCACAACATCGTGCTGCTATTAATCATTGCCGTGGAGCGCTAACCTAACGATCCGTATGTCAAGAAGTACAGAACTTTATACATGGACAGGTATACATTAACAAATACAACAATACAAGCGTTTATCAGTGAATAGAGCCAGAGGCAGTGTTTTCAGAGGTGAGACACCTCTAGACATCTGCTTTAGAGATATTAAAAAAAACTTTACTTGAAATATATGGCAGTGCATTCTAATATTATTTATTCCCTGAGGTCAATTGTTGAAATAATAATAATAAGAAGAAGAAGAAGAAAAAGAAGAAGTAAAATCCAAAAGCTAAAAGAGAGTATAAAAAGCGAATTAGACAAGTTCTAAAGTCAAAGCTAAATGGGGCTAATAAAATACAAGACCTTAATGCTTACGCAATATCTATCATTAGCTACACTTGAGGAAATGGGAATCAGAGGACTCAAGAAAATCAAAGATGTGACCTGATCTTGGAAATTCGCTAATATAGATTAAACAACGGATTTATCTTCTCCTTTGGTAGCATGTTATCCAAGTACGGAAATATTGTGAGACAGTAAATGTTTGTCTTTAATGTTGTGGAAGAGAGAAAACGTTTACAGCGCCAGAATATCCGCCAAGTGAGAGAGACGAGTGATGTCTTCCGGAGAATTATTAATAACATAAATTAAGATTCTCATCACTTGCAATTAATTGTAATAATAACCAATAACTTGTGTGGCGTTGGCGTCACAGACGGATAAACCGAGAGACAGGTAATAAACAGGGGAAAGAACTCGTAATATTTTGAATGCGCCGTCCCTAATATGAGGAACTAAACAATAGAAGCGTTTAAATTCCCTACAGCCCACACCACGTGACCCTACTGACGGATGTAATCACTTTAGAAGATGCTACAAACGAGGACTAAACGATGGACACAAGTGTGATTTACGTTAATAAGATCTGTATAGAATGAATACCCATTTAAAAACTATTGTTTTACGGTATTTGCAACACGCTATTTTTAACGATGACAAATTTCATTATGCAGGATCCTCGTATCGGACTAGGGAACAATGGCAATGAGGCAAGTCCCACTTCGCCAAGGTCAGTAAAAGTCATCGTGTGTGAAAAATAAACAAGCCTCTTATTCAGCTAAAATTGGAAAGTCCATTATTCTTCCTCACCCGTCCTTGTTACGAAGTTTAGTGTAACGCGTAATTTTGGGGTCACGTGTTTTAAAGAGTGTCGGGGCGTAGTTCATTGCTTCAACCATCGCTTTTAGTTTATAGTTTTTCTCATTTGCTGTATTCGATTCAACAGAAGCTAAATAAAGTATATAGTCCTTAGAAAGGAACTCAGTGAAAAAGAAAATAAATAAAACTCATCATCAAAGATAAAAATACACACGTAATTGGAAAAGAATAAATTTGTTAAATAAACAGTGAACATTTTAATGGAACAGCATACATATTAAATTTAAATAAGGTGCACGTTAAAGAAACATCTGACATATTAAACGAAAACAATGAACATCTTATAAAGTAACTTGTATGTTAAAGGGAAAGAATGTACTTTGAAAGGAAAGCAATTCACATGTTACAGGAAGCGCATACATATTAAAGGTCAACAAACAACATCCTAAAAATATAACGTACATATCTCAGGAAGCAATGTATTTGTTACAAGAAAACCACGTACTCGTTAAGGAAAGTGTTACATCTATTTCAGGAACAATTTAAAGATTAACTTCTTACAAATATCTAAATAAAAATGAAAGCAATGTACGTTTCAAAGGAAAACAATACACATTTTAGGAACTCAGTTTGTGCGTGTTACAGGAACACCCTACACATTTTAAATGAGAAAAGATGCATCTTAAAGGAACAGCATATGCATTAAAGAAAAATCAATGTACGTGTTAAAGGAACAATAAAGAGTGTATTTGTTAAAAGAAAACAATTTTCATGTTAAAGGAACACAATGTACTTATAAACAATTTTCATGAACACAATGTACTTGTAAACAATTTTCATGTTAAAGGAACACAATGTACTTGTTAAAAGTAAACAATTTTCATGTTAAAGGAACACAGTGTACTTGTTAAAAGTAAACAATTTTCATGTTAAAGGAACACAGTGTACATATTCAAGGAGCTGCATACACAGTGAAAGCATGCATGCACAAGCTGAAGGACAACAATACATAAGTAAATGGAAAATATATACATTTGCCTATTGAAGAAAGGAGTGTACATACTGAAAGACAATAGAACATAAGTAAATGGAAAATATATACATTTGCCTATTGAAGAAAGGAGTGTACATACTGAAAGACAATAGAACATAAGTAAATGGAAAATATATACATTTGCCTATTGAAGAAAGGAGTGTACATACTGAAAGACAATAGAACATAAGTAAATGGAAAATATATACATTTGCCTATTGAAGAAAGGAGTGTACATACTGAAAGACAATAGAACATAAGTAAATGGAAAATATATACATTTGCCTATTGAAGAAAGGAGTGTACATACTGAAAGACAATAGAACATAAGTAAATGGAAAATATATACATTTGCCTATTGAAGAAAGGAGTGTACATACTGAAAGACAATAGAACATAAGTAAATGGAAAATATATACATTTGTCTATTGAAGAAAGGAGTGTACATACTGAAAGACAATAGAACAGATTCTCTTGGTAAATAATAAAGAAGTTAATCGAGAACCAAATACATATTAAAGGAAAAAAAGTCATGAAAAACAGCAATTAGGTGAACGCTGTTATATCTACTATTAAATTATTTGTTTTTGCTGCATTCTGGTATAGAAATGAACATCTGGATACAAAATGCTCAATGCGGATACGTGGATATTTGATAGAGATTGCAGAAATGCCCACGTGCACGTTTTTATTTTCACTAGCAATACATTTACACTTTTAACCAATCGATCACAACTCTTATCGTCGATATCCAATCATTTTGCACTATTAGTGGTGCGAGAGTTCGCTGCTTATTGGCCTGAACAATAACCGACTTTTATTCCTAAACTGTTTCATTAAACACTATGTTAAAGGGACCGACATTGCTGATTTTGAGATAGATTTGAGATTTGGAGTGTATTCATTTAATTGATTTTTTTCCCCTCAGAAATGAGAAACGAAAGAACTCATTTAAAGAACGACATGAGGGTAAGAAAAACGATACGGTCAAAGTAACAATAATAATTAAATAATATTTATAAATAAATACTTTATTTGACTTGAGTTTATTATATTTTATTTTTAAGTATTTTAATTCATTTGACATTTGTATCAAAATCACCAGTTAAAGGGAGAAAACAGATAAGCTCTCTTTAAAAAAACAAAAACAAAAAGCTCACCTTAATGGTCTTTGAATGCTCCTTTGCTGTTTGTAGTGATTATGTCCCCTTTCTATTTTTTTAAATTTGAGATATTTCGAAAGTACTTTAGTCTTTTAGACTTTTGTTTGTAAAAGATTTGCTCCTTTGAACATGTATCTAAAGAGTGTACATGAAAATTCACTCAGAATTTCCGGAAACACTTGGCCACTCTCGAGTCTTCAACAGCAGAAATGGACTGAAGTTTGCTGGCACTACCGGGCCCCTACCTGCTGTAGACGTATCACGGCTTCGTGCAAAAATTATATGTAGTTAAAAGAAGGGAGGGAACTTTAAAAAGCCTCGCCGAGAATGGGAGGAGTAGGATAAACGAGACACACTGGATGATGGACGAGGAGGTGTGAACGAGGATGGAAAAATGTCGCATCAACGCAATTGCCATTGTCACTATTGGCAAATCAGTTTTGAAAGTTAAGGCTTTTACAGTTTGGCAGTGATGAACCCTTCTTTTCAAAATTGATTTTGGTAAATTGTTTTTCCCCCAGACAATGTAGATTACGTCTCTAATTTTTCCTACTTTTAAAACTTGCTTTTGGTAAATTGGTTTAGTCTTTTGTCAGTCTGTCAAGAGTTTGACAGTGCCTCTAATGTAGCACACCGTTTTCCAGACTTGAATGGTTTTTTACGTCCATGCTTTTAGAAGATGCCTGAATTTTAATGTAACAAAATTTCCAAGACTGACACAGATTATCACTTTCGTCAGTCAATACTCTTAAAGATTGACAGTGTCCCTAATGGATCCCAGTTTTTCTAATGTATCCCAGTGTCTTCAATGCAATGCTACACACTACACCCCGGAGCCCCATGCAGGTTGTGTTTTCTTCGTCACTGAGAATTTTTTTTGACGGTTAACAGGGTGTCTGTAATGTATCTCAGTGAATGTCTCTATCTTGTAACCTGTGTACAAAACTCGACGAGAGAATTGTGTCAATGTTTTTAAAGGCAAACAGTTATTCTTGTATATCTCAGAGTCTCAAATGCCTCCCAGAGTCTCTAATGCATCCCAGTATCTCAAATGTATCCCAATGTCACTAATGATCACATACCCAAGTTCGTTTAAGGTTTTGTCAGTCAGTGCGTGTCGAGGATGACAGGCTTGATGAGAGTATAGGTAAACAGGTTTAGTTAGACTGTCCTGGCGCACTGTAACTCCAGTTGTGGGAAAATTTTCAAATTGTAAGTGAAACACATAAGTCTACAACTAAATACGTTTAAAAGGTCACTACTTTAATAAAAAAAATAGAAGATTGGTCGACTGGTCTTTAAATGGCTTACTCCTAACTTTGATACGTAAAAGGCTCCGCCCACGGTAAGACACATTTCTTATAAGGCTGTTATATGAGTCATGCCTTACCATGGGCGGACAAATGTTTTGCGGAAAAATCTCTATGACATTTCTTATGTGACTGTCTTGTGTTCAGAAACTATTCTATTTCCCTCAAGACAGTCGTAATGACAGCAAAAGGTCATAGCCAATAGTAAACGTCCGTCAAATCACGTGATGCTCAAAGTACAAAAATAAAACTAGTGTTGACCAACCCAGTACGTGATTGCACATCGTGACTGTGTACGAGACCCTAGTATATGCAAATGACAGGGGTCACTGTGAAGGCAAAAAAAAAAAAAAAAGTGGGGGAGATAATCCGCAAAAAAACAGATTTAGACTTAGAAGCGATAAAGAATGAAAAAGGTTACCCAAAAGCACCGTACTGTTCCCTGCTTGAGATCCATCCTCTGACCCAACAAGATATCTTTTTCTCTGATTTTTCCACAGTTCTCGCTTCCTCTCACATAAGCGCACACGTGCGCGCGCAAGCACGCACATACACGCACGCACGCACGCACTCTCTCTCTCTCAAACACACACACACACACACACATATATATACATACATACTCGGATCAATGTTGTGCTAATCATGTATAGTGTTGAAAGGCGTTCTAAGACATATATAAAGCAAACATGCTTATTAAACTTAGGTTATTTTTTCACTTTGCTCTCTTGCAACTTTTTATTTACAATGAAATTATGTATCCCGAGTTTGAATTCCTTCTCTCCTCTAATATTTTTCTGCATTATTCAACAAATTATTTTATACACTACCTAACTAAATATTTCTGCACTCACATGTCTAACGAACATTTTGTTGCCAAGAAGCCTGTCGTAAAAAGTAAAAATGATTAACTCCCTTTGATTAGACAAAAATTGAATAACGCTATGTGGCGCGTTGTCCAAGACAGTCCAATTTTTTAATTAGAATAAGGAGAGTAATGTTTTCGCAATACTTTCCCACTTTGATGAAAGAATTCATGAAGTTGATGTATTATTTCTAAATAAATATCGCAAGCCAAAGACAATGAAACTGTCTGCCATTGAATGACAAATCTAAAATTAACACTCGACAGAATTCGGCCAAAAGTGCCTTTTGAACTACTTTATGTGATTAAGACAACTTAATTCTTGAATGGCAACCGTGACGATCTGTCCATTCGTGAAGCGGTCGCGACATTTCAATTGTCAGCAGAAATGTCACTTTTGTCTTATGAGTCCATCCACTCGTGACTGATAGAAAGGGCAGGCAGACTGATCGATTTTTTTTGTTGTTGATGACGCTCTTTTTCCTGATTGCCCGCAACACTTGCTTGGAGCATGGTTGATCAATCAGGTGACAACTGTGTTCACGTTTTTCGGTTGTTATATGAAGATGATAATAGTGATGAAAAAGTAATGCTACATACATATGTCACGGTGAGGATGGCAGCATTGATGGTGTTAAAATGAATAATCGTTAAAAATCATTTTATTTAAACGCATAACATGCTGCAACCTAGGTAATTCTTCCACTGTTATGGATCATTAGTTGACTCTATTATTGTAATGGATTAATCAAACATAAGTTAACCACTTCTGTAATGGACTAATCGAACATTAGTTAACTCTATCATTGCAATGCATTAATAAAACATTAGTTAACTCTATCATTGCAATGCATTAATAAAACATTAGTTAACTCTATCATTGCAATGCATTAATAAAACATTAGTTAACTCTATCATTGCAATGCCTTAATAAAACATTAGTTAACTCTATCATTGCAATGCATTAATAAAACATTAGTTAACTCTATCATTGCAATGCATTAATAAAACATTAGTTAACTCTATCATTGCAATGCATTAATAAAACATTAGTTAACTCTATCATTGCAATGCATTAATAAAACATTAGTTTTATCATTGCAATACATTAATAAAACATTAGTTAACTCTATCTGTGCTAATACCTACGCCTCATCTCCATTATGATTATTAACTTGACCAATTATCATTAAACTATGCATAACCAATTACCAGTGAGTGGAACTTATTTTAGATCTATACTTCCGATGAGTTACCTACTCATATCCCACTGTAATTAGACGTGATATTAACACAAACTTTTTTATTCAGACGTGGAACTTCTTACTTAAGGGGTAATGCTATCTAAGGGGTAAAACTCCATTCTCGGAGTTTTCAAAAGCTTTAAAAATGGTATTTTACAAAATTCTTTCTTACATTATTTCTATAAAAAAATTGCCATTAAAACGTTCCGGCTAAATAATCATCATCTGCTCAATAATATGGAACATAAATTTAAGATAGTAATATACTTAAACAGACATGACTAATATAGAACATAAATTTATGATAGTAATATACTTAAACAGACATGACTAATATGGAACATAAATTTAAGATAGTAATATACTTAAACAGACATGACTAATATGGAACATAAATTTAAGATAGTAATATAATTAAACAGACATGACTAATATGGAACATAAATTTAAGATAGTAATATACTTAAACAGACATGACTAATATGGAACATAAATTTAAGATAGTAATATAATTAAACAGACATGACTAATATGGAACATAAATTTAAGATAGTAATATACTTAAACAGACATGACTATATTATACTGCTATCTCTCGGCCCTTGCTCCCACTGGGAATTTAGCCAAACTTGGAAGTGGTCTTAAGACCTACATGAAACAAATTAGCGAGAAATGTGTCCTGAACGGAAGAAGATGTATGATGTTTAGCGAGTAGATATGGGCCACCATTGTGTAGTCTTGCCTTCGGAAGGACAGGAATTAAAACAAGTAACATGACACGCATGAGTGAGCATAAAGCGGCTTCCTTTGTTTACAAAGTCTCTCTCTCTCTCTCTCTCTCTCTCTCTCTCACACACACACACACACACACACACACACGCATGCACCAAAGTGTGTACATACAGTAATGAGATTATATCGTCACAAACTGTCACCTCAGCTGTTTAGAAATCACAGTGTAAACTTTTGTTTAAGGGGAGAGCACTCGCTTTATTTCACTATTTCATCACAAGGTTACACCTCTGTGAATATTTGTTGGCACTAAAGCGCCATGGCGAAGAAGTTATGAAAAAATTTTTAAATTAAAATTTCAAATGAAGCAAGGCTGATAACGAATCTTTTAGTTAATAGAATCAAATCTATAGGACTTGCTAGGGTGAAGTATAACAGTAACGATTGAAAATTCACAATTGTTATAAGTATTAGGAAAATAATGACATGCAAATGATGTCATTGAATAGATCTGTCAGTGTATTTATTCACATTGTAGGCATGTATAGTTCAATGTATTTATTCACATTGTAGGCATGTATAGTTCAATGTATTCAGTCACATTGTAGGCATGTATAGTTCAATGTATTCAGTCACATTGTAGGCATGTATAATTCAATGTATTTATTCACATTGTAGGCATGTATAGTTCAATGTATTCAGTCACATTGTAGGCATGTATAGTTCAATGTATTTATTCACATTGTAGGCATGTATAGTTCAGTGTATTCAGTCACATTGTAGGTCTCTATAGTTCAGTGTATTCAGTCACATTGTAGCCCTGTAAATTTTCAGTGTATTTAGTCACATTGTAGGTCTGTGTATTTCGATCAGTGCATCCACTCTTCTGTCCTTGAATATATTTCATTCAGTGATTTCAGTGGGTGTGAATATATAAGAGTATTCAGTCAGTGTTTTTTGTCTTTCAGCCAGTGTGTATATATGTCAGTCAGATTATTGAATATGCAATTAGTTTACCTATATCAATCAATATTTGTAATCAGTATAAATATTACAGTCGATATATTCATTAACTGTATAAATGTCAGTTAGTTTAAATATTTCAGACAGTGTTTGGTAGTGTTCATGCAGTTGATATGTGAGTGTGTTTGGTAGTGTGCCTGCAATTGATATGTGAGTGTATGGTTGGTAGTGTTCCTGCAAGTAATATGTGAGTGTATGTTTGGTAATGTGCCTGCAATTGATATGAGAGTGTATGTTTGGTAGTGTGCCTGCAATTAATATGTGAGTGTATGTTTGGTAGTGTGCCTGCAATTGATTTGTGAGTGTGTTTGGTAATGTGCCTGCAATTGATATGTGAGTGTATGTTTGGGAGTGTGACTGCAATTGATATGTGAGTGTGTTTGGTAGTGTGCCTGCAATTGATATGTGAGTGTGACTGCAAATGTATGAATAAAATCGAGATTAACATATATATATTCAACAAAAATACTTCCTTTGTAAGTACAAAATAAATTCTTCTATTTTTTCAGAATTATATAAGCTTTGCTAAAACGTATTGAGGTGTGCACTCAAATATATTCACCGATTTAAATATAACAATGAAAATACTTTTTTTTTTTTTTTTACTGAAGTAGATATACTTACAACACTGACTAATGGATTAATAAACGCACAAACTCTCGCTTTATTGCTTTAGTTTCTATAAACTGCTACACATCATGACAACTCTTCATTATGGATTAATAAATGCACAAATTCTCGCTTTATTGCTTTAGTTTGAGAAACACGGTTGTGTATGTGTGTGCGTGTGTGTGTGTGTGTGCGCGCGCGCGTATGTGTGCGTGCGTGTGCGTGTGTGAAATGAACGCATTGTGACCAACTGCCCCCCCCCCCACTTTGTTTAAACAGATCATGCCATCTCAGATTCCTTTCCAATGTTTTCTTTAACTGATAAGTAGATGGAGAAACTATAAAACATTTGCAATTTTTAAAACTCTAGTGGATTTTGGTAAATGATAAAAATGCTCAGGCCAGCAAATTATTACTAACATTTAACTATTTGTGTGTAGAAAGTTCTTTATTTGAATCAGAATAAAATGATTCATTTGTGGCGGAGTAAATTTGCCTATCCATTTTTCTAAATTTCATAATTTTATATGATATCATGTTTTTGTATCTCTGTCAGGCTGGGTTTGGGGGTCTCGTCACACCTGCTTGTATATCTATTTAGACAGTGGTAGGATGTGTTTGAAGTTTTTCAAAACAATAGTGTTCATTGTTAAGCTGTGTTTATGAATGCAACTACATGTACATTATACTGAATACTTATACTGTGTAAAGTATATTCATGGTCAGCAAAACATTTGCAAATTGAGCCAGTTGATTTGATCTTCGTTTTGTTAAATGTTAGTGGTAAACCATGGGGGCTTGTAACGAGTTGACGCCACGTTTATCCCCCTTACAATTTTTTTGCGTCAACCACAGTCACTATGACGTCATAAAAATGTGATTTGTAACCGGGCATAGTGTAGCGATGAACGCAAGCATTACAACATAACTAAACTGAAATTGAGGGAGAGGTGCATGTTCTTCATACGCCTTTCAGATAAGTGTGTGTGTGTGATATATATTTCCATGGGTGAAGAGAGTGAAAATTCGTGTCAAGGGGAGTGTTTGTGGCGGGGAGGGGGGGAGAATTCTGCAGAGGCTCAAGACCTACTCATATTTTCTGATTTTTGGTGAATTTTTTAGCTTGCGCGGCCTGTAACACACGGACCCGCCACTTAGAGCTAGAGAGTGGTTATGTAAGGGTCGCCATCAGGGTTTTACGCCCAGACGTGGAGATGAATACTTGATCACTTGAACAATTGAGTCTAGTGTCTTATCTTCTGCGCAACTACTGTAGTCTATGGATGGAAGAGTCTGTTACTGGTGGCATGGAATTAAATCGTACGGGTAGGTCAGACTGTACGTATCGTGTTGGGCTCAAGACCTTCAATTTCTCTAGGTCAGAGGCTGTGAATTGGGTCACTGTTAGAAACATCTTTATTATTATAGGACAAATTTTAAAAAAAATTATTTCGTGTATTGCTTTGAAGTTCGCGAATACAGTTACGATGGATTTTTATTTAGTTATTTCATGTATTATTTTTAAGTACGTTTGCATTTGTTTCTAGTTATTTCATGTATTACTTTTAAGCCCACGTTTATAGTTAAGATATTTCTAGTTATTTCATCTATTATTTTTAAGCCACGTTTGCATTTGTTTCTAGTTATTTCAAGTGTTATTTATAAGACCAAGTTTGCAGTTAAGATGTTTCTAGATATTTCATATACTATTTTAAGCCCACGTTTATAGTTAAGATATTTCTAGTTATTTCATGTATTACTTTTAAGCCCACGCTTATAGTTAAGATATTTCTAGTTATTTCATGTATTACTTTTAAGCCCACGCTTATAGTTAAGATATTTCTAGTTATTTCATGTATTACTTTTAAGCCCACGTTTATAGTTAAGATATTTCTAGTTATTTCATGTATTACTTTTAAGCCCACGCTTATAGTTAAGATATTTCTAGTTATTTCATGTATTACTTTTAAGCCCACGTTTATAGTTAAGATATTTCTAGTTATTTCATGTATTACTTTTAAGCCCACATTTATAGTTAAGATATTTCTAGTTATTTCATGTATTACTTTTAAGCCCACGTTTAGCTCAGCAAAGAGAGAACTATCTCGCTAAACTCGATTTTCTTGACTGGCAAAGGGAGACATTCTTCACTAGGGCAAAGTAAAATGTACACAAACCAGGGAATGCACTCCTTGAAGCCTGTTAGGAACAGGGGAATGTACTCTTTATCCTACTGCACCAGACGCATGCTGTGTTGATAATGTATTTTGTTGCGATCTGTCTGTACTTTGAAACCAGTGCACTCTCGTGGAAGCTACGAAACGTGACCGACTTTAATGTTGTACACGCTGACCTAAATTTTTCTTTTGTCCCCGGTTTTGGAGATGCAAGACCCTCAAGAGGTCAACGAACTGTGATACTGACACTAATGTTGGCATGACGAGACTAAATAAAATTGTGTACGTGGCACTCGGGCACATGCTAGATAACCCTATTCTGATAATGTATAAAATGCCACGTCAAATGGAAACGATGTATTGCTAGATAACCCTATACTGATAATGTATAAAATGCCACGTCAAATGGAAACGATGTACTGCTTCTCGGAATCCTGCAAGCGAGCCCGATACTGATATATGCATATTGGCTCGGTCTGGTGTGATTTCTTGTTACTGACATATACACGTTAGCACACACCAAATTGACGTTAGTTCCTGGCACTGGCAGAGACCTCCAAGCCTTTTGCCGCGATTCTAAACTAACATTCGGTATTGTCACGAGGGCCTATGGGTTGGCCTGAATTAAATTTACTGCATCTATCTCATTTATGACACCGTAAAAGCGATGTGCATAGAAATGTGTCATATATGATATTTTATGATTGGTATCTTCTTCAGATTTACCTCCTCTTACTAAATCATACATTTTTTCAACAGTCAACATAACAAGCAATGTGTGTGTGGTGTGTGTGTGTGTGTGTGTGTGTGTGTGTGTGTGTGTGTGTGTGTGTGTGTGTGTGTGTGTGTGTGTGTGTGTGTGTGGAAGGTTGGAAAACAATTCCGCTTGAGGTCAACAGCCATGCAATTCATTCTTTCATGTCTATATCCTTCAGTCATTCTTTATCTCTTCTACTCTCCCTACACAACTTTTCTTTCTTCCAAACTTCCTTTCTTTCTTTCTTTTACGATGAAAAGGCACACTTCGAATACACACTCACTTTTCTCTCTACTATCGTCCGCCAAACTGTGCCTATGAAAAATTTCAAAATATTTTATCTCTTCATCCCCACTCACGCCGAGATTCCTTGTTAACCGTTCTGGGACACTGTAATACAGTGACATCTATTTCCACTTTGAATGGCGTCGTCATCGTTGTTGTGATTGATTAGGTTACGCAGACCGCGATCATGTTATTAAGACAAGTTTTAATATTCCACTTTAAATATTCCACTTTTAATGTTCCACTTTTAATATTCCATTTTAAATATTCCACTTTTAATGTTCCATTTTTAATGTTCCATTTTTAATGTTCCACTTTTAATGTTCTACTTTTAAATATTCCACTTTTAATGTTCCATTTTTTATATTCCACTTTAAATATTCCACTTTTAATGTTCCACTTTTAATATTCCACTTTAAATATTCCACTTTTAATGTTCCATTGTTAATGTTCCACTTTTAATGTTCTACTTTTAAATATTCCACTTTTAATGATCCACTTTTAATGTTCTACTTTTAATGTTCAGTCTGATAAGAAGATGGTTTCTACCAGAATTCGGATTGTCTAGTTTGCGATGTATGTGAATATATACCTAAGCAATTATGTGTATTAATGAACGATGTGCCTTAACGAATTCGTTGTTTTTTTCCCTGGACTTTCATTGAAATTCACAAAAACTGTAACTAAAATACTCACTTTGCTTGTTTCCCTTGCACACTTATTTGAATAAATCTGGTAAGAAAAGCAAGCTCGAGCACTTAATGTTACACTCTAACTCACGTAATACACAGATCCTAATCGTTTTCATCAGCAGTCAGGATTTTTTATATTTTGCAGCAATTTACATCTGTTAGCTAGTACGTGACCAACGTGGGCTATAATCCCATTACAAATCCCCAACTGATAGCTAGTACACGACTGCTATCTGCTTTGACATCATTACAATCCCCAACTGATAGCTAGTACACGATTGCTATCTGCTTTGACATCATTACAAATCCACAACTGATAGCTAGTACAGGACTGCCATTAGCTATGACCGCATTACAGTCCTCAATTGGTAGCTAGTAGTCGTCTGCCATCAGCTATGACATCATCATAATCCACATTTTTTTATGGGTGTACGTCATCATTACAATCCAAAGGTATTAGCTAGTGCATGATAAGCATGAGTTATGACGACATTATAGTCCATAGTTATTAGCTAGTACATAACTAACAAAGCAAATCCAAAAGTGAGAATTTCTGGTAGAGGAACTACCTTGTCCCGCGATTGCCCCCCCCCCCCACTCCATCCTATATGTTAAAACCCCATAAGTGCTCTGACCTGTTTTCTCAAACCAAAGAGTGATAAGCGAACTGACAGCATGTGCAACTAAGAGCTAAGGTCACAACGTCTTATTCTCATTACCACAAGTATCAACTAGGCCGACCTCGACTCGAAGAATGGCCTCAATATTTTTTTTTAATGTATACATTACTTTATTTGCTAACATTTTCACCAATAGGCCAGCCTCAGCGGCTTCAAAAGTAAGTTGTTGTTTCTGTTCTTTGATTTTAGTGGTTTCGAAATGAGTAAAAGATATCTTAACTTAGTCCAGAATGAGAAGGAATACTCGCGATAGTAATGTCCTTACTTATATATACTCGGGCTATGTAACACGTAGCTTGAAGACTGAACACGAGGCTATTTCATGAGGAATGTCTTCAGTGCTTGAAGACTGAACACGAGGCTATTTCATGAGGAATATCGTCAGTGCTTGAAGACTGAACACGAGGCTATTTCATGAGGAATATCGTCAGTGCTTGAAGACTGAACACGAGGCTATTTCATGAGGAATATCTTCTGTGCTTGAAGACTGAACACGAGGCTATTTCATGAGGAATATCTTCTGTGCTTGAAGACTGAACACGAGGCTATTTCATGAGGAATATCGTCAGTGCTTGAAGACTGAACACGAGGCTATTTCATGAGGAATATCTTCAATACAGGAGTACACGGTAACTGAGCAGTGCTAAGCATTGCACTTGAGTATTTTGAGCATTACCTGTTAAATTGTCTCCCCTCTGTGAGATGCCTATTATGAGCATCACAATCAACGCTCGTTGGTGTCCTACTTGTCCTATACAACAGGTCGCCGCACTATAGCGATTGGCTCACAGAGCAGTGTTACAAACAATGGCCTTGACATTAATCAGCATATTCTTTCCACACTTCTCATTTGCACAACAATGAAATGTAGTTTGACCTACATTTGATTCGCTTGTGTTTTTAGCTACTGATGTCACTATTTGAAAAAATTCCTACTTTCCTCAGGTGATAAAATTAACATTATTTTCGTAAATTTGTGATAATAAATAAACTGTTAGCTTTATTGTTGTTCTCATTGTTCCTTTCCTCAATGTTGCTTGCTACTCAGGCACAGAAATCAAAATGATGTCAGAGAATCGGAGTCAAGGCCGATGCAAGGCCGGGTGCTTGCGAAGGTTTCTGTGTACCAACCTGCTCGTCATCCTCACGTTCATCGGGGTCGTGGTCGGATTCCTCGTGGGGTTTGGGGTCCGAGAACTCGAACCCTCTCAGGATGCAGTTATCTGGATTGGTGAGTGACGTCATTTAAAAAAAAACAAAGCAACAAACCCTAACCTTTAATTGAACTTGCACTTCTTTACAAAACACATTTTGTCTCTAATTGCAGAATAGAGGTAGCAACAACAAAGATATATATTGTATTTTACATGTTAGTGAGCTGAGAATCTTTAACGAATTTTGTTGTTTTCACAACGCGATCATGGTCATGGTGATGAAAGTGAAGATGACAATGGCAGCAAGGGATAAAAATGTGATGTAAAGCTGACGATCAAGTAGAAAAAATGTCTACGGTGATTCTGATTATGTTGATGAAGATGAAGACAAAAACGATAAATCAATAGAAGACAAAAAAAAACGATAATACAACGAGAAGACAAGAAAACGATAATATAGTGAGAAGACAAAAAAATAGGATTGCGAATCTATTGATGACTACAAAGGCAATTTTTGCTAGTTTCATTCATCTCCCCATCTGTATACAAGAGTTAGTTTAGATTTGGGCAACTTTGTTAAATGTTAGTTTATTAATAAATGTTCTGTTTTTGTTGATTTTCTATCTATGATGTTTAGTGTATTGGCGTATGAAAGATTTTTCACGTTTCCTTTTTAGTTCAGCACACTATGGCATCATTACAATCCAATTACATTCACTTTCATTTCTTCACGTGCTTACCCATCCACTCACCCCCCTGTACTCTTTATATGCACTAGAGAAATCTACAAAACATTCTCATGATATGGAGAGAGGGAGGAGAGAAAGACTGAGAGAAGGAGAAAGATAATAATGGCGGAAAGGCACATTACGTGTAAAGTTTACTAACTTGAAATTTTTCCTCTGTATACCGTGTGTATGTTTGTGCAATGTTTTATATACATTGCTTTTGTAAAGTGTACTTTAATTAATATTCTTGCTATCTAGGGTTGCCTGGGGACGTATATATGCGAATGTTGAAGATGATGATTCTTCCTCTGATTATATGCAGCGTTATTACAGGTAGGTCTCTGTGTCTGTCTGTCTGTATTTACATATATATTTCTGTATAGCTCAGTGTGTCTGTCTGTATATTTATATATTTCTGTATAGGTCTGTGTGTCTGTCTGTATATTTATATATTTCTGTATAGGTCTGTGTGTCTGTCTGTATATTTACATATATATATATATTTATATATTTCTGTATAGGTCTGTGCGTCTGTCTGTATATTTACATATATATATATTTATATATTTCTGTATAGGTCTGTGTGTCTGTCTGTATATTTACATATATATATATATATTACTGTATCTGTCTGTCTTTCTGTACGTTTACCTGTTGGTATTGATCTGTCTGTCTGTCTGTGTGTCTACTTGTATGTTTTCGTATCTACCACTTTACATATCTACATGTCTTGTGTATCTATCTTTCTGTTTGTATATTTACCACTTTGTCTGCATATCTACCTGCCTGTGTATCTATTTGTTTGCCTGCGTACCTACCTGTCTGCTAGTTTGTGTATTTGCCTGTTCATCTGTCTGTGTACTTATTTGTGTAATTACATGTCTGTCTGTATTTACCTATCTGTCTGTGTTATGGGTCAAGGGTAAAATTATGCTTGACCTCCTATCTAAACTTTATTTTCAGTGTAGTATTAAGCTCTTTTGATGTTTTCATCTTTTGTATCATACATTTCCTTGCACTAACGATTGCAGCCAAGTTATGTAATTGTATGCGTTGTGATGTGGTGCATTATGGGCAATTAGAAAGTCGTGCATTTTAAAATGAAAGTGCCAATCATTATAAGCAGATTACATTATACACTCGAACAATAGTGGAGGGGATGTTGTTGTTTAAGCCAGATGCTCGATTGACAATTCCTGCCATCAGTTATAGATGTGCATAAATACCATGAAACCAAATTGAGAAATTATTCATGAGGAGACTTTGCCTAGACTTACAACCGCTGCATTAATTCCGTGAATCAAAGATAAGCCTGCTAAATATTCAGACA
Source organism: Sinotaia quadrata (assembly GCA_028829895.1). NCBI lineage: Eukaryota > Metazoa > Mollusca > Gastropoda > Architaenioglossa > Viviparidae > Sinotaia > Sinotaia quadrata. Next base: position 48,185,833 of record CM054184.1, on the reverse strand, counting down.
AGGAAACACATCAGTTTCTTAATATTTGTTAATTATATTTTATTAAGAATGTTGTAGCGTGATTCTGTGTTTTGTATTGCAATTAATATGAATTTATTCTTATTTTCTCCTGATGTGTGGCCAGAGATTAGAGTGACCAAGCCAACATATGCCCCGTAATTCTAATGACTTATTGAAATGTATAATGAGATTGTGGAATGTTATTTTATCTCCACTAATGAATGATTAATCTGACAATTGTAAAATGCTATGTGAGTTTGAAACATTTTGCTAATGTAATAATTATAACCCTTCTATGTGTGACATATTTTTATTCTAATTATAACACACATGTGCATGGTTTAAACCATTTTATCTTCCTTGTAAAAATATGAATTGAGGTCAATTATAATAGGACACCTATTTGTCTATTGCCACTATGTATGGATTGGCGAACTATAGATTTATCACTCATGGAAATGATTGCTATTGCTTCAGAGTGGGGTTTATATTCTGGATTTTGGTTCCATTTATTGTTTGGAGTTCGGTTGAGAATTCCAGGTTGGCATTCAGTTGATGCAGGGTTCTAGGGCTATTGAACTGACGATCTGAGATCAGAATTTGTGCTACACTCTGTAGAAACACTTAAAGACAGAATAGGCAGTCCTAATGACCTTCGTATTGAATGTATTGATGTATGAATTCACTATTTGTTAAATTGTTAAATATTACATCTTTATATTTTATCATAATAACGAAGTTGACTAATTATTAGTGAGAGGAAGACCGAAGGGAGAATTGGGCTGGGGGCCGGAGTCAAATGTGAATGTCTGTATGCATAATTAGTTATTATTAGGATAATATGCCTAATATTACAAAGATTCATCTGTTACCATAGTTAATATCTAAAACTGAGAGAATTAATTAAGGAGACTGAAGGGCGAGTCTGGCAACCAATCTGTCATCAGCATAGGCGTAACATTAAAAATTAATAATCTTTAAATCCTCATGCTGGAATGTAACAGTCTGTTTATCATTTTCTTTTTTCTTCTCTCTAGCTGTCTACATATAGGTATGTGTCTCTCTCTCTCCTTACTATAAACATCTGTCCACTTGTCTCAAGTCTTGTAAGAATGCACGTGCTTTTGTGCGGTAACAAATATCTTTGGTATATTTATTTTGATCGTCTGATCTAAAGGTACAGCGTCTCTTGACCCGAAGTGCAATGGCAAGGTCAGTGCAGTGGCTTTGACCTACATTATTGTAACCAATGGCTTGCCTTGCTTGGTTGGCACAGCAATGGCTTATGCTATAAAACCAGGTAAAATACTTTAATGTTTACAGTGATAGTCAATAGAAAATGGTTTGACAAGAGTGATAGATAGATAGATAGATAGATAGATAGATAGATAGATAGATAGATAGATAGATAAATAGATAGATAGACCATACGAATATGTCTTTGAACGTTGTGCCAAGAAAAGTATGCTCAAAACAATAATAAAAATAAAGACAACTTCACAAACAATGGACATTTCAACGTTACTGGTGAAAACAATAATAAAAATAAAGACAACTTCACAAACAATGGACATTTCAACGTTACTGGTGAAAACAATAATAAAAATAAAGACAACTTCACAAACAATGGACATTTCAACGTTACTGGTGAAAACACCGGAGATGAGTATTCTCAATTGTTACACATTGTAAATCTGCCAGACGTAAGTAGCAGTGTAGTCTCAATTGTTACACATTGTAAATCTGCCAGACGTAAGTAGCAGTGTAGTCTCAATTGTTACACATTGTAAATCTGCCAGACGTAAGTAGCAGTGTAGTCTCAATTGTTACACATTGTAAATCTGCCAGACGTAAGTAGCAGTGTGGAGGTGGATACCAAGAGCGTATCAGACGTCTTATGAATTAAGTAATACTTGTAAATATTTTTAATTCTCTTGTATTCCTTAACTTTGCTCTGACTCATGAGCAGGCGTTGGTGTTGAGATGGAGGACGTCGGACGGGCTGCCCCCAAACAGCTGATCGAAACACCAGATATATTTGCAGACCTCATAAGGTAACTGATAACAGATTCACAGATATAAGTTGCCAATGGTCAAATTCTTCTAGTGTGATATAATTTGAAAATCATGTAAGATTTGAATTACCTAGTCTTGTAACTGTCAATTGTTCTAATGGAGACATCCAAAGGGAGAAGAGGTGAAGAGGATGGTGCTGGTAGTGAAGTAGATGTGAAGTGAAGAGTGTGGTGCAGGTGGTGAAGTAGATGTGAAGTGAAGAGTGTGGTGCTGGTGGTGAAGTAGATGTCTCTAATGCGTGTATGTAATATGCTTTCCTGTTTGTTTCATTGTACTACTGTTATTGACGCCAGGTGCCTTGTTTTGTTTGAAAAAAAATACATTTGATAATAAATTTATCGTCATGCTTGTTGTTATTTAAAGGATTTCTAAATCCTAACCTCGTCCAGAGTCAATAAATATTATTCACTCTGAACTTAAATACTTAAATGTAGTCAAACACTAAGAAATGTGGGAGTACTATCTGACGTCTCTCACTGTAACATGGTTAATACTTATCTAATAGCACTCTCTCACTGTAACATGGTTAATACTTATCTAATAGCACTCTCTCACTGTAACATGGTTAATACTTATCTAATAGCACTCTCTCACTGTAACATGGTTAATACTTATCTAATAGCACTCTCTCACTGTAACATGGTTAATACTTATCTAATAGCACTCTCTCACTGTAACATGGTTAATACTTATCTAATAGCAGTCTCTCACTGCAACATGGTTAATACTTATCTAATAGCAGTCTCTCACTGCAACTTTCCGAAAACACGAAAAGCCGTTTTGCTTAACACTGCCCAAACCCCTGAACTGTGCTGAATTTTGAGTCGAGATAAAGAGGTCAAGGTCATGTTCTATACTATAGCGTTATCACGACACATCGTTTCCATCAGCAAGAGTAACACCCTTTCCTACGTCATTGTTAGTTAGACAGTACATTTGTAAAAAAATATATCGTTTATTTTGTTTCTTACCTGTGCACGTGTTTATTTGTTAAAAATTGTCACTTTGCATTATGTCATTTTTGTTATCTTCAGTTTTCTTATGTGTTGTAAGCAGTGTGCCTAAAGAATCTGCCTCGTAATTTATATTTAATTATTATAAAGCGCTTAGACTTTAAAAAAAAAATAAGACTAAGCATTTTATTACGTCTTCTTTTATTATATATTATAGTTTTAGTATTCTTACTGAAATAGAGTATTAATCCCTCCTATAACATTCAAATAGTATATTATAGTTTTAGTATTCTTACTGAAACAGAGTATTAATCCCTCAAATAACTAAATATAGTATTAGTATTCTTACTGAAAGGAAATATTAATCCCTTAAAATACTAAATATAGATTAGTATTCTTACTGAAAAGGAGCATTAATCCTTCAAATAACATTCAAATTTCACACCAACAAATTTTGTCATCTCAAAAGTGAAAGATGGGTGAGAAAGTGAGATCTAGTCAGGTGATTATGATTAGGTAGGTAATTGTGATCTAGCCACATAATTATGATCTAGCCAAGTAATTGTGATCTAGCCAGGTAATTGTGATCTAGCCACATAATTATGATCTAGCCAGGTAATTGTGATCTAGCCACATAATTATGATCTAGCCACATAATTATGATCTAGCCACATAATTATGATCTAGCCAGGTAATTGTGATCTAGCCACATAATTATGATCTAGCCACATAATTATGATCTAGCCAGGTAATTGTGATCTAGCCACATAATTATGATCTAGCCACATAATTATGATCTAGCCAGGTAATTGTGATCTAGCCAGGTAATTCTGATCTAGCCAGGTAATTGTGATGTGGCCAGGTAATTGTGATCTAGCCACATAATTATGATCTAGCCACATAATTATGATCTAGCCAGGTAATTGTGATCTAGCCAGGTAATTCTGATCTAGACAGGTAATTGTGATCTAGACAGGTAATTGTGATCTAGACAGGTAATTGTGATCTAGACAGGTAATTGTGATCTAGCTAGTTAATTATAAAGCGTTTAAAGAAATATACTGTAAATGTTGTCACATGCATTTAATACCAATTTGCAGTAATTTTGTTTCTTCAGGATTTTGATTCTTTTTCCTTTCTTTTATTTTCTTTCTGTTCTATTGTGTAGGAATCTTTTTCCAGAGAATGTTGTTGCTGCGTGTTTTCAGCAGGTATTTATGTATTCAACTTTCTTAGAACAGAATTACACAGTGTAACAAAACGCAAATAGTCAGTGCTAACTATTGAGTATGATGTCTATTAATTGTCAGTGCCACTGACGTTACACATAACTTTCCATTAATTGCCAGTGCCACTGACGTTACAGAAAGCTTTCCATTAATTGTCAGTGCCAATGACGTTACACAAGGCTTTCCATTAATTGTCAGTGCCACGGATATGATGCAAAGACTTTTATCGCCATTGAAGTCAATAAATCAGGAAAAATAAAACAATCGATAAGATTTAATAATAATCCATTTTAATTTAAATTGAGAAAATAATATTACTTACGTTTATAGTAGGTATCTTTTCGTTATTACAAGTAAGCATTAATTTAAATACTAGCCATGTCACGATAAAGATTAGTGCGGCCAAAATAGTTCCTATCCTTAAGCTTGGTTCATAGAAGAGTAATATGCGATATTTGTGGAAGATTATTCTCCTTGCTCCTGTAATATTAGGATCTGTTTATCGCTGTGCCCAACATGAATTTACATATTTTAATAACCCCAACACTTGTATATTTTTTTAATTTATGTACTTTTGTTAATGGCAATAATTATGAAGTATAGTGCTACGATCAGGAAGGACCTCATTAAGAAAAACAAGGGAGTTAACTTTGTAAACAACCCTGATAATAATTAGTAATCTTACACTGCAACATTCGAAAGTTATTTCGTGTCTGTTTTGGATTAACTCTAATTTAATAATGATAAAATTGTTACAGCTCAGTTCGAAAGTACGAATTAACATAAAACTAATTTCGAATAGTTAAGCAAGTGTCCGGAATAAAAACAAAAATAATGCACCACCTAAAAGGAAATATATTTTCAGACTGTAGATGCCGCATGCTGATCACGTGACTCTCTTGACAGGCCCAAACCAAATATACCTATGTAGAGACACAAGTGGCCCTCAACATTTCCGGACAGCTTGTCAACGAGACAGTCAAGCTGAAGGTGAAGGGTGTTGGGATCGCCTCCTCAACCAACGTCCTGGGTACGTACATACGATGTGTTGTGCTATTTTTAACAAAGAAACAAAATAGTACGGTTAATATATTTTTTAATTTTTTCCAATACTCATTTAAATATTTTTAACGTTTTCTGCATCCAAACAACCTCACTAAACTCACTTTTGGAACATTATATTAGACATCTAGCGTGTTTCTTGGAATCGCCATTTTTCCATCTTGTCAGTCAATTTCTCTTTACCAAGAATTACTTCCCCTTCTTCCAAAATATTTTGTGTGTGTGTGTTTTTCTATGCCCGGTAAGTTGAATGCGCATGTTATTGTTATTCATCTGTTTAATTTTTTACTTAGTATCAATCATTTCTCTTCCGGTTTAATTTTACCTTAGAATTACTTCCCTTTCAGGATTGGTTCTGTGCTGCATGGTGTTTGGTATTGCCGTTACCGCCGTTGGTCAGGTTGGCCGACCGTTCTTCGTCTTTTTCAATTCGGCCAACGAAATTATCCTGCGTATATTGCGTTGGTTTATTTGGTAAGTATTCTCTTTTCATTATCTTTTTTCCTGTTCTTTTCATCTTTATTTCACTCTTTGTTTTAGTCTTCTTTCCTTAATTTTATTATTTTGACCATGCAAAGTTGATAAATGTAGGCGGTTACGAAAGTCAAAGAGAATTTTAATGCACAGTATTATTATCTGGACTTGAATGTTGTCACCTTAGGTTGGCTTAGAACGATTGTTTTAACTTTTGTCTTAATAGCGTGAAAGGTCGTTTCGCCTTAAATGGTGATTGTTTTGCCTTAATAAACGAACAGTTGTATTGGGCTTTATAGTGTGGATCATTATTTTGTCTTAATGAATGAACAGTTGTAAGTATTGGGCTTTATAGTGTGGATCATTATTTTGTCTTAATGAATGAACAGTTGTAAGTATTGGGCTTTATAGTGTGGATCATTATTTTGTCTTAATGAATGAACAGTTGTATTGGGCTTTATAGTGTGGATCATTATTTTGTCTTAATAAATGAACAGTTGTAAGTATTGGGCTTTACAAGCAGTTAATTATTTTGCCTTAATGAATGAACAGTTGTATTGGGCTTTGAAAGAGTTAATTGTTTGACCTTAATAAATGAACAGTTCTATTAGGTTTTAAAAGTAGTTAGTTGTTTTGCATTAATGAATGAACAGTTGTAATAGGTTTTAAAAGCAGTTAGATGTTTGACCTTAATGAATGATCAGTTGTATTAGATTTGAAAAGCAATTAATTCTTTTGCCTTAATGAATGAACAATTGTATTGGGCTTTCAAAGCAGTTACTTGTTTTGCCTTATTAAAAAAAAATGTTTCACAGGGTGACTCCGCTAGGTGTCGCCAGTCTTATCGCCGTCGCTTTTCTGGAAACCCAAAACCTGGGCAAGGCCGTTCGCTCTCTGGGCATGTTTTCTGTGACAGTAGTGACGTCACTGGCCCTCTACCAGCTGATAGTAGTACCGATCTATTTCTTTCTCTTGACTCGGACAAATCCCTACTCCTTCCTCATGACGCTGGGCCGTCCATGGATGGTCAGCTTTGCCGCCGCCAGCTCGTAAATATTTGCAAAATTTATCGTGATATTATAAAGCATGCATGTGTACAGTGACATAAGTTGTACGTATAGGGGCTTATAATTACACATGTACAAAATTTATCGTGATATTATAAATGTGTACAGTGACATAAGTTGTACGTATAGGCTTATAATTACACATATACAAAATCACACATAGTCTCACACACACACATTACATATAATTTATTTTCTTTTCACAACTATTTGTATTAAATCAATGGAGTTTAGATATTTATAACCGCAATTATCTCAGAACGTATTCTATAGATGGATTATTTACCAGGTTACAAAGACGGTAAGGGTGCTAGCTATATACTTATTTTATTTTTATTTACCAAGTTACAAAGACGGTAAGGGTGCTAGCTATATCGTACTTATTTTATTTTTATTTACCAAGTTACAAAGACGGTAAGGGTGCTAGCTATATCGTACTTATTATATATATATATTTGTTTTTCTTCTCGTCAGAATCTATTATTCAATGATATATTGTCAACAATTGTGTATGATGAATATGTTTTTGTTTGTTTGTTTGTTATTGTTTTTTTTTTTTTGGGGGGGGGGCGAGGAGAGGGGTTATGATCTGGTGATATACAACTTTAAATGTTATTTACTTCCAGTTTTAGTTGTTTATCATTTCAATGCTTGTATCTTGTCATTACTTAATTCCATGATTACACTGGCTCAACTAAGTCAATTCTAGTACCTCTTAATTCATTTCCGTTAAAACGATCAACAACACATTATTTGTCTGACGCATTTCGGTGTTTCTATATTCTGTGATCTAATTCAGTTAGCTTTTCCTTCCAATTTTTTTTTTCTCCTCACCACACCACAGGGCAATCGCGATTCCCGAGACGCTGCACTGCCTGGAACACGTGAACAAGATTGACAAGCGAATCACGCGCTTTGTGATCCCGTTTGCCACCTCTATCAACCGAGACGGCTCCACGGCCTTCATAACCGTGTCCTGCTTTTTCATAGCGCAGCTGGCAGACGTGGAACTGAACGCAGCCAAAATCGTTCTCTTGTGGTAAGTCAGGATCTATAGTGGATTTGGGAGGGTGGAAATTAAGAGAGGGGACGTGGGAGGGTAGAAAAGGAATGAAAGTGAAGCATCTATTTTATTTACATTGATTCAAATGTCAAGGTGTATGACTGAAGTGTGACCATTTGATTTAGGTTCTATGCCCAATTCCGCTGAGTTCACAGATGGCCGCCAGCACCATTCTGGAAAATTTTGTTCCAGAAGGGATAGGGTGTAATGGATAGAGAGCATGATAGTTTGAATAGGTTTTGGGTAGATTTTCTGGGTGCAATTTTGCCCCTGGGAAGCAGTCTATCTTTCCGATAGTTAATTGCCAAAGAGATCTCTGGTGCGTGTGGAATGTTGCACACGTGACTCAAATTATCCTCCTTTCTGACAGTATGGACACAAAGTCCATGACCTTGAACAAAAGAGTAGTTAAGGATCAAACTTTAGTTTTTTGCTCTGAGTGGAGATTGAGCCCTAATCATATGAGTGATAGGTTAGCGACTGTTGTCCTATCTTCTGCACTACCATTGTCCTGTAAGCCATTTTCAAAGTTGTGATTAATGCAAATAATCAGAAAGAGGAAAACTTCTGGGTGAAATTAACAAATTTTATGGATTTGAATAATAAGTAAAAATCAATCAAATCATTTCAATCAGTCAATTAGTTATAAGCTAATCAATCAGTCACTTAATGAATTCATCAATCATTCAATTAGAAGCAAATTGTGCTGTGTAGCAACTCACTGGTTTACTGACACTTGGGAATCTGGCACATCACCATACTGCAAAAAGTAATATACAGAATGAGAAAGTCATTTTCAGTGAATTCATAAAGCAAGTAAGCACCTGCAGTGCAAAGAGGTCAGAGTGATATAGGGCTTTTTATAGCCTGCTATGCTTGCCATGTCCCCTGCGCATGCGCATTGCAATTTTTGGGCTAATGGCTCTTAATTTTAAAGCTACTAGCGAACTTGCTTACGGGAAAAGAGATGTTATTATAATCTATCTTTATTATGAGGTACTAAGATATACAACAGGAAAAGTCCAATCAAAATCAGTCCAGTAGTATTTGAGTTAACACTGGCAAAACAAACAGACGCACAAAAACAGAGATACGAATTTTGTTATATCCCACATTTATTTTGGTTTTAGTAAGTTTTTAAATTCTAGTGCTAGCAAACTCTTTTCTCTCTTGTATGCATTTTTACTTTTAGTAATTTTTTCAAATTCTAGTACTGAAGCAAACGTTTCTTTCTTCTAGTATGCATTTTTTACTTTTAGTAAGTATTTTTTAAAAATTCTATTGCTAGCAGACAATTTTTCCCTTCTAGTGAGCATTTTTACTTTTAGTAAGTTTTTTCTAAAATTCTATTGCTAGCAGACAATTTTCCCTTCTAGTGAGCATTTTTACTTTTAGTAAGTTTTTTCTAAAATTCTATTGCTAGCAGACAATTTTCCCTTCTAGTGAGCATTTTCACTTTTAGCACACATTTTAAAATCAAGTACTGGCAAACACTTCCCTCCTCTTCTTTGTGGAAAATATTCTTTGTGCGTTTTTCTCAAAGCTTGCAGGGTACTAACAATATAGAGAGTAAGCTAAATTTGCTGGGTTTTGTCGAGTAACAGGATATTAACTACAGTCATCTCTGTGGCCATTCCGTCAGTGCCGAGTGCCGGGATTGTGGCAGTGTTGATAAACCTGACGGCTCTCAGCATTCCAGCCGATTCCCTCGGTCTTCTGTTTGCCATGGAGTGGATCTTGTAAGTGTTCTTTAGCAATCTTTGCCAGGGAGTAGATATTGTAAATATTCTCTGTTGTTCTCTGTGTCTTTTGCCGTGCAGTGGATCTTGTAAGTGTTCTTTTTCTGTCTTTGCCGTGTTTATGTTGTTCTTGTAAGTGTTCTTTTTCTGTCTCTGCCGTGTTTATGTTGTTCTTGTCTTGCAGTGGATCTTGTAAGTGTTCTTTTTCTGTCTTCGCCGTGTTTCTGTTGTTCTTGTCTCGCAGTGGATCTTATAAGTGTTCTATGTTTGTCACGGGGTAGATTTGGTAATGTTTGTTGATTTTGCTCTGGAGCGGATCATGCAAGTGTTTCTTTGGTTCTTTGTTGTCTTTGCCCTGGAGGGGATCTTGTGAATATGCTTGCTGTTCTTGCCATTGAGTGGTTCTTGTGAATGAGTTGTTCTTGCCATTAGTGGGTCTTGTAAATGTTTTTGTTGTTCTCGTCATTGAATGTGTTTGTTGTTCTCGCCATTGAATGGTTGTTGTTAATGTGGTTGTTGTTCTCGTCATTGAATGTGTTTGTTGTTCTCGCCATTGAATGTGTTTGTTGTTCTCGCCATTGAATGGTTGTTGTTAATGTGGTTGTTGTTCTTATCATTGAATGTATTTGTTGTTAATGTGTTTGTTGTTCTCGTCATTGAATGGTTGTTGTTCTTATCATTGAATGTATTTGTTGTTAATGTGTTTGTTGTTCTTGTCATTGAATGTATTTGTTGTTAATGTGTTTGTTGTTCTCGTCATTGAATGTGTTTGTTGTTCTCGCCATTGAATGGTTGTTGTTAATGTGGTTGTTGTTCTTATCATTGAATGTATTTGTTGTTAATGTGTTTGTTGTTCTTGTCATTGAATGTATTTGTTGTTAATGTGTTTGTTGTTCTCGCCATTGAATGGTTGTTGTTAATGTGGTTGTTGTTCTTGTCATTGAATGGTTGTTGTTAATGTGTTTGTTGTTAATGTGGTTGTTCTTGTCATTGAATGGTTGTTGTTAATGTGGTTGTTGTTCTTGTCATTGAATGTGTTTGTTGTTCTCGCCATTGAATGTGTTTGTTGTTAATGTGGTTGTTGTTCTTGTCATTGAATGGTTGTTGTTAATGTGTTTGTTGTTCTCGCCATTGAATGTGTTAGTTGTTCTTGTCATTGAGTGAATCTCGTAAATGTTTATTGTTCTTGCCATTTGTGACAGAGCAAAGTTGTCTATTCCTATTTTAAAATTAAATATTATATTATGTGTTTAATGTCAGCTTCACACATAACCTTCAGGTACTGTGCTTTTTTTTAGTACCAGAGTTAAAATAACAACTCATGAAGAGAATGTAGTAGAACTATCGAAAATTGTTCGGTGGGTTACTTAATACAACCAATTCTTTGTCGACCAGTCTTTGACCCCCGCAAAAAAAATATTTCTTTTATTTTTCTGATTCTTGCTCAGAAATTAAGTTTGTATTTTTATGACCTTCCTCTTCTGCGTGCACCTCTTTTCTAGATTAAAACAATGAATTCTCCCTGGGCATTTACCCATTTTATTTTCCTGTTGTTTTATTTTTAATTTATAATAAATTTTATTTTCATGTTGTTTTATTTTTACTTTATTTTATGCAATACATTTTATTTTCATGTTGTTTTATTTTTACTTTATTTTATTTTCAAAATGTTCTATACAGAGATCGCTTACGGTCAGCGTCAAACATGCTGAGTCATGCTTACTGTGCCAAAACCACGTATATACTGTGTCGAGCATCTCTGCCTCCTCTCATCGTCCACATGGACAACGACACCATTCCGGAAATCCAAATGTCGACTATTGCCGACAGCGACTACAAAATACCACCTTCGGATGCTGACAAGTTTCTCAGTGACAGCAATGTGTAAAACAAATTTTCCCACATTGCCGAGAAGTGTTTTTCCAGCTTTCCCGGTGTTTTTCCAGTATTTGCACGGCTTTCCATCATTTCTAATTGCGAATGCCATTTTCCCAATATTACAAACTAAATATGTTTGAAGTTTCCTAAGAGTAAACAATCTGTAAGAAAATGTTTGAGTGTTGCAAAAAAACCATAATTTTTATTTATCTTTTATGGTCAGTGAGAGGCAACCTAGGGCGTGCTAAGTTTGACACGTAAATCGATTTTATTGGCACGAATGCAAAGCAAAAACCAAACCAAACCAAACCAAAACAAATGAAGCGATGGTAAACAATCATAATATTTTGCCGACATTATTTTATATTTGTTCTAGATTATTTGATTTATTCTGCATCTAAATATCTATCTGGTTTTTTTTCCCCTTGGATCTTAGAAAATTAGACTTAGATCTGTTGAGAAAAATTAGACTGGTAGATCTACGCCTTTGAACAACTCTAAGTCTAATTTTCTTTGAAACACCGCTCATAATAGGTTGTTGACCCCTCTCTCAAAACCAGTGCGTGACACTTGTGGATTTGGGACATTCAGTGCATGGTCACAATGATTATGGGTCGTTCAATGCATGGTCACAATGATTATGGGTCGTTCAATGCATGGTCACAATGATTATGGGTCGTTCAATGCATGGTCACAATGATTATGGGTCGTTCAATGCATGGTCACAATGATTATGGGTCGTTCAATGCATGGTCACAATGATTATGGGTCGTTTCACTATGCGACAGGCTGCTCACGTTGCTGAAAGCACAAACTACTGGTTCTGTCAGTTGTGCAACACAGAATCAAAGGCCGTTGTCTGAAATTAAGACTGCTGATTTGATTACGTCACAAACAAACTACATTTAAAACCGCCCCATCATTGGTTTTTGCAAACTTTGAATTACACCCTCAATTTTGTTTGATTTATTTTTTAATAGCATTGTGTCCTGTTTATGTTTTGTTAATTTCCTTTGCAAATAATATTTTAAGGTTTATTAATTAAATGATAAAATCGTGTTTAATTATAATATAAATTATGAAGGTAAAACACCGCATTTTGATTTTTGTTGTAGAACACAACCAATCCATTCATAATCACGTAGCATTTAATTTGTTTGCTAATTATACTCACCTTCCTTTGACTTATTTCAGAAACATATCGCACTTTTTTTTTTGTAAACACGCCACAGGTTTTGTTGATTTCAGAAACATATTGCACCTTATTTTTGTAAACACGCCACAGGTTTTGTTGATTTCAGAAACATATCGCACTTTTTTTTTGTAAACACGCCACAGGTTTTGTTGATTTCAGAAACATATCGCACTTTTTTTTTTTGTAAACACGCCACAGGTTTTGTTGATTTCAGAAACATATTGCACTTTATTTTTGTAAACACGACACAGGTTTTGTTGATTTCAGAAACATATCGCACTTTTTTTTTGTAAACACGCCACAGGTTTTGTTGATTTCAGAAACATATCGCACTTTTTTTTTTGTAAACACGCCACAGGTTTTGTTGATTTCAGAAACATATTGCACTTTATTTTTGTAAACACGCCACAGTTTTTGTTGGTTTCAGAAACATATCGCACTTTATTTTTTGTAAACACGCCACAGGTTTTGTTGGTTTCAGAAACATATCGCACTTTTTCTTTTGTAAACACGCCACAGGTTTTGTTAGTTTCATTTCCATATGTTGTGTCATGTGTTTTGCGATAACTGTCGAGCATTATTGAGTTTTTAAAATTTATTTCCACTGTGAACAGTTTGTAACTTGTATTACAGTGGTACCTCGCATAACGAACACAATTCGTTCCAGCAGTACGTTCGTTATGCGAGGTGTTCGTTATGCGAAACACGATATCCCATAGACTTCTACAGGAAATCGTGCAAACCGTTCCACATCGCCGCGAAAAATCAAAGAAATTAGAGGAAAATGAAGACAGGCGGTGTTCGGGGGGCGGGGGGGAACACTAGTAATGACACTCACCAAAGCAGGGTAAGATGTTAGGTGTTGATGAGGTGAAATGGAGGTGGGATGAGGAGGACACACACACTTATGTACAGCTCACAAAGATGGCAAAAACACATCAAAGCAAGGAAAAAAGGACAATAAACTGGGGACAAACACGCCCTGCCTTCATCTGAACCACGGAAGACACGACTGAACCGCGAGCACTGCTCTGTGACGTCATTATGTATGTCTGATTGGAAAGGAGCTATCCATAAAGCGTGTCACAAAAACATTGGGGTGGGGGCTGGGAATGGAAGGGGATGGAAAAGTGTGAGTGGCTAGTACATACAGTATTTTAGATTATTGCTTTGCATTCCTTTTATTATTATAATGACCAAACCATTGCAACAATACTTGTATTGGATTATATTTTACTGTAATGTTTGAATATAGCAAGCAATAATGTTTTGGCATAATACAGAAATACACATTAGAAAGTTGTGTGGTGTTGGCTTGTATCATGGTTTTGAAAGTGAAAGTTAGATTCCTTTAGAGTGTCGTGCGCAAGTTTTCCATTGATCAAATTCAATAAACCGATGGGTGTTTGTAAGGCACTCGCTCGGTGATATGTTTCATATACTAATGTGAGATGCGATAAATAATGGGATAATAAAACATAATAAAAACTAACAAACTATGTGCTTAGGGTGTTTTCTAATAAAATAATTTGAACGTCAGATGCTAATGAAATTTTTAAACATGTTCATAGTTTCTCGGAGGAAAATGAAGCCATCACAAATCCTAAATTTACTCTTTTTGTTCATTGCTAAATTTTACATATCGGTATGATAAACATACAGATATTACATTTTGTAATTATAAAGTTAAAAACAGTATGTTATTTTATTTGCAATTTAAAATAAATTAAATGTTATCTAATGTAGTGTATGAAAAGTGTGCGTGTTTGAAATAATACGTTACATTTTGCTACAAAATGTATATTTCATAGTCTCCTTGTCCAAAGGAAACCTAATTGGTGATTTTTAATAAACGCATTTTTTAAAAATGTGGTGAAAGAAAGAAATATTAATGATCACAACACAAATATGCTAGTGTCAACAAACATCACAGTGTAAAAATCATTATAGAGCACTCTAAACATCACAGAAAAGTAGATTTCAGAGCGTTAAAATACTGTAAAGTATCATACGTTAAAATACTGTAAAGTACCATAAATAACATTATGGCATATTTCGTAAGTGATCTACTAGAATTAACATTACGTTTGTGTAAAAATAAATATTTCATAATTTGAAGCGTTAAAGTAAACGCGCGCACAAACACACCTACACACACATTCACTACAAATTATAGACACTTTACACTTCTAAAATAATGGAAGTAAATGTGTACACAATTCAAGACAGTTTCTCATTTGAGAACTTAGCACTAAGGGAGACAATGTGACGTTTCAAAGTTGCCTCTTTCTCTGCCCTTGTACTGGCATATTATTTCCACTCAGTTTGCCTCTCCTCTTAAGTAAATACTCGAATCTATTATACTATGCTATATAATATAATAACATGCTATAATATGTAAATAACGAACGTGTAATATTGCACACCCAGGTTTGTATTGTTCATTTTGAGGAGCCATGGCAACGTGAAAAAAAGATGCTTATTGCATTACGAAAAATGTCAAAAATTGCGTGTGAAATGGCGATCGAACGAAAAGTTTAATTAATTTAACACAGTTAGAATAAATTCCCACAGCCCTTTTCATAACTGATTTTTAAAAATCACCATAAAATCTTCGACATTTGGAAGCAAACATCACAGCAGGCTAGAAACAAAACAATCGATAATTTCAAAGGGAATGGTCACAAACGACACTAAAAATAGAATATAGATAGAATACTATCTATATAATATTGATAGAATACTACTCGACATTTCTCTCTTTACTTCACCAGGCATTTATCAAACCGAAAGGCTAAAATCAAACCAAAGGGTTAAAATTGCTGTTTGTCAAACAGTACATGTCTGTCAATCTGAACTGGAAGCACATCCTTCGCAAGGAGATACGCTGAGTCATTGCTGAATTCTAAAACCATTCTCCTAGGACCTAGGCAAATGGATTGTAGATGTTTGATTGTTCCTTGGCAAAGCAGACCATCAATCGTCCTTTAGGATTGTCGTGAAGAGAGCAGTTTCTAATCCTGTGCCCAGCATAATTCCTAAAAGAACAGAATTGAAAAAATTACGATCTTCGTGCGAGAATGAAATCACAATCTGACACTTCCACACAATCTGACATTTCAACACAATCTGACACTTCCACACAATCTGACACTTCCGCACAATCTGACACTTCCACACAATCTGACACTTCCACACAATCTGACACTTCCACACAATCTGACACTTCGACACAATCTGACACTTCAACATAGTCTGACATTTTAACACAATCTGACACTTCGACACATTCTGACACTTCAACATAATCTAACTAACACAATCTGACACTTCAACATAATCTGACATTTTTAACACAATCTAACACTTCGACACATCTCACATCTCAACACAATTTCACACTTCAACACAATCTGAAACTTCAACACGTCAAATTTCAACACAATCTCACAACTTCAACACATCTCAAATTTCAACAAAATCTCACAACTTCAACATATTTCACATTTCAACACAATCTCACACTTCATCACTAGTCATCAAGATGCTGATGTATTACTTGACAATTTTAGATATGAATATGCAAATTTTTGTCTCGCAGTTTGAATGAGCGAAGCAGGTGTCACAAACCACAGAGTTAATAAGTATTTAAAAAATAATCCTTTCCCCCTGTACACTTTTGATCATAATATTTGCTCCTGATTATGAGCTCTTTTTACTTAAAAATTCTAATAATTCCGTGTACTTTTAATCCTCACCTAAAGTAATAAACATTGCTGTGATATTGATGCAAAGTTCGCGGTCACGTGATGGATATTTGTCGTCATGGAGAAGCATGTAGAATATATTCACATAGCTAGCTCCACCCAAGAGACCAACGAAAATCATGAGCGGTGGGAGGATATAAACTGGCATAAACTTGTACTGAAACAAAATATAAACTTGTACTGAGGCAAATCATAAACTTGATTTGAAACACGACATAAACTTGTACTGAGGCAAGACATAAGCGTGTACTGAAACAAGACTTAAACTTTTAGGTGAAATAAGACATAAACTTGTACTAAGGCAAGACACAAACTTATACTGAGGCAAGAAATAAGCGTGTACTGAAACAAGACTTAAACTTTTAGGTGAAATAAGACATAAACTTGTAGTGAGGCAAGACATAAGCGTGTACTGAAACAAGACTTAAACTTTTAGGTGAAATAAGACATAAACTTGTACTGAGGCAAGACATAAGCGTGTACTGAAACAAGACTTAAACTTTTAGGTGAAATAAGACATAAACTTGTACTGAGGCAAGACATAAGCGTGTACTGAAACAAGACTTAAACTTTTAGGTGAAATAAGACATAAACTTGTACTGACTAAAGATATAAACATACACTGAAGCATAACTTATAACAATCTTGTACTGAAACCAGATATAAACTTTTACTGAAACAGGCATTTAGTTGTACAACTCATAATCTGAAACAGAGCATAAACTTGTACCAATCTTATTCTGAAACAAGACATAAACATATATTGAAACAAAGCACAAATTTGTACTGTGGCAAAGCATATTAAGGTTGTATGCAAACAAAGCATAAACTTGTACTAAGACAAGGATAAAGCTCTACTAAAACAAGGCATAAACTTGTACTTAAACAAGACATAAACATGTACTGAATAATGACTTAAACTTGTACTTAAGCAAGACAAATACTTGTACTGAAACAAAACTTAAAATGTGTATTGAAACACGGCATTAACTTTGAATGAAACAAGACTTAAACTTGTTCTGAATCAAGGCTTAAAATATGTATTGAAACACGGCATTTATTTTGAATGAAACAAGACTTAAACTTTTCTGAAACAAGGCTTAAAATATGTATTGAAACGGCATTAATTCTGAATGAAACAAGACTTAAACTTTTCTGAAACAAGGCTTAAAATATGTATTGAAACGGCATTAATTTTGAATGAAACAAGACTTAAACTTGTTCTGAATCAAGGCTTAACATTGTACTGTGTGGCGAAGTAACTTTGCCTATCCTATTTATAAACTTAACTGTATACAAATTGTTAAATTGTCGAAATGGCCCGGCCTTGGGGCATTCCTTTATGATGGTATTTTTGTAAGTGTCAGAGTTGGAGTAAACACTCGAGTTGAAAATATGCTAGAAATTGCTGACGTAATGCAAACCAGTTCCTACTGGACGAGTAGTTTTATTATACAGTGATTTAAATTTAAGAGAGAGAGAGAGAGAGAGAGAGAGAGAGAGAGAGAGAGAGAGAGACCAGCCAATGTGCTGAAATCAAAAGTTTACATGCTGTAGAGAATTCTACAGTCTGATCACTTGAATTTGGTGTGGAAAGAAGTCCAGTCATGAAGGGTAGCCGTTAGCTCAATGGTGAGTTAACTGACTGATTGAAAGAGAATGGACTTAAAATATTTTATGCATTTTTGCTATAGATGCCTTATATTTGCGTTGTTTATAGAGATGTATTATGTGAGTAGACTATTATTTTAAATTGTGAACTATGATGCTTATATGTGGTATGCTAAACACTTGACATTGTTTCTGGTTAACCCACTCATAAAAATACTATTATGCTGTATGCGTGTATAGGGCTAATAAATACTGTTTGTGGAAACAGTAAGTTGCGACTTGAATGTAAAAAATAATGGAGTTAAAAATGGAATAAACTGGAAACTTAGCATTTGTTCCCTGATTATATTTTTACAGCAGGCTTTCCTTGTGTTATTTGAATCTTCTGGTTTACTGATTATAAACTGCTACAACCATGATAGATGAGGGAAGAATCTACTACGGTGTGTTGGTGTAATATATACACTACACTTCATTGATGTAAAGTGGCAAGATGTGCTGACTACATCGAGCAATTTCTGGTACAGGGTAGTTACCGGAAATTGCTACAATTGTCCTACTTGAAGGAGCTGGTATGGTGAATAGGTGCCTAGGTTAGCTTCGAGTGAATAGCAATGAATCAGCATTTACAGCATGAGGAGGGACATATGTTGAATTAACGTGTACAATAAACGTGTGACTTTGATATGAAAAAAGCGTTTGAAAAAGACAATTGCGGTTTTGTCTATACAAGGTTATGTAGAAACTATCATTGATTATCTCTAATAACTCCATTTCTGTACTCTGATAAGAACTATCCTGTGATTTATATTGACACTATTTTGTTGAATATTATTTTAGGATATAAGACTGTATTAATATAAAAAAATTATTTGAATGTGTTTTCGTGTAAATATTGATGTCATCGTTTTCATTGTAATTTGAAATCTATCTATTTAATAAATTTATTGTTAAATTTATTGACCTTCTTACACTTGTCGATAAATTTATGTTGGAGAAGAAAATGGGTGGACGGGGGCTCGCTAAATATAGAATAAAGACGGATTCATCTTCTTCTTTAGTAAGAGGTTTTCCATCTATGGAAATATTGTGTGACGGTAAATGTTTGTCTTACTATTAACTATGTGGTGTTGGTGTCACAAACTGAAATAAGACATACATTGTCCTGAAACAAGGCATAAACGAATAATGAAGCAAGACATAAAATTGTATTGAAGCAAAGCATTTAGTTGTACTGAAACACGACATAAACTCGTACTGAGGCAAGACAAGCTTGTATGTGAAACAAAACATAAACGTGCACTGAAACAAGAGTCATACTTGTACGCGAAATAAGACAAACTTGTACTGAAAAATACATAAAAATACATAAAAATCTGGAACTAGATATAAGCGTATACTGAAACACACACATATATATATATATATATAAAACAAGCATTACAAATGTATCAGAATTGTATACGGAAATAAGACACAGCATGAGAAATGTCAGAATGGTATACGGAAATAAGACACAACATGGCAAAAGTGTGAGAAAGGTATACGGATCCCAAAATGAAAAATGTGTCAGTAAGGTATTCGGAAATAAGACACAACATGGCAAATGTGTCAGTAAGGTTTACAGAAATACGACACAACATGGCAAAAGTGTCAGAAAGGTGTGCCACAAAAGATATTTTCCTCACGTGCACGTCAGCAATCCACAAAGCCATGTTCAACAGTTGTAAAACGCTCATGACGCCGACCTGACGAAGCTGCAGCATCTGAACTGACGACCTGGACACGAAGACACCCGCCTGACACAGAGTAGTACAATCAATCAGGTAAGGTGACGCGAAATGACCATTCACTCAAAATGTGTATGTCAGTGACGGGACACTGGCAGGAGATTTTGCATTTTATTTCATATTTAGTGAGCGATTTTCTCATAAGATCTTAAAACATCATTTGAAATGACAGTACTCAAGGGCTTGTGGACTTTTAAGCAAAGGTCCCCTGAGTGAGTTCACGAAACTAGTCATGTCATTGAAATACAACTCAGAGTCACTATGTAGCTAGCATATCCATATTAAGCAGACCATAGTCAAGATATGGATTTCGCTTCTATCAGTGCTTCTTAACTTATAGTCTTGATATATAAATAACTATGGTAGTACAACATATGTCACAGTACAGGTAAGTAACTGAATATCAGTAGGCCTACTACATAATTCATTGACGTAACTCACCCAGTCAGTTCTGCACAACTCCTAGTCACAAGATTTAGCTCGTTACATCAGTAAAACGTAAATCACATCATGATGTATAACTCGTAGTCACAAGATTTAGCTCGCTACGTCAATGCTACGTAAGTCACAGTCATTATATAGAATTCGCAAAATCAGTGGTCTGTAACTTAAAATCTTGAAGTGTAGCTCGCAATATCAGTGCTACATAACTCACAGTCACGATACATGACTCGACATGACATTACTACACAACTCACAGTTCTTGGCATTTATCTCGCTCTGTGAGTGCTTCATAATTCACAGTTTAAGATTAACTTCGCCTTGTTGGTATTGTTTTTGGTATTGTTTAACCCACTAACTCACTAATGGTTCGTATCTCGCATTGTCACTGCCACATAGCTCACAGTCATTACATGTAACTTGTCACATCACTACATAATAACTCACTGACGTAATAAAATCGCTATATCAGTACTGCGCAACTCATAGCTAGCTATGTTACTGATAACTCAGTCTTGATATGTAACGCGCTATGCCAATGTTATATAACTCGCAGTCTTGATATGTAACGCGCTGCTAGTTTCACAACTTAGTCTTGACATGTAATTCGCCTTGGCAGCGCTATATAACTCAGTTTATAAACGTAACTGGCACTGTGAGTGCCATATTAAAAACATAATTGATTAAGAGATAATCGATTAAATGTATGCTAAATTTATTATTAAAAATATTATTACACTGTCTGATCGAAGACCAAACGCATCTTCTAAATTCACCAATCAAATACTAAAAACAGCCATTGGTTTATTTATAACCTGTCACACTTAACAATCAAATAGAAGAACACCCCTTTTTATTATAACTTATCACACTCAACAAACATTGTGCACACTCCAGCAGTATTATTTGCGATCTGTCGCACTTGCCAAATACCAAGAAGAACCTATCGCATCAAGCATTTCTGTGAAAATCCACTTAGTATTTATTAAACAGTCTGCCACAATCACCAAATACCGAGGACGGCCCCTTCCTTAATATTACTGAGGTGAGAGTTCACATGCTATAAATAGATTTCCAGATTCAAATTTCGAAACTTTGAAAAAGCTTTCAAAACAAAGACAAATACATTATTAAAAAACATAACGGCTATTATGTGTATCCTTAATTCATAGGCAAATATATAATGATAATTATTATATTTTTTAAAATTGTACTTAGTATTAAACTATGTTTGTTTACTTAAACACTTACAGGATAACTAGAAACAAGCACACACTAATTTGTAGATTACTACTTAACGATGTCGCGAGAAAAAAATTATATGGCGGGTTAAACAGTATATGTTTTTTTACACAAATCAATAATTGTGTGAAGAATGTGTTAACGGATATCAAATTTATATTTAAGTGCAACTAATTAAGTAACAATCTAAATAAACACAAGGTGTTAAATAGGCTTATTAATAATAATGTGAAAAAAACATGGAGATCCTGAAATGAGGATTTTTTTTAACAAAGTCACGAATTGTTTTTAATACATAGATTAAAAATTTGAATGAAGCTGAACGTACAACTTGGGTCACATATTTCTGACATTTCCGGTGATTTTGGTGTCAAAGTTAAATTGAAATATTAGATCTTTGTGAAACAAGCTGGCGGTGAGAATATTTGACTGAATGCCTCAACAACAACAAAAAAATTAAAATATTTAACAGGACTCCTACAGCCAATTAGCTAGCGGTGAAAATTTTGACTGAATGTCTAAAAAAAAATATTAAAAATATTAACAGGACTCCTACAGCCAATTAGCGCCATATTGAAAACCCCTTAATCATTCAAAGCTGTTATTTTAGCTCTACAGCCAATCAGAACAGTCGTTATAACTCCTAGAACCAATCAGAGCTGTCGTGAGGGTCCTTAAAACCAATCAGCGAGGGTATCGCTTAAAAGTCCCCAGCGCGAAATCGGCGGGAGCCGGATGCGCTCCCTCTAAATAATAGATCATCACCGCTTACCTGATAACACAGTTGTAATGCGGCGTACAGCTCTGGACACCCCACGTGATATTCAGATTTAGGGCGCACTTTCGCTGCACATCCACGCACCACATACTCAAAGACGTAAACGGCACAGAGCTAGATGATAAAATACAACGGAAAACGTAAATACTCTACAACTAGGGGTGATCAAACACAATAGAAAACGTGAAGAGTGCAGAGTTACAAGATCAAGTACAACAGAAAACGTTAAAAATACAGAGCTAGATGGTCATACATCTAGAAATTTTCAGGATAGAAAATGTGAAGAGCACAAAGATAAATTATCAAACACAATGGGAAATGTGAAGAACATAGAGCTAGATGATCAAACACAATGGGAAACGTGAAGAACATAGAGCTAGATGATCACACAATGGGAAACGTGAAGAACATAGAGCTAGATGATCACACAATGGGAAACGTGACATATACAGAGCAGATGACCAATGAGGATAGAAAATGTGACAAATAGAGAGCTAGATAATCAATTACAATAGAGTGCGTGACAAATACAGAGATAGATAATCAATTACAATAGAGTGCGTGACAAATACAGAGCTAGATGATCAATTACAATAGATAATGTGACAAATAGAGAGCTAGATGATCAATTACAATAGAGTGCGTGACATATACAGAGATAGAGGACCAAACACAATTAGTAACTGCGTACAGTTAGATGATCCGCGTTATGCAAATATCTATAACGTGCTTATTATTGAAATTACATTACTAAACCATCAAATTGTATTTTTTAATAAAAAATCCGTAGAGTGTTTGTCCACTGATAGAGGAAAGCTCATCTCTGTAGTATTTGTCAACAAATTATTATTTTGATAACATGCGCATGGGAAGAGATAATGGACTCAACAAGAAACACGCGTACAATTGCGAGCAGTCAACTATTAAAGGAAGACGTCAGTTGTTGGTATACTTACAGTGTGCAGTTTACAGTCATTCCTATGACAGGCAAAGACGTATTTACAGTCATTCCTAGTGACAGGCTAAGACGTATTTACAGTCATTCCAGTGACAAGCTAAGATGTATATACAACCATTCCTAGTGACAGGCTAAGACGTATTTACTGTCATTCCTAGTGACAGGCTAAGACGTATTTACAGTCATTCCAGTGACAAGCTAAGATGTATATACAACCATTCCTAGTGACAGGCTAAGACGTATTTACAGTCATTCCAATGACAAGCAAAGATGTTTTTACAACCATTCCTAGTGACAGGCTAAGACGTATTTATAGTCATTCCTAGTGACAGGCTAAGACGTATTTATAGTCATTCCTTGTGACAGGCTAAGACGTATTTACTGTCATTCCTAGTGACAGACTAAGACGTATTTACAGTCATTCAAAGTGACTGGCTAAGATGTATATACAACCATTCCTAGTGACAGGCTAAGATCTATTTACAGTATTTCCTAGTGACAAACTAAGACGTACTTACAGTCATTCCTAGAGATAGACTAAGACGTACTTACAGACTCGAGTCCAGACGAGAAAGAAAATGCTCACATTTATGGACAGATTTAGCGTGAGTCGAAAGCAGCGCCAGAGACGTCGCCATACTGTTTCCGGTTGAACCGTAATCTGAACATTTTGAGTGGCTTCCTCTTCGTAAGCTTTCTGAATCTCATCGTTGATGCTGACCTCGCCGGAACGAGTCCGCTTGTCTTTTAATTGACGAAAGAAAATTTCAATATAGGAACATTTTTTAATCTGAATTCAATACAATTTTTATTAGATGACATTATCTAACAAAATTCACTTTCTCGTATTTCTCACTGCGCTCTATCTGGCAGTTTATTGACTTAACAAACTAAGAAACTCCCTGTAAATTTCAAACAATTAGTAAATTTCAAAACGGTTACTGCTATAATCCTGATCCGTTTGCCCACGTTCAAACAATTAGTATATTTCACTTTATAATATGAGCCTTTACATTCGGTTTTATGCAGACTGATATCTGAGTAGGTCTAAAGTCTAAGTGAGTCTGGTCTCATTGACAAAATTAATCAGACACTTAACACGTACAGCGTCAAATTAACGGCGGACACCACAACACTCACTTCCTTTAGTGTGTCCAATGATGGGTGTCACCTCGTCTACTGTTGCGCTGGTTTTGTCGCTGTCCACCCGAATGATAGCAAAATATGACAACCAGTATATCAACACCACTGGCGTCGTTAGCAGAAACGCGTATCTGTACAGATAACAAATGGCAACGTCGACAAAAAATTTTTAAAAAAATAAATTCTGAATCTGAAAGTCAGAAAACTGACACTGTTTCAGCGAATCACAGCAGTAGAAGAGAGAAAGCGTGTCATTACTGATCTAATCATTGGGCTCTATAAATTAATACTGAGAGGACACAAGGGCAAAAACTCTGTCTGCCAATTGTCCGCCATATTGAAAATCCCGTCGCATTGTAGCGTCTATGGTAACTACGCGTTTGGTATCGACCGTTTTCGATATACACCCAATTTTATGAATCTATAATTCAATAAATATAATTCAATTTACAATACACAAACAAGAAAGGAAAAGATCCTCAGGCCTTTCACTTCAGATAATAAATATCAACGAAATGTTTAAATGCAAAGCGACAGCCTTGCGCTGTAGAATATTTTACTCGGCCTATAAGATTTTGAAAACTTGTTTAAATTATATGTACATTGTAATTGCAATACTTGTCTGAATCTGAAACACCAAATCGATCTAGCCCATTTCTTTACATTGTAGTTATTATTAAACTGTGCATTGAAGGCTATAGAGTTAGCTCTACATTGTAGTTATTATTAAACTGTGCATTGAAGGCTATAGAGTTAGCTCTACATTGTAGTTTTGTTAAACTGTGCATTGAAGGCTGTAGAGTTAGCTCTACATTGTAGTTATTATTAAACTGTGCATTGAAGGCTATAGAGTTAGCTCTACATTGTAGTTATTATTAAACTGTGCATTGAAGGCTATAGACTATAGAGTTAGCTCTACATTGTAGTTATTGTTAAACTGTGCATTGAAGGCTATAGAGTTAGCTCTACATTGTAGTTATTGTTAAACTGTGCATTGAAGGCTATAGAGTTAGCTCTACATTGTAGTTATTATTAAACTTTGCATTGAAGGCTATAGAGTTAGCTCTACATTGTAGTTATTATTAAACTGTGCATTGAAGGCTATAAAGTTAGCTCTAAATTGTAGTTATTATTAAAATGTGCACTGAAGGCTATAGAGTTAGCTCTATATTGTAGTTATTGTTAAATTGTGCATTGAAGGCTATAGAGTTAGCTCTACATTGTAGTTATTATTAAACTGTGCATTGAAGGCTATAGAGTTAGCTCTACATTGTGGTTATTGTTAAACTGTATTATTTTATAGTGTCCTACAAGTTACAGATTATAATTTTTGCATTTATTTGTATCATTCAGCCTGGCATTTGCACGTTAGTGAGGAATGTAGTTATGGTGAAATGATTGAATTTGTTTACAAAAGATGACTGAGTTAGTTCGTTTAACAATTGACTTAGTTCGTTTCAACAACTGACTTGGTTTGAGTATACAAAAGACAATTGACTTAGTTCGTTTCAACAACTGACTTGGTTTGTTTCTGCAAAATAACTGACTAGATTTATTGCTACATGTGATAACTTACTTGGCTTATTGCAACTAGTGATAATTAACTTGGCTTATTGCTACAAGTGATAAGTGACTTGGCTTATTGCTACAATGATAATTGATTTGACTTATTACTACAAGTGATAACTGACTTGGTTAGATTGTGAAGTTGTTCGTTCTGGTCACTTCCAGCAGTCACGGTACATCCTGCAGCCATCAAAGAAATAATAATAATAATAATAATAATAATGACTGCTTCTTGATGATGATGATGATGATGATGATGATGATGATGATGATAAAGATGTTGTTGATGATGATGATGATAAAGATGTTGACGACGACGACGATGATGATGATAAAGATGGCGGTGATGGTGATACTGATGACAGTGGTGGTGGTGGTGATGAGGGTGTGTATTAAAACAATTATTATGGTAATGGTGTAGTTGGCAAGAATACTGATGATGATATTGATTACATTATGATACTTGTGAAATCAAATTTGACGTCACATCCTCACCGATCTGTACACTAATTATTTTATAAAAGTTAAGCACATACAAGAAATATAAGAAACGTTAAACAGCTATTAGCAATCCATCATATAAAATTATCAAACTTCCTAAACGAAACATTAAAAGGTATTCTCTACTTTTATTTAATGTTAGCGTTAAAAGGCGTGCTCTACTTTTATCTAATGTTAGCGTTAAAAGGCGTTCTGTACTTTTATCTAATGTTAGCGTTAAAAGGCGTTCTCTACTTTTATCTATTGTTAGCGTGCTGAAATCAATGGTGTTAACAAAATGAAATAAGTCAGCAGAACTTTCCTCGTGTTTGTAATCTAAATACGTTGATGTCGGTAGGATTATTAAGCTGAAGAACGATGACAAAATCGTTGTCAGTTGTCTAATTTACGCTGGCGCCACTACGACTACTGAACTGAAACAGGTCGACAGAATTATCGCCAGGTAAATAATTTCACCGAACTCACATCATCAGTACACGTATTAACTGAGACAAGTCTCTCACCATACTTGTTCAGTAGAGCTATTAAAATAATCATCGTGCAATCAATCTGCAATGACGTCAGTACCAGTACTAAAATGAACATATCGACAACAAAAAAAAAACCTCCCCCCGACCCCCCGTCTATCTAAAGAAACTAGGCTGACGGCTATGTCCGTAATTAAAATGAAACAAACCGCTGACCACAGTGGAGTTATTATAAGGAAACAAGTCGCCAGAATGATTCTCACGCTACCATATCACTACTATAGCGAAACTGGTCGACAACATCACCTGTGTTTTTTTACCTTAACGCTGAAATGAAACAGGTCGACATTATAATCACCCTTTTTTGACCATAACGCTGAAATGAAACAGGTCGACATTATAATCACCCTTTTTTGACCATAACGCAACAGGTCGACATTATAATCACCCTTTTTTGACCATAACGCTGAAATGAAACAGGTCGACATTATAATCACCCTTTTTTTTACCATAACGCTGAAATGAAACAGGTCGACATTATAATCACCCCTGTTTTTGATCGTTACGCTGAAATGAAAATGGTTGACATTATAATCACCCGTTTTTCATCGTCAAGCTGAAATAAAATAAGCCAACCACATTATTACTGTCTGTCCAATATATTTGTGGTGACGTCAGTAGCGTTTTTAAAAAAATGAAGCAAATCGTAAGAATGGTGGCCAGTAAGATTAGAAAAGTCGTCAACAAACAAAAAAAATGATCGTCATGCTGACGTCAGTACCAAAAATGATGTAGATACTGGATCCGAGAAGACCAGCCATGCCAGTGCCGCTGGACCACGCGTTAACCATTTTGCTCGGGAAGCGTGACAGGAAACCAAGCGTGACACTGGAAAAAAGACAACAGAAAGAACCCGCGATTGAATAAAGACAGTAGAAATAAGGTGTGACATTGAATACACACAACAGAAATAAGGCGTGACATTGAATACACACAACAGAAATAAGGCGTGACATTGAATACACACAACAGAAATAAAGTGTGACAATGAATACAGACAGCAGAAATAAGGCGTGACATTGAATACACACAACAGAAATAAAGTGTGACATTGAATACAGACAGCAGAAAGAGCGACATTAAATACAGACAGTAGAAAGCGTGACAATGAATCAGACAGCAGAAATAAAATGTGACACTGACCACAGACAACAGAAAGAAAATGTAACACTCAATACAGACAGCAGAAGGAAAATGTGGCATTGAATACAAGCAGCAGAAAGAAAGTGTGACTGACTAAAGACAGCAGACGGAAAGCATGACACTGACTACAAACAGCAGAAATAAAGCGTGACATTGAAACTGAATAGAGATAGAAGGAAAGTGTGACATTGACTAAAGACAGCAGAAAGGAAGCGTGACATTGAATAGAGAGAGCAGAATGGAAGTGTGACACAGTACACACAGCAGAAAGAAAGCCTGATATTGACTAGAGAAAAAAGTGTGACACTAAATAAAGACAGCAGAAAGGAAGCATGACACATTACAGACAGCAGAAAAAGTCTGAAACTGAATAAAGAGAGCAGAAAGGAAACGTGACGGAGTACTGACAAGAAAGGAAGAGTGACACAATACAGAAAAGTAGAAAGAAAGCCTGACACATTACAGACAGCAGTAAGAAAGCCTGAAACAGTACAGGCTAAAGAAAGGAAGCGTGACACTGTATAGTCAACAGAAAGAAAGCCTGACACATTACAGGCTAAAGAAAGGAAGCGTGACACAGTATAGTCAGCAGAAAGAAAGCCTGACACAGTACAGACTAAAGAAAGAAAGCGTGACACAGTATAGTCAGCAGAAAGAAAGCCTGACACAGTACAGACTAAAGAAAGAAAGCGTGACACAGTACAGACTGTAAAAAGATAGTGTGACAGTAAAGAAAACAGAAAGGAAGCGTGACACAGTATAGTCAACAGAAGGAAAGCCTGACACAGTACAGACTGAAGAAAGGAAGTGTGGCACTGAAAATAATAATGAAAAGTAAAACAACGCCTCGTCAGCAACGAAAAGGTCAACATTTATTGAAACTTTCACACACACATATTTATAACAAAAGTCTAATACTTTGATTTGAGCAAAAAGATATTTTATTTCGACTTAGAATAAAATATTTTAGTGCAAAAATTTAATAATGTATTTAACAACAAAACATAGTTAAGAATAAAGAAGTTTACTTCTCTGTTTGAACAACAACAAAAAACCGGTTATTCATTTGATAAACAACTAATTCGATGTTAAATTGAAAGCATTTCAAAACTGAAAGGCTCACTGAAAATGAAACAAACTTTATATTAAAGACCAGCCTGGTGACGATTATTTCAAACAATAAATGTGACGTCACTTGGTCTCTCTCATGAAGACATAGGATCGATATTGAATTTTTTTTTACAGGACCAAAGAATAACGCACTCAGTTGATAAAGCTAATAGAGAAGTTACTCACTCCTTACCTCATTAACTTCTGATTACAGACAATTACAACATAAAATGGGTTAACTTACTTTTCTCCAAATGCGGCAGTTGAGCCAACTACGACCTTTCCAAAAGAAATAAATGTATACAACCAGAAATAAATATAATTTACGACAGAAATAAATATAATGTATAACAGAAATAGAGAAGAAAAAAACAGCTTACCAGCATAAAATGCTAGGATATTTAATTGTTACTTATATATATATTATCTTGCTGCTAACAGTAAATATGATTTTAATGTCTACTAAACAGACTTCTTTCAGATCTGAGACTTAATGTTTGATGCTAACAGTTATGATAATTGTAATGTCTGGGTCAAGGACAATGAGAGTGAGACTAACTAATGCTGTGAGTGAAGTGAATATTTGCATTCAGTCAAACATGGGATCTATCACACCAGTGAAGTTCAGGTTTATCAGCGATGATTTCATGACATATATGACGTCATGATTCCATTATTATGCATACATTTATTATTTTAACTTATTTGTTTCAAACTCATATCCATCTTTTGAAAGATATAGATCACTGCCATTATTTTCTTCAGCTGATATCACACAATGACTTATGTAGCCCACAACCCACCCCTTCTATAAAAAACAGACTACACACAAACCTACCTTCTAGAAATGCTGACCCTTATCCCCAGGCTGGAAACATACCTGAATGTTCCTGACACTCATTTAAACTAACCAATCAAAACAAGACTCCTTCCCTTTGTCCACAACTGTATTCGTTGAATAATTTGTATCTCTCTGGTTCAGTCTCATTTTTCTTTCTCTTTTTATTCCCATTTAAGTTTTCAATAAAAATTCTGCTGAGTTGACTTTTCAGCATACAATACATGAGTTGTTGAAAGTCCACAGTTCTCTTACTTGGCATGTGTTTAGCATTAGCTATAGCACAAGAGTCTTACACTAAAATAAATAACCTCAGGCATCTCTATTCCCATAGTTATATATTTCAGCCATTTTAATGATATATTGCAGCCATTTTAATGATTATATCAATCTGCGAAAAACATCATTACGGTATATGTGTCAGTCCATGCATCTGTTGTACCGGTATGTCAACATATGGTAAATCATTATAAACTACGCCACCATTAATCAAATTATTATGGATATTGTATCTATTATATAAACATTCAGCAAATCATTATGGATGTTTTTTTTTTATCTGTTGATCACATACAGCAAATCATTATGGATATTTTATCTGTAATGCAAACATTTAGCAAATCATTATGGATATTTTATTTGTAAGTGAAACAATTAGCCAAGTCGTTACGGTTATTTTACGGCTAATCTTAAAATTGCAAACTATAAAATAATTTTCTGCTCAAAGATTTATTTTTTTCACCCGTTAAAGGTAGTAATATAGACTAGGCAAAATAACGCGTTAGTGGGTGAGTGTATTTGTGAGTATGCATTGTGTTTGTGTATTTGTGCATGTGAACGTGCGCTCGTTCATGTGAAAGAATTAATTTACAATACAGGTAAAACTTACGAGACCAGTGAAAGTAGGGAGGGGGGGGTTCAGTTACAATAGAGATGAACGTGAGGGGGGGGGATTAACTTACAATAGAGATGAACATGAGGGGGATTAACTTAATTGAGGTGAACGTGAAGGGGGATTAACTTACAATAGAGATGAATGTGAGGGGGGATTAACTTACAATAGAGGTGAACGTGAAGGGGGAATTACTTTCAACAAAGGGGAAAATAGCGGGAAAAATTAGCTTACAGTTTAGGTGAAAATAGGTGAGAGAATTAACTTACTATACAGGCAATTGCGAAACCAAAATTAAAGGCATACGCTACTCCAAACAGTCCTGCATAAAGAAACAACACACCCACACAAACAAACATATTAACTCAACGTAATAAAAAGTTTAAATCGTTGGGCATATAATAATAATAATAATAATAATAATAATAATAATAATAATAATAATAATGAAGTGATGGACGGTGACAACGACGATGACGACTAACTTATTAAATGACATAATTTTGCACACAGCTCTAACCGATTTACAGAAGTAAATAAATATGTATGAAAAAAGTGTAATATTGCCAGATGTAACTGATAACACCTAAGCAGATAAACCATTTGCCATAGTAGAGAAAATTGTAGCATTGCAGATGCTGAGTAAAAAGAGCAATAATTTTGAACTGCCCCGTTTGAGTTCGAATAATACTTTTATCATAACACTCCAACACTAGCACTCCATTAAATAGCACTCCACTGAATAACACTTCCAGAGCCGTAACTAGCTATTTTTGCGCCCGATGCAAGAATATAAAATTGCGCCATCCAGCCAAATAATTTTGTAGTAGTTAGTAAAGTAACTAGCATTACTTTGTAAAACAGGAAAATACGTACATTACTAAATAATAAATGTAGTAGTTATTAATAAAGTAACTAGCATTACTTTGTAAAACAGGAAAATACGTACATTACTAAATAATAAATGTGGTGTAGGAAGTTTATTATGCGATTTATTATTAAAAGTAATTATAAGACCTGCAAAGAAAAAATTTAGCAGTCGAACCATATTTACGATTAAGTCCTAAAGATTAGTTTTCAATTTCAAAATTGTACGTTTCGCGCTTTTAATGAGGCAAATTTTTGAATAATTACATCAAATTTAATATTATTCGATATTTCATTTTCATTGACAAAACGGAAATATTTGTTAATCTCTCTTGACCAGTTTTTTTTTCTCAAAGGTAGTTTTTAATTAATTTGAGCTTACTGAAACTTTTTTCGCAAGAAGCCGCAGTTACTGGCTAACAAAGAAATAATCTTACAGCAATTTGTAAATTAGGATAAGATTGGGCCAAATTAGATTCACGAAGTAACTGGAGAAGATCCAAACTAGTTGTGCAAGACACGTTTGGCAACAACACCTACGCCCTTGTTACGGTACTGAACACTCCACTCAGGAATACTCCACTAACTAACATTCCACTCACTAATACGCCACTAACTAACATTCCACTCACTAACACTCCACTCACTAATACTCCACTAACTAACATTCCACTCACTAATACTCCACTAACTAACATTCCACTCACTAATACTCCACTAACTAACATTCCACTCACTAACACTCCACTCACTAATACTCCACTAACTAACATTCCACTCACTAATACTCCACCAACTAACATTCCACTCACTAATACTCCACTAACTAACATTCCACTCACTAACACTCCACTCACTAATACTCCACTAACTAACATTCCACTCACTAATACTCCACTAACTAACATTCCACTACTAATACTCCACTAACTAACATTCCACTCACTAACACTCCACTCACTAATACTCCACTAACTAACATTCCACTCACTAATACTCCACTAACTAACATTCCACTCACTAATACGCCACTAACTAACATTCCACTCACTAATACTCCACTAACTAACATTCCACTCACTAATACTCCACTAACTAACATTCCACTCACTAATACGCCACTAACTAACATTCCACTCACTAATACGCCACTAACTAACATTCCACTCACTAATACGCCACTAACTAACATTCCACTCACTAATACGCCACTAACTATAACATTCCACTCATTAACTAACATTCCACTGACTAACAACGCTCAAAGCACTCACGAATACTGTTTAGTGAAATACAACACACAGTGGTCGAGTCAACTTACCAGCTAGCATCAGGCATCCATTGACAAGGAAACGAATTGAAAAGGGAACATTCAGCAAGGCTAGTGTGTTGAGTCCTGCAAGCAAATTAATATTGATATCAAAGTGTGTTGAGTCCTGCAAGCAAATTAATATTGACATCAAAGTGTGTTGAGTCCTGCAAGCAAGTTAATATTGACATCAAAGTGTGTTGAGTCCTGCAAGCAAATTAATATTGACATCAAAGTGTGTTCAGGCCTGCAAGCAAATTAATATTGATATCAAAGTGGGTCCGGCCTGCAAGAAAATTAATATTGACATCAAAGTGTGTTCAGGCCTGCAAGCAAATTAATATTGACATCAAAGTGTGTTCAGGCCTGCAAGCAAATTAATATTGACATCAAAGTGTGTTCAGGCCTGCAAGCAAATTAATATTGACATCAAAGTGTGTTCAGGCCTGCAAGCAAATTAATAATGACATCAAAGTGTGTTGAGTCCTGCAAGCAAATTAATAATGACATCAAAGTGTGTTGAGTCCTGCAAGCAAGTGAATATTGACATCAAAGTGTATTCAGGCCTGCAAGCAAATTAATAATGACATCAAAGTGTGTTCAGGCATAAAAGAAAATTTAATAACATCAAAGAAACTCCACCACGTGTCTTAAAGAAAAAGAATGAATCTCATCACAAATTATTTCGAAAGTTTCTTTTTGAGGTGTACTTGAGTCATTAATAAATAATAACCATAACGAGAGAAGGGTGTCCTGAAGTGTCACACTAAGATAACGGTATCTTTGTCTGTGCTCGTCTTAACTTTAAGTTAGCCTTATTGTTGACAAAACCAACCTTACCTTTGAAAAAGTTAACTTTTCTTTTGTTATATACTGATCTTAACTTTAAGTTAACCTTATTGTTGACAAAACCAACCTTACCTTTGAAAAAGTTAACTTTTCTTTTGACTATACTGATCTTAACTTTACCACCTTTGACTATAATTCTCTTATATTTTACTGTGCTATTTAGATAACTCTACAGATGACTTAGCTAATCTTACCTTTGACTATAATTCTCTTATATTTTACTGTGCTATTTAGATAACTCTACAGATGACTTAGCTAATCTTACCTTTGACTATAATTCTCTTATATTTTACTGTGCTATTTAGATAACTCTACAGATGACTTAGCTAATCTTACCTTTGACTATAATTCTCTTATATTTTATTGTGCTATTTAGATAACTCTACAGATGACTTAGCTAATCTTACCTTTGACTATAATTCTCTTATCTTTTATTGTGCTATTTAGATAACTCTACAAATGACTTAGCTAATCTTACCTTTGACTATAATTCTCTTATCTTTTACTGTGCTATTTAGATAACTCTACAGATGACTTAGCTAATCTTACCTTTGACTATAATTCTCTTATCTTTTACTGTGCTATTTAGATAACTCTACAGATGACTTAGCTAATCTTACCTTTGACTATAATTCTCTTATCTTTTACTGTGTTATTTAGATAACTCTATATATGACTTAGCTAATCTTACCTTTGACTATAATTCTCTTATCTTTTACTGTGCTATTTAGATAACTCTATATATGACTTAGCTAATCTTACCTTTGACTATAATTCTCTTATCTTTTACTGTGCTATTTAGATAACTCTACATATGACTTAGCTAATCTTACCTTTGACGAACAACGATAACGCCACATTCGCTCCGAATACAACCCCCACCAAGTTGCTCACCCCAAAACTGTTAAAATAAAAAAATGAAAGTTCATCAAGTACATTGCCATAAATGACTATCACAGTGTGTGCAGCAACACTTTTTCGTGCAAATATAACATCAAATAAAATATTTCATCTTCAAGAATGCAAAATTTCAGAAAATCTTTTGTTTGTTGTTGCTGTTGTTTAAAACATAGATGTCTAATTTTGTTAGTGTATATATATATAAACTTTACTGTCGCTACCATTTCTTAGGTAATATTCTTATTCTCGCTATACTTTAAGAAAAGCATTCTAGATTACAATGTTTCTTATAAAACAATGTTGTTTGTTGTCTTAAATAGCAAGTAAATAATAATAATTTGTCTAATAATGTTTCTTATAAAACAATGTTGTTTGTTGTCTTAAATAGCCAGTAAATAATAATAATTTGCCTAATAATGTTTCTTATAAAACAATGTTGTTTGTTGTCTTAAATAGCCAATAAATAATAATAATTTGCCTACTAATGTTTCTTATAAAACAATGTTGTTTGTTGTCTTAAATAGCCAATAAATAATAATAATTTGCCTACTAATGTTTCTTATAAAACAATGTTGTTTGTTGTCTTAAATA
Source organism: Sinotaia quadrata (assembly GCA_028829895.1). Classification (NCBI taxonomy): domain Eukaryota; kingdom Metazoa; phylum Mollusca; class Gastropoda; order Architaenioglossa; family Viviparidae; genus Sinotaia; species Sinotaia quadrata. Next base: position 48,150,274 of record CM054184.1, on the reverse strand, counting down.
GCCAATAAATAATAATAATTTGTCTAATAATATTTCTTATAAAACAATGTTACCTTAAATAACCAGTAAATAATAATAGTTTGCCTACTAATGTTTCTAATGAAGTATCTATCAACCAAATACTGAAGTGACTTACAATCAATGTCTCAATAATACTCGGTCTTAAAATGCGTTTCAATCATCATGACTTGAAAATAAACTACTTTCAATAATAATTTGTTTCAATATGTGTTTCAGTCGTTGTTTCTTACAACCAAAGTACTTTAAATAACAATTTTTCTACTCATGCATTTCAATCATCGTATTTGGCAATGTCAATAGCAATGTGTGTGTCATATTAAGCATTTCAACCCTCGTGCCTGGCAATGAAATTACTGTCAGTAACAATGTGTCTTAGTGTGCATTTCATTCCTCGTGCCTGGCAATGAAATTACTGTCAGTAACAATGTGTCTTAGTGTGCATTTCATTCCTCGTGTCTGGCAGTGAAATTACTGTCAGTAACAATGTGTCTTAGTGTGCATTTCATTCCTCGTGTCTGGCAATGAAATTACTGTCAGTAACAATGTGTCTTAGTGTGCATTTCATCTCTCGTGTCTGGCAATGAAATTACTGTCAGTAACAATGTGTCTTAGAGTGCATTTCATCCCTCGTGCCTGGCAATGAAATTACTGTCAGTAGCAATGTGTCTTTGTGTCTTTTTAACCTCTTTAAACAGGCTAAATGAAAATGTGTTTAAAACTAATATCTGAACACTACAGAAGCTGATCTGACCAGTCATTTAATAGACCGGTTGTTGTCAGTGACTGCCGTTGTCAAGGTACGAGAGGTGGACGGTCCATTGGCAGATAGACATTACCTGGATGATATCGTACTGGCTGCAGAATTCACGATGACGTAAGGGAGGTTGTTAATCGCTCCCATCAGAAAGAGCCCTACCTGTCAAACACACTGTACATTTCACAAAGGCTTACCTATAAAAACACTATACATTTAACAAAGGCTTACCTATAAAAACACTATACATTTAACAAAGGCTTACCTATAAAAACACTATACATTTAACAAAGGTTTACCTATAAAAACACTATACATTTAACAAAGGCTCACCTATATAAACACTATACATTTCACAAAGGCAATATAGTCAAGCACAATGTGCATTTCACAAAGGTGATACAAACACACTGTACATTTCACAAAGCCTTACCTGTCAAACATACTGTACATTTCACAAAGGCTTACCTATAAAAACACTATACATTTCACAAAGGCAATACAGTCAAGCACAATGTGCATTTCACAAAGGTGATACAAACACACTGTTAAATGCTTACTTGACAAAACACTGTACATTTAGTAAAGGCTTACCAACCCATTGTACATTTCACAAAGGCTTACCTATCAAAACACTGTACATTTCACAAAAGTGATACTGTCAAACACATTGTACATTTCACAAAAGCAATATTATCAAACACATTTGTTCATTTCACAAATGAAATATTGTCAAACACACATTATATTACAAAATATTGCCAGTCAAGCAAATGTACATTTAGCAACGGCACATCAGTTACACAATTTGTACATTTCACAAACATTTACCAGTTGAACACATTGCAAATTTAACAAAGATTTACCTGTCAAGCACATAGTACATTTACACATACAATACTTTCCAATAAAATAATAAATGTAGTACATTTAACTTTCAAGCACATTGCATATTTACAAACATTACCTGTCAAATTCTTTATACAATTAGCAAGACTTACCTACCAATCAATCTTTAACAAAGCCAAGTGTGTCCAACCCAAAGCACATTAATTAAGATTTGCCTGTCCAACACTTTGCATATTAACAAAGACTTGTCTGTCCAACACTTGGCACATTACAAAGACTTGTCTGTCCAACATTTTGTACATTAACAAAGACTTGTCTGTCCAACACTTTGCACATTAACAAAGACTTGCCTGTCCAATACTTTGCACATTAACAAAGACCTGTCTGTCCAACACTTTGCACATTAACAAAGACTTGTCTGTCCAACACTTTGCACATTAACAAAGACTTGTCTGTCCAAAACACCCTACATTTAACAAAACAAAACCTGTCAAAACCTTTACTGCATACATGCAAAGAACAAAATAATACGCCATAACTGTCAAATACACCACACTTATCAAACCTTCAAAGTATATTTCTGTCACAGTTATTCTACATTTACAGGCGAATGTGTTAAGCAAATTTCTGAATTGTTTGTCAGTACTTGGAAGCCGTTAGTTAGATATTATCGTACAGATTTTCAAATAAGATCAGAGATTTGAACCTCAACATCACAAAACGAGGTACTTTTAAAATAATCGAATGATAAAAGAAAAATCAAGATAGAAACTTAATTGACTGTTAAAAAGGACGTTACAGTATTTAACCAGTTTGATTAAATTCTAATAATAATGCTTACACTTTAGATATATAGGTAAACAGACTGACAGACATAGAGACAGATGGATGGGTGGATGGATGGATGGACCGAATGGCAGACAAATAGAGAAACAGAGTATTGGATGACGGCCGATGGATGGATGGACCGAAGGGCAGATAAATAGAGAAACAGAGTACTAGATGGCAGTCGATGGACCGATTGACTGAATGAGTGACTGGCCACTAGTATACGATTAATTGATATATTTTAGTCAAATCCTCACCCTGTCTTAAACTTTGTAGCGTACATGTACTTCAGAACAAACTGCATTCTTTATCGATTGTGAGTGAGTTTTGATGTAGGTCAGAGTTCATGCTAATTTATCAATATCTACAGAGGATTGAACAAGTGTGTGAATAATACAAAGTGTGTTACTGTTTACGTCTCATTCTGATCATACATTTCTTGTGTGTGTGTATATATGTGTGTGTATGTGTGTATGTATGTGTATGTGTGTATGTATGTGTATGTATGTGTGTATGTGTGTATGCGTGTGTATGTGTGTATATGTGTATGTGTGTGTATGTGTTGCGTTTTGTGCTACTATACACACCATCTCACCAGGCTCACAGTTATGGTGTTTGGAATGAGTATGTAGGCCTACGTGTGTGCATGTATGTGTGCTACTCTACATACGTCTGTCTGATCTGACCTGCAGTTGTGATGTGTGTTTGTGTGTTACTGAACCACTCACTAAATTAGGATTAGTCAAAAGCTAGGGAGAGTGTTGCTGTTCGTAGACAAAGCGGAATGCTGATCAGTTACTTGTTAATAGCGCAAAAGCCGGAAGCGCCCCGCCCCCTACGTTATTATCATCACTAGTTAAGGAGCAAGGGTCATACAGGTAATATCGAGCAGTCGACCTCTGACCTGGTAAAGTGAGTTATTGTACTATACCAGCAAAATAGGCCATGAATACCAGTGTAGCTAGAATATTTTGCGCCCGGAGACGAACTATAAAATTGGCCCCCCCCCCCACTTTTCTATTATATTGAATAAAGAAAAACCTCATTTTGACGCCCCTGTATCTTGGCGCCCGGGGACATATGTAAACCCCCCACCCCGCTCTTCCCCCAGCTACGCCTCTGCAGTTAACGAATAACGGCAAGGTAACATATTCATTTTACGCAGGCCTAAGTATGTCATAAGTTATGCTGGGCTAAGACTGCGTTTCATAAGCACCCTTCACACTTGTAAATTCAAGCTGGGCTAAGATATCATTTTATAAGCACCCTTCACACTTGTAAATTCAAGCTGGACTAAGATATCATTTTATAAGCATACTTCACACTTGTAAATTCAAGCTGGACTAAGATATCATTTTATAAGCACCCTTCACACTTGTAAATTCAAGCTGGACTAAGATATCATTTTATAAGCACCCTTCACACTTGTAAATTCAAGCTGGACTAAGATGTCATTTTATAAGCACCCTTCACACTTGTAAATTCAAGCTGGACTAAGATATCATTTTATAAGCACCCTTCACACTTGTACTTTCAAAGTGGACTAAGGTAGCATTTTATAAACAGTCTTGCCTTTTGTAAAATCGGAAAAGCATGCGTGTTTGCACGATAAAAATAGTTCACGGTAGGAGGTGCGCATAACTGACAAAGATGAAACTATTAATAATTCTTTCCATTTAGTAGCATAAAATAATGTAAGAATTGGTTCCAATTAGAGACACATTAACATACTGTTATGATTTGTTCAAATCCGTGACCTCATAATATAATGAGAGGATTAAAGCTAGAGGCAAGATTTGTTCAAATCAGTGACCTCAATATAATGAGAGGATTAAAGCTAGAGGCAAGATTTGTTCAAATCAGTGACCTCAATATAATGAGAGGATTAAAGCTAGAGGCAAGATTTGTTCAAATCAGTGACCTCATAATATAATGAGAGGATTAAAGCTAGAGGCAAGATTTGTTCAAATCAGTGACCTCAATATAATGAGAGGATTAAAGCTAGAGGCAAGATTTGTTCAAATCAGTGACCTCAATATAATGAGAGGATTAAAGCTAGAGGCAAGATTTGTTCAAATCAGTGACCTCAATATAATGAGAGGATTAAAGCTAGAGGCAAGATTTGTTCAAATCAGTGACCTCATAATATAATGAGAGGATTAAAGCTAGAGGCAAGATTTGTTCAAATCAGTGACCTCAATATAATGAGAGGATTAAAGCTAGAGGCAAGATTTGTTCAAATCAGTGACCTCAATATAATGAGAGGATTAAAGCTAGAGGCAAGATTTGTTCAAATCAGTGACCTCAATATAATGAGAGGATTAAAGCTAGAGCTAGGATTTGTTCAAATCAGTGACCTCAATATAATGAGAGGATTAAAGATAGAGGCAAGATTTGTTCAAATCAGTGACCTCATAATGTAATGAGAGGATTAAAGCTAGAGGCAGGATTTGTTCAAATCAGTGACCTCAATATAATGAGAGGATTAAAGCTAGAGCTAGGATTAGGATGAGTTTTAGATGATCGAGACGTTGTTTGCGAGCATTTCCGAAATTGAATGAGGACTTGGATAATTTAATTCTCACGAGTCATTATCTTAATGATAAACAGAAAAATTACCAAGTCCTGTTACGGCCAGATACAAAACCCCCAAAACCTTGATTTTCAGGTCAAGGACACAAACACGAATATCATTCACTGTTCAAATCACATGCCAAGTTTTAGTATCGCACTTGTTATCTTCAGCACAATAGTAGCGAAAGAGAGATTAAAGAAGACTTGTGATTTATATCTGCACTTAGATTACAACTAATAATGTGTAGTGAATGTTAAAATGACTCAATTAAATAATGTAAAAATGATTAACGAACGGACAAATTGTCCATGGTGATTTAAATGTGCAATACATCCACCCCTATGACCACCACCATTTAATGGTAGATAGATAGATAGATAGATAGATAGATAGATCCCTGTTATATCATTAATATTAAATTTATTTCCGGCGATAGCTTTACTGTTAAATACTCTACTACTACTTCTTTCATACCATTTCTACACTGGTCACTATTGTGCCTTCGACAATTTCCATTATACTCTGAAATTTTTATCAGCAGTAATTAATTAATTAGTATATAGCCTATTTCAAAGAAATTTTTAAAAAATGGAAACAAACCCAGTTTCGAAAATTAGCCATCTCAGTTTTGTCGCTGGTTTTTATTGCACATGCTTCACTCGTTGGTGTTTACGTTGTATCCGAAAACTCTCCGTGTTCACGTTGTATCCGAAAACTCTCCGTGTTCATTCGTCATCTAAGATACGATAGTACGATCGACCGATGTCGGTGTCTGCTCGTTTCAGTCGTCAGACACGAGTGATGCCCCTCACTCGGGTGCGAAGAGTAAAGGGTTAAAGAAAAATCGGTCACAGCAATATTACCTCGTACAGACTACACATCGTGACACGATACTGGCCGGAGTCACGTACTCGTTCATTTCCAGACGAGAAAATAAGCACGGTACTGAAAATACACAACAATCACACTTATCATCTTTTTAGATGGTGATATTGATTGACTTCGACCTACTCAGATAATCTTCCAATTTTTTTTAATTTAAATTTCTAACTAGCAAGTTTTGGCATCTGATACAGTGGTAGGTGATTGCTTAGACAGACCTTTGCTCAAAGGGCATGATCTATGGACTTGCAGACCAATTTGAGCAGTGGTTCCTAAAACGGTGCCTGCAGGCACCATGGCGCCCGCCGAGGAATGTACATGCGCCCGGGAAGAGGTGTGAAAAGTAGGCAAATAAAAACTGAAAGAATAGTTTAACTTTAAATGGATTATATGTTCAAATAAGAATAATAAATATATTTTGGCCACTAGTTCAAACAATTTTGTACTTTTAAAAATAAATATGATGAAAACTACTTGCTTACAGTATTTATTTTGTAGAAGCTATTTAATTCATTATCCAGACAGATTCGAAAAGAGCAATGTTCGACCTTACTACAGAACTTTTGACTTATTGATTGGGCTAAAATGAATTGCGGGGAGTATTTTCGCCTCCAGGTTTCAAAATTCTTTGTCGCTCCTTAACGGGTATTAGTGGCCGGGGAGGGTGGGAGAGGGCAGCAGTAAGGTTTAAATACACCTGCAAACTTTTAAAAAGAAATAATTAAATGGAGGAAAGAATTTGCGGAATTTGTTTGGAATGAATATATCCAGATATTAGCGTTTGTTTGTTTGATTTTAGAATATGTAAGACTGCAAACTTCTTTCTCATTTATCATGCCAAACTTGTCAGTGTCTATGTAATACGTCATTTTAAAAGTTATTTTTTAAAAACTTCTCAGTGTCTATGTAATACGTCATTTTAAAAGTTTTTTTTTATAAAAACTTGTCAGTGTCTATGTAATACGTCATTTTAAAAGTTTTTTTTTTTTTAATAAAAACTTGTCAGTGTCTATGTAATACGTCATTTTAAAAGTTTTTTTTATAAAAACTTGTCAGTGTCTATGTAATACGTCATTTTAAAAGTTATTTTTTTAAAAACTTGTCAGTGTCTATGTAGTACGTCATTTTAAAAGTTTTTTTTTTAATAAAAACTTGTCAGTGTCTATATAATACGTCATTTTAAAAGTAATTTTTTTAAAAACTTGTTAGTGTCTATGTAATACGTCATTTTAAAAGTTATTTTTAAAACTTGTCAGTGTCTATGTAATACGTCATTTTAAAAGTTAATTTTTTGAAAACTTCTCAGTGTCTATGTAATACGTCCTTTTAAAAGTTTTTTTGTGAAAACTTCTCAGTGTCTATGTAATACGACAATTTTAAAAGTTATTTTTTTTAAAAAGGGGTATAGAAGAACAGAAATTGCACACAATCTGCTTTCCAGAATGTATATATAGTTAAAACAGCATCTGATTTTTTTTAAAGGGCATTAGCGCTAAGGAAGCTCAGTGCTTTAAATAGTCTTCTTGGGGCAGGTTTGTATTTTTCTCTACCATAATAATAAAAAGACGACGAAGAATGGTACATTTTTAAAGCACTCAATCTTCAAAATAATAATAATAAAGACCTGTGTATTTTACAATGCACAGTGAACATAATAAACCCGTAGTAATGCACAGTGAACATAATAAACCTGTAGTAATGCACAGTGAACATAATAAACCTGTAGTAATGCACAGTGAACATAATAAACCTGTAGTAATGCACAGTGAACATAATAAACCCGTAGTAATGCACAGTGAACATAATAAACCTGTAGTAATGCACAGTGAACATAATAAACCTGTAGTAATGCACAGTGAACATAATAAACCCGTAGTAATGCACAGTGAACATAATAAACCCGTAGTAATGCACAGTGAACATAATAAACCTGTAGTAATGCACAGTGAACATAATAAACCTGTAGTAATGCACAGTGAACATAATAAACCTGTAGTAATGCACAGTGAACATAATAAACCTGTAGTAATGCACAGTGAACATAATAAACCTGTAGTAATGCACAGTGAACATAATAAACCTGTAGTAATGCACAGTGAACATAATAAACCTGTAGTAATGCACAGTGAACATAATAAACCTGTAGTAATGCACAGTGAACATAATAAACCTGTAGTAATGCACAGTGAACATAATAAACCTGTAGTAATGCACAGTGAACATAATAAACCTGTAGTAATGCACAGTGAACATAATAAACCTGTAGTAATGCACAGTGAACATAATAAACCTGTAGTAATGCACAGTGAACATAATAAACCTGTAGTAATGCACAGTGAACATAATAAACCTGTAGTAATGCACAGTAATATATATTAGCATGCAATAATAAACACATACTGTGTAACATGTAAATGTGAACATTACTCACAACACCAAATAAGCTAGCGACACACAAGATGATTATTCACAGATGTGGCATATAACACACTAGAGATGAATCAGATTTTATACCATTTGCTTTTGTTGTCATGATGCGTACAAAGACAAATGAATGACACGAGAGTCGGAGAGAGTGCTAATTTCCAGACACGAAGTATGCGTGGGTCAGGTCGGAGAAGTATTCTAAGCTGGAATCTGTATCAGTGAAGTATAGCAGATTGAGGAGAGATGCTTGATTTTGTAGCGAACAGAGCCAGAGAATGAAGTGAGCAGACAGCGAGTGCAGAGAGTTAAGTGAGCAGACAGCCAATGCAGAGAGCGAAGTGAGCAGACAGACAATGCAGAGAGTGAAGCGAACAGAGCCAGAGAGCAAAGTGAACAGAGAGCCAGTGCAGATAGTGAAGTGAGCAGACGACCAATGCAGAGAGTGAAGTGAGCAGACAGCCAAAGAGTGGAGTCAGCAGACTGCCATGCAGAGAGTTGAGTGAGCAAACAGATATTGTAAAGAACAGAGTGAGCAGACAGCCATTGTAGAGAGTGGAGTCAGCAGACAGCCATTGTAGAGAGTGGAGTCAACAGACAGCCACAGTAGAGAGTGGAGTCAGCAGACAGCCACTGTAGAGAGTGAGCAGAAAACTAAGGCAGAGAATGGTGTGAGCAGAGCCAGTGCAGAGTGAGGTCGGCAGACAGCCAAAGTGTGGATGTGAGCAAATAGCCATTGTAAAGAGCGGAGTGAGCAGACCGTCATTGTAGAGAGTGAGGAGACAGCCATTATAAAGAGTAGAGTGAGCAAACAGCCTTGTAAAGAGCAGAATGAGAAGATAGCCATTGTAGAGAGTGGAGTCAACAGACCGCCAGTGTAGAGAGTGAGCAGACAACTAAGGTTGAGAGTGATGTGAGCAGAGAGCCAGTGTAAAGAGTGGAGTGAGCAAACAACCATTATAAAGAGCAGAGTGAGCAGACAGCCATTGTAGAAAGTGGAGTGAATAGATCGCCAATGTAGCGATTGGAAAAGGAAATACATTATGTGCGGTAGGTTATAGTTTCTCTAAAAATAATCCAAACTGCTTTGACTTCATGAAATTTCTGCAGCAGACAGTGAGATGATAACTGTCATATGATAAGGAATTCTCCCACATATTTTTATTTACATTTTCATATTTTTATTTGTAATTTTTAAATAAGATACTATTTGTGATTTGTATGATTTAAAAATATTGTTTAAAGTTTATTTTGGGAAGTGAAGTCAACAATGGACAAGTGTGAAGGGAGAAATTATTCTGTTGAGTGAGTAGTAGCCACGGGGTAGGGATGTTGTCATTGTCTGGTAGAACGCTGAACCCTGACCTCTAAGCAATAGCACAACGGCTTAAACATTAGATCTGGAATCTTGGTTTTGGCCCTGATCAGGTGTTATGTAATCGCAAACTTGTTTTTTGGATATGTCGAATGTATGCTGAACAGAAACTAGGTTGGAAGGTATGAGAAGTAATGGATTTGAATTTGATTGGATCGGGAGTATGGGTAGAGATGGGTGTGGTTTCACGATAGAAATTCTATTCCACACTCTTTGCAAAACAATTCTTTGGGCGAGTGTTGAGACTAGCACTGGTTGTATATGGAACAGGAGACACTTGGCAAGATAAGGTAAAAGACATCTCTGTATTGTGCAGATTGTTAGATTTATTAGGAATGTTATATTATTTGAAACATGTTGAACCTTCAGTTTGTTTTGCAAAGACATGTGCCAAAATTAGTATTTATTAATGTAGTAAATACTTAGGATCTGCAATAACTTGTGTTTCAGAGCTTTTCTTTTTGTCTCCTTCGTGGTTCATTTTCTATCTTATTCTGAAATCTACAATGAGGGCTTTAGGTACCTGATTCTGAGGTTAACTATGCCAAGTCCTACGGAGCATCTACAAGCATGACGTACCTCGTGCCAGTACACTGAAGATGAAGTTAAGTCCTGATTGTGACAGTGACTTGGAACTAAATCAGACATTTTATTCCAAAACTCGCCATATGATGAGAAACTAGGACATAATATATTCTGCTTATTCTTTAAAGATTTTTAAACTTTCCTTTTATTAAATTTTTATTGATTGTTGAGTCTTGCATATCTGTTAATGAAACATAAATTCTTGTACTTTATTATAACTTCTAGTGATAGTCTCATGATTATGTCTTGTCCTCTGTCTGTCTCCACATTTATTTATGTACCTATTGCATAAAATGTAATACGGGTATGTCCGTATGACTAGGTATACTATCGAGTGGACAGGCTATGAATGGATGTACCAAACAGTGGAAGTGAAGTGACTGAACATTGAATTGTTGTATTCCAAGTGTGGTTTACAAATAAGTGTTGTGGGACTGGAATTACACCAGACTGTATGTTAATTTATGACAGTGCCTGTATTAATTGAAAACAAATTGTGATCTTTATGGAACTGAACTCTTGAACATTTCATGAACCATTTTCCAGGCTGATGCAGCAACCACGCGAGCCAGGGAACAGGTTTAAATTCGATCAGAGACAATGAGTAATTTATAATTCACACACAACACTCACATACAAATAACAACAGCACAAGATATTATTCAAATAACAAATTTGTATTTTTATTCATACAAACATGCATTTATACATAGTATTTAAAATTATATGTATGTGTGTTTCAATTACATGCAGGGGGAAAGATGCATTTAAATTTAAATATACATTTAAGTGTGATTTGAATAACAAGTAATCAAATTCTAATACATATGTTTAACATTCCACAAGAAGAGTGAGTTCAGTTCTTAAAGAAAAGGCGATATATACAGGTATGAAAATTAAATAACAAAGAATCAAACTCCATATGATCTTGTGACACTGAAAGAACTGAACGTAGGTGTCAATGAATAATTTACAAAAAGGCTTGTTGCTTAAAAATAAACAATAAACATTTTAAAATTAAACATTTGCCTAAATTAAATATACTTTCATTACAAATAGCTGCATCTTGCTTCATTTAGCTGGTTGTGATTATAAAATAAAAATCAGTATCATACACTGTCATGTTGCAGGTGACTTTAGAAACAAAACAAATTAGTAAATAGCCTAATAAGTTGGGTTTTATTAAATCAATGTACCTCACTGTTAATTTAACATTCATGAGGATTTTTTCCACTTGCATACACTGGCCAGGTCAACTGGGGTTATCAAAATGGCAGTTTCTTAACTCTGTTTTAGAAATGAAAAACTAATTCATATATGTGTTTGTGTTGAAGGAAGAAGGTGTGTGGGCCTTGATCATTTATGACAAAATAATCCCTCAAACTTGATCACTTATACAAAATAATCCCTCAAAAAGAAACAAATCTAATATATATATATATATTAATTTCTTCTGGAATAAATGTTGTTCTGCTAATGAAGCTATTGTGGTCTCACTAAAAAAAGACTGTTACTTCGTTTTGTAACTATATATTAAAAATATACACTCAGCTGAAGAAGAAACACGCCATGAACAGAGTTGTGCAGGCCACTGATCAAAGTCAAAATGTACAATTTATGAGTTGTTATTCAATATACTTATGTCAATATTCCATCTACATGTGTTCTACATGAATATTTCTGTGAAGTGTCAAGCTTTGGAAAATAGCAAATAAAGTTAAAATAGATGAATGTCTTTCTTCTTTCCTGCACATTTAAAAAAAAAAAATCTAATTCTAAGGCTAGTTTTTGATAAAAATGAAATGCAAAAATAATGAAAATTGTATACACAATAAACAGCAAAATAACACAGAATTATACTTAATTGTATTGTTCTTTAACGTAAACAAGTACAAGTGTATCTCTCTTCAGTTTTGTGTAAAGCAGAAAGCTTCTGAATATCAAGATTTTACAATAGTGATCTGGCTCTGAATATATTTTATCCCCAATTGCCTCCAAGTATCCATATCTATATATATATATATCTATATACATATCCAACTTCATATGGCTTATATGTATGTATTTTTGAAGTTTCTTCTTTATTGCTGCAAAATTTATGTCAATTGTCATCTGACAATACCTATTTCAATCTAGTGTAGGTTGTAAACTTTTCAGAATCATGTTAGTATTTATTATTTTGCCACTGTGCAGCAAATACACTTGTACTTGAACATACAAGTGATTAAGTGCAGCTTAACTATTTAAAATCAGTAAGAGTTACTTTTGCGTTTGCTTAGCTGACCGGAGTGGAAAAGCAAGAGTGAAAAAATGTGGCTTTACTTTTTTAAATGTTCTTAAATGATGTGCATAGAACATATTAAATAAGACATGGTCCATTACAGTGCTATGAGGATAACTGATTTATGGCAGTTATGTAAAATGCACTTAAGCATAATTAAGAATGTGCAATTAGGTATGAGTCTGAACCAATAATGAGACCAGGTAATAGGTAAATTGTGTGATTTGCAGATAAGTGAACAATTATATATTAAAACAAATTTAATTTTGTTTATTTATCCAATTATTTCCTATCATCTAAGCTAAAAAATAAAAAATTCAAACTTGTATACAGTTATATAGTCTATAATTTGTTGATTTAAATACCTTCAATATTTTTCTACATTACTTCTTTTCACTCTTAAATTCAAAAAGACTTAAAACAATTTTTAAAAATGAAATTAAAAATAAGAATCATTATTTTTTTTAAATATAAAAAAGAATATACAAATTTTAAATGAATTATTTACCTATATTGATCTTATATTTAATACAGTGTTAATTTTCCATTATTAATGTTTGTCCCAAACCAGAATTGTTGCAGTCCCTAACCATACAAAAGCAGATGCAATGTTTCAAAGTAGGTCAAAAAAGTAAATAATATGTAAAAAAAAAAATTTTTAAAGTCAGTATTCATAACTAAATTCATGTCCAACATTAAGAAGGGAGGGAAAGAAGCAAAATATATCTTCCACATTTAGGAAATCCGAGATTGAATTACATTTACAAAGAAAAATAAATGCTGACTTCATAACAAAACTTTTCAGTTTATGTTTCTAAAGTTCTTCAAGTCATATATCTAGCATAAAATGCATTTTAAATGATTTGACTCAAACAAAAATGTTCATTAAGCATTTGGCTAGAATTGGATGATAATACTGCCTGGTGAAATCTGCAATTTTGTTTCTTATGTCTAATCTAGTTTTAAAGAGTCTCATATGATAGGGTGTGAACTCAATTTCTCTATTTTTATTTAAGCTAGACGTAATGTTAGTTAATATGAAAGACCTGGACAAAAAGTCATATTTTCATATTTTTTGTCCACCCAAGCTGGTCAATTTTAATCTTAAGTGCAATCCTACATTTCTATATATTCATCCACCCATGACTGTGACACAACTTGATGTAATACATTTTTTGCACTTTTTATCTGCCCATGATGGAATTAAATATAAAGAGACTGACATGCAGACTAACATGTCATTGATAAGGATTTTTAGAAAAAACATTTCTTTTGTGTATGTAATTAGTCAAATTGTGATGCAGAAGCACAAATAATAGTTTCTTTAAAGACTTAATTTGAGTGTACTGAGATTAACAGCCAAACAATTAAAAAATAATTACAATGACCAGGATGACTGAATTATTTATATGCTTAACAACAATTTAATAACCACACAAACACAAATCTATCACTGCATGATCACACAGAAGCATAGTAAATAATTTGCTTTTTTCCTTTCTGGTGTCTATGATTTATTAAATACAAAATATGTGCACTCTTCTCACAAACCAAAAATCCTACTTTTCAATTATGTGATTATATAATAACAAGAAATATAAATTTCAGCATATAATAAATAATCATCAACTTCAGTCAAGCAGACAGCAAGCATTAACTTCTGTCAAACTTTACCCTTTAATTTTAAATTTCTTTATTTTAAAAAAAAAAAAGCCAACATATCTGAAATTACATTACAGTGGTGATAAACACATGTAAAACTTTACATTGGCACTAGTTTAAAACTTCAGCTGCAAAAAGAAATCAACAAAACCCCCACCCAAATCATGGCCATATAATGTAACCAGAACTGCAATCTCAAAAACATTTTTCTTAGCTTTTAAATTTTTACTGGCATGTCATTAATGTGAGGTATACCATTTCTTCATAGCAATCTTACCTTCAAATATTTCCTTTCACAATATGTACAATGCTTTTTTGGTTGATGTAAATGGATAGGCACATAAGAGGATGAGTAACAATAAAATTAAAATTTAGCAATAATTAAAAATATAGAGATAATAATAAATAGTAAAGGTTGTAGTATTACTTTCACCACTGTTTGATACTAAGAATGAACGCTCATAGCTATGTGAACATACAACTGCCACATCTTTTCCCCTACCCTTCATCACTTTAATGGTTAAACAGCTAACAAAGAGAGAATTTAGATGTTTATGGCACCAATAAATTGTATCGGAATGAAAGATTTTTTCAAAGGTTTATAATTTTATAAAGCTATTTTTGCCTAAAATGTGAAATACAGGCTGACAACTTTGCTGTTTCACTAAGCTAAAAATTAAGTTTGTTTCTGAGGGATTGAGTATCTGAGGGATTTTAATATGTACTGACTGACCTCCAAACTAAATCCTCTAACACTAATTTAATAGTTCGTACTTATCAAAAGACTCTGCTACTGAGAAACAGATTATCATTAATGCTTAAGCATTGCTCAAGCACCTAAAAAAAAAAAATAGGCACAATTATATAGGAAAATAATATGCCCAGACTTAAAAAATGTGTATAACGTACAATAGATTCATGTTTCTTCATGCACAGGAGCTTGAAAAGAGTCCCCAAGGTCAAATAAACTCCAAACTTTAACGAACTTTCACCATAACATAGTGGGTGTGCTTATCAAAGTAATATTCTGAAAGTATTCCAATTGCTGTACATTGTTAACCCACTGAAATTGTTAAATGTCTGTATCCTTTTACACAACTCAAAGGCCAAACAGATGATTCTGCATGCATGCCAGTATAATTACTTAATAAACCCATTGAAACTACTAAATCTGTACTTTTATCACAAAATTCGAAGTTTCAACAAATGATTCTGAACCAGGCTACTATAATTAGATATATAAAGCAGAGCACTGACTAGAAAGCCAACCTGATGTCCTCACTTCCAAAGCCTTCTGAATAGTGTGGGTTTCAAGCATAAATGGGTTATACTCGACACTGACAATGAAATGTTGAGGTCCTTATCAACATCTGAATATGTAATAAATATACCTTTAAAAAAGAAATGTGTAAACAAGTATACACTGAAGAATATTCTGAAAAATAACTGATAGGCTCTGCAATGAGAGTCAAAGATATACAAATAATGGAAGATGAACACTGAAGATTAATTATAAACATTAGCTATGCTGGATAAATTGAAAACAAGTTGACAAATATTTGTTTCATGTACATTTAATTTTAAACATAAACTCAATATTCAAGCAGTTGTTTGCATATTGAGAAATGTGTGAATAGTGATGCATGTACACCAAACTAAAACAGGAAAAAGAAGTTACAAGCAACATATTCTCTTTTAAAAAAGTGCAGATTAAAAATTAAATAATCAATCTGTGTGTCAAAAGTGAATGTGCTAAATGTCCAAAAGTACGAAGAGAATACCGACAATAACGAATTTATTAACTAATTAGGTAATAAGCCCTCAGCTTTGCTCACATAAATGTCAGTTTTCAGAATATGTTGCTTAAACTTAAATGAAAATTATTTTAGTCCATCTTTGGGCTTTCCTTGAGATGCCCAAGTAGGTTTCTCTTGGTATTTGCAAAGACTGAATTAAAGTTTGATCCCTTTCGGGAAGACATTGCGAAAATAAAAGCTAACAACACAGTATAATGCAACCCAGCAAAATCCAATATTAACTAACATCTAAAATTTAATACCCAGAATGAAAAATTCAATCTGAATGAAACATGAACTGTCCTGTCCACTGTGCAAAGAAGTCATAGCAATGTATAACTATAAGCCATGGCCTGTGCTGTAATTTTACTGATGAGCTCCCTTATGCGCTTTACTAATTTCATAGCTATAGGGCTACTGGCGAGTTCCCTTATGGGATAGTGGTATGTTATATAGCCTATCTTGATTTTAGGGCACTAAGATATATAACATTAAAAGTACAATCAATATCCATGCACTAGTTTTTTACTTAGTCCTGCCCAAACTCACAGACGTAAAAATGTTATTATACATATAATTTAATAATTCTGAATAATAAACTTTGCACTCGCTGCTGCTGGGAACAATAGTTAAGCTGACACTGGTATTAAATGACTATCAGGTACAACAATCACTCATCAGCCATATATTAATGAAGATAGCAAGTGATTTACCTTCTGCCATATCGATCATGACATAAAAAAATTATTATAAATGCAATCTTTGTACATGTATATAGAAACAAACTATGAAATCTGCTACATTAGTGCTTGCTTGCCTCTAATGTTTTTCTGTACGCTTCCAAGTTCCATCTTGAACTGCAAAGCAGTTTCTTTTTCTTTCGTGAATTGATTCCACAAGCCTTTAAGTTTTATGCCAATATTGTATTTTCAAACATGTGACAACATATAAAATGGTGTCATTCATCTCTGCTGCAGAATATAAAATGATCTAAAGGTAGTAAAGAACGTGACTACAAACAAACTTAGGTTTTTTTTTAATAATTACTACTTGTATAAGCAAAATTCTAATGAGATTATGCCAAATAATTCTTGATCACAACAGACAAATACAAAAGGGAGTGAAACATGATATTTAGATCTTTTCTTTTGAAACTGGAAGATAGATATACCATTCTTAATATCTGTATGCACAGGTAAACACAGTACTAGTTTTGCAGTAAAAATAATTAACATTTCTTGCTTTTACTGTTTACTGATATTATTTTACACTAATTTTGTGTCAATGTGTTGCCCATGACAATTTTCAACAATGTAACCCTTGCAGTCGGTGAAGGGTCATAATACCTAATATTGTAATATTGCAGATTACAAAACTAAATTAGTAAATACATTAAACTTTCTGTACTTATTTCAAAACGACATTTCTACCATTCATGAAATATCAATAAATTATTAGTCAATATTTCTTTTACCAGGAAGTTACTCCCCTCAGAAATGATAAAGATATTGGTGAATTTAAAAACTCTACAATCTAGCCATGATTGAGTTAATGCACCTACATGTAGCCTACTCCTATCTAACTTAAATGTACAAAAAATTATAACTAACCTTATCCATTTTTAGTTTTGTCAATCTCTCTATATATTTGTATATAGCCAACGGTATACTTGTGTCTGTAGCCACGCCCTGTCCACATGATGAATGCTTGTATTTCAAGCCATGTCCATATTTAGGTCAACCCTTGTGCAACTTGCATCAGTTTCAAGCTCTGTCCAATTGATATCTACTTTTGTAAAACTTTGTTCAGCTACCTGTTTCTGTAGCCAAACCTTGTCCAAATATTTACTTGCACCTGTTTTCAAGTTCTTGTTCAGCTACTTGTACCTGTAGCCATATTTGTATAGCTGATGTTCACTTGTATCTGTTTCCAAGTCTTGTTCAACTTATATCTGATTTTTGATTGATTGTAGGGGGCGTTTCCGGCTTCCGCATTATATCTGATGCCAAGCCCTGTCTAATTTATATAGATCTGTATCTGTAACAAAGCTTTATCAAATGAAGACTAAGAATAACTGTGCATGTTATTCTTTAGCAGTGTGTGCAAACCATAGTAGATTTATGTTATTTGTATATGTAATCAAGCCTTGTCCATCTACTTGTATCTTGTAGGCAAGATATGTATCTTTATTTAAATCTTACCCAACTATTTGAATCTTTTGAATCAATTGAGTCAAGCCTTGTCCAACTGCTTGTATCTGTGGTCAGCCTTGTTTAACATACGTAAACTTTGTAGTTGTAACCAAACCAAGTTTGTTTTCTTAATGTTATTTGCATCTGCAGTCACGCTTTGTCTAACTATTCGTGTCTGTAACCAAACTTTATTAAATTTGTGTCTGTAGTCTAACTTTATCAAACTTATGTGTAGTTATCTGTAGATATGACCTGCCCAACTACTTGTCTCTAGAGGCAAACTTTATTAAACTTGTATCCATAACAAGTCTTGCCTAACTTAGTTATTTGTATCTGTAGCCAAGCTAGTTATAAGAAAAAGTCTGACTCAATGCAATTTAGAAAGCATCATTTAAACAGAAACTATTCTATAAGAGTTCAACCAAATGAGACAGTTTTGAGAAAACCACGTTAGAAATAAACACACAATGATCATAAAATTGATCAAAGCATTAACAAAGCTGTTTTCAAACCTATGGAGTTTACACAATAGTTAATGACAATGACCTCCCTTCTCAATTCCAAACATTTTATTTTATTTTAGGATTAAACAAACAAAACAAAAAAGTAAACATTTACTGTAGCATGACTCCAACAACAACAAAGAATGAAGCAAAGGTTTTGATACCTATACTATATACTGTTGCACTATTTCAATTAAAAGAATATTAACATATTTATCCTCTTACAAGCGAGTTGTTAAACACAAGCAAATGAAAAAAGCAACAACCAACCTATTTTCAATTAACATTCACTTTGGAACATTTCCCCCAAAATCAAAATGGAAATAAAGATTACTTGCAATGTGCTCTAAGATGGCTGTCAATAGGCTTTGCTTGAAATAAATGAAATGAAGTAATATTAATCATAAAATAAATAAGTAATAATGAAGTAATCTGAATATAAATTAATAATGGCGCACACACTTAGCATATAGTCTCAGTGATAAGTTATATAAAGTGTAAAGAAACTGAAAGAGCAATAAGCTTATGAGCTAGATCTAAAATAAAATTAATTGCAATGAGCAGATTCTTTGGCACTTTTTCTTTCTTTGTTTCTGAGGTCATGCTGAATACACTTAAAATGGAGACATTAACTTTATTATTTTTTCTCATAGTTTTTGCTGAAAATGATACCATTACACACAGATTATGTGTTTAATTGCATGCATTTATTTAGATTAACAAACACTGAATACACTTAAAAAAGTTAAAGTTTATCTCTAATTTAATTCAGATACTAAAACTTAGGTTTTACACATTAAATAAAGTTTTAAGAGAAAGATGGTTGAAAGAAGTCACTGTTATAATATTTTGTCTCTTTCATTTCATTTAAATGAAACAATACTTACTCTACAGATTGGGTGCCTTCACCAAACTAAATCATTACAAATACTATTCTATTATTTTATTTGTCTTTTGAATATATCCACATCAAATGGTGGCATAATGTGAGCAATTATGTTTTCATGCTGGCATTGTATGTTGAATGAAATCTTATCTCATGAATTTGTAGATGATGAAAATAAAAAAGGAAGGGGGGGGGGGGAGGAGGTGGAAACAATTTTAAAATGGTGGTCCACATAGAATTAAAAGTTTAAGCAATGAATGTAAATTAACTATATTAAAAGAATGACCATGTTATCGGGATGACATGATGGACTAATAAATTTGGAAAATTCAACAGAACTTGCAAAACTAATTGTACAGCTGCATTTATTTAATCAAAAAGTAAGATTTTCTAACACTTTAAAAAAAAAAGATTCACATGTTCAATGACCATTTTTCTTTATTCACTTTGGTCAGTCCATGAAAAACAAGAAAATGAGTACGTAGCATATACACATAAAAAAAAAAACAGTATGTGAAGTCAATGTGGTGGCTCTGTCCAACAAACCTAACCCTAGCTGTTACCTGCAAAAGCTAGAATGCTGCTATGCATGTCAGATCATCTCTAAACTATTCACCAGTATATTTCTTCAACTTATAAGTGATATACCTTACAATAGAGAGTGAAGGGATTGAGAATTAAATGACTGCCATTCAAATACAATATGAGCCTCTTAAAACAGGCAAATCAATTCTGATAAAATTATTCCACATTTAGTGATTTAAGAAGATATCTAGCCACCAAACCTAACCATTATATCAGACAGATTTAAAACCATTCTTTCCAACAAATTTCTGGTGAATTTAAACTTTTCAAAAAATGTACCAAGATAATCTGCTATAATTTAGTTATATTAGATAAACAGTACAATCCTTATAATTGGAGAAAAATGTTTTTCAAAATAAATTTTTAAAAACATTTAACTGACACAATTAACATGTGTATACATGTACTGACCTTTTAGGACAAAGTGAAATGTGTCAAACACAACTCCACCTTAATTTTTTTTTTAAATGTGAATTAATATTGAAGTTTGAAATTGAGAAAGGCACTTCTATATATGTAGAAACATCCTATAATAACTAGTAAGATTTTTTTTTTAATATTTGGTTCTTTTCAAAATAATTTAAATAAAAATGTCCAGAAATCCAAAAATAAACTAATAACAAACAATATATTTAATCAAGGAAATACATGTGTTAAGCATAGATGATGTAAACCTTTAATGTTTTTATGCCCATTCTGTGAAATGAATGTGCCCCCCTGAGATGGTTAAAAAGAAATATCTTGTAATGGTATGAACATTGTCCCACATATATGCAAACATTAGATGGCCAGCATTACTTCCTCCTGACCTGAGTTCTCCCATGTTGGTATATCCCAGCATGTGGCTTGTCACCCTATGCCAGTCATTCATGGTGTGACACAATGCCTAAAGACGACTACTGGAATCACGGCACTCTCACTGTCACAATGCCTACAGTTGACTACTGGAATCACAGCACTGTCACTGTTGAAATGCCTACCGGAATCTTGGTCTCATTTGCAGGAAGACCCATGGCATGCCCCCATTATAAGCACAGCTCTAGGAATTTGCTCAAATCGTTCCGTCAGTCTGAAATCATAAAGAGTGGGAGACTCAGTCAGGAGAAAGCCATGCTTGTTAATATCATTCTCCAGTTTACTGTACGCATTTCAAAAACAGATATCCTCCATAATTTTGTGGACAAAAGTGAAAGTCAAAGAGAACAAGTCTGCTTTTATTCATAAACTTCAAAACAATGTTATCTTTTGTACTCACATATGTCTGAACCATTTTGTAAACTACTCAAGTAACAAAATCATTAAAAAAAATAACCAAATTTGAATTTTAATGCAAATCTATAGACTTAGTATTATAAATTAAATTCACCATTACAATGCCAAAAAGTTTAAAGATAACAGTATAATACAAAGTATACTATAAGATAAAAAATAAATTAATTATTAAGTATTAGTCAACCAATGATAAAGATACCAGAAATGGTTTAAAAGAAAATAAAGGATAAAAAATATTTAAAACATATTTTAAATTTAACATATAAAATGTCAACAACAATTATTGTTTTTAAAAACTAAAAAAAAACCCAACTAATTTAATAGATCTTTCTACTGAGTGAAACTGCCAATGTCAATAAATGTCTAGCTTTCCAAAAATTCCTGACTGAACAGTTAGTTAGTCATGGCTAATACAAAAGGTGCATCCTACTTTTCTAGAATAAAATTGTGTTAAATAAAAATGTTTTAATTGGACATAAATTTTCCACACAGTAATGCAAATTGCAGGACATGCTCCATACCCAACTCAAGTACAACACATATATAAACTTTACAATACCTTTGATAAGAGAACACACTTAACTTTTAGGTTTACGTTGTCGTTAATGCAAATAATAGAGGAAATGAATGCTAATAAAGATTTCATGTGAATGAAATCTAAGACAGACTGAAAGGGGTGTGTGTGTGTGTGTCAAACTGCAAGCACAAGAGAAAATGGTTTATGAATGTTTGTGTTTTGTATGTGAGAATCAAAACACTTCTAGTTCTAACTTCTATACACTAGTAATGTAGCAAAAATGATGCAAATCAATGCTTTGCTCAAGCAGTTAACAAAACTAACATCCCTTACTTAACCATTTTTCCCATTCTCACCATAACCACTAGAATACTATGATATTTCTGACCATACGATGTTAATTTTTTTTTATTTTTATTTTTTATACTGTGTATATTACAATATATATATATAAAAATAATAATGTGTGAATCTGCTCACAAAAAAAAAAAAGGCATCTGCAGAGTGTGACTGTACATAGTGGGGAGAGAGTTGCACATATTTGTCTGACTCTTTCATTTTCAAAGAAAGCACAACCCTTTCACTGCCAGAATTTCTTTTTTTAATGCTATTCCCAGAGACGTGTCAGTGTTTTTACACCAATAGTACAATCTGCTCAAAACAGACCTGCGTGTTAAGGGAAATAAATAACAAAGTTGTTATATAGCAGATTTGACAAAATTGTCTCCCATGGGGAGTAAATGACCTTGATTTATAGCCCATTATGTGATACACATTCTGAGTAGTCAAAGGCATTTAAACAATTTAAGCAATAGTGCTAAAACAAACAATTCAAGAACAACTTTTTTTTCTTTAGTCTCTCATAAATATTTTAAAGTAAATATTAGGTAAAGTCCTATTTCTAAAATAAAGTTATAAATACATCATTATAATGATATATTTATAATAGGACTTTAAATAATTATATTTATTTAAGCAGAATAAATCAGTATATATATATATCAAACCTAAAAGCTAGCTATGGCAAATACCAATTAATATACATTTAACTTATAATAAAATAATTCTCTCTTGCTCAATTGAAATTTCATTTGAATTTGTTCATAATTAATAATCTCAGATTGTGGAAGTAAAATTTATAGCAAAGATATACTATTGCAGTAAAATAATATTAATCTAAATAAATAAAAATATACTTACACTGTAAAATAATAATCTAAATCCATGCATTCTAATAAAAGAATTTCAATATATAACTACTAAATTCATTTACTTCTAAAAAACCAAATATATGTTAATTGTTATGTATTATTTGGCAATAGTGTTAATATAAATACATGTGTAACTATAATCTATAATGGTAAAATAAAAATTAAAAAGCATTTAAAAATAGAGGTGGGAGCCATTAAAGTTAATATAATTTATAAATTAATAATTCAATCTCAATGTAGTAATAACATTAATAATAACAAAATCTGTTACTGCAATGAGAAACAAAAGGTAGTTCTTGATTAATCATTATCTCCAATATTATTATAGTGGTTTTATAGTACAATACAAAACATTTTTCAAACATTGTTCCAATTTCTGAGATTCCTATATAGATGAATTTCTTCTTAGCTCAACCTTTATCATCATACCTGTGAATATTTGGGGAATTCACTTAGTGCTTAACATGAATGATGCAATACCAAGAAATAAACATCAAAGACTGTCAACCTAAATAAATTTATATAAAATATTATTAAGCTCTTTTCATTATTCAAGCAAAGGGGAGAGAAATGGCATAATTTAGTGATTTACTATGTCATTCAGCTACGAGTAAGACTGATATTTTCGCATCACTAATACTGTAAGTAGTAAATTGTTCTCAAAATTAAAAAGTGCACTTTGATGAAATCCATTTTTGTATTTCATAAAAGTAATTTCAGATTAAATTTTAAAAGTAACTTTTTAATAAAGCAGAGGATAGTCAAAAAAGTATATAAGAGAAACCAACAAATACTCTGACAAAAGTGGTAATGTCTGAAATTATGAATGATCAATTCTAAATTAAGAACTTTTAACCTTTTAGTTTTATTAAATTCATGCAATGACCAAATATCCATTTAAAACTTATTCAGTTAATGCTTCTTCAGAAAGATAAATTTATGCTGTAAAACTTGTATTTCATTACTGTTGGTCAGAAACATTTTACAGTTTTATTTATAAAAGAATATTCAAAGTTCATGATCTCTATGAAAATGTACAATATGCAAGGTAACTTTGCTTAACAGCTAAATTCTGGATATTATCTATTAAGAATTGTAGTAGATAAGGTCAGACAGGATATGCCTCTTTTGGTAATAAATAAATAAGGGGTTCCATTAATATATCCCATAATCTTTTAACTAAAAAGGCTAGTCACATTTCTGCCAATGATCTTATGGACTGTAATTCACAGGAAGTTGAGGATATAATCAATGACTCAATTTGTAATAAAAAATTATTCATTTTAAAAAAATCATTCATTAACTTCTGCTAAAAATAAAGTAATATCTCATAATATATCAATTTTCAACCAACGGACCAGTGGACTTAAAAAAATTGTAATCAAAGCACTCACTGCTGTAGAGTAAGAACTACAGAATATCAGAAAACAATCAGCATTAGAAAATTAGAAAACAATCAGAAAACAAAAAAGCTAGATGATATACTAATACATGACAAGATTTTATAGCTTTTTTCCTTAGAAATGCAATATTAAAGTTTTAAAATTGTGTATAACATACATACATATTTTTAATACATGTTAATATAAATCCTAATAATTATATCTAATGATATTTGAAGTTAATACACTAACAAGTAATACAAATAGAATTATCTAGAATAGTGTGTTTTATTTTCACACATGGAACAAATTATTTCATATAAATTTACCTGTACATACATATGAAATACTAATCATGGTGTTGAGGCATAGCAGTTATTTTGATATGTGTAACTAAAGATTGAAATAAAATGCAGGAATTGTATCAACTTTCATCTTCTTGCAAGCTCTCAATCTTTTAGTTACACATATCAAAATAACTGCTATGCCTCAACACCATGATTAGTATTTCATATGTATGTACAGGTAAATTTATATGAAATAATTTGTTCCATTTACACAACTTTTGTGTATGCAAAGACCTTGGAAATGCATACACATTGGAACCTCGCTAAACATGATAATTGGGGTCCATAAAATTGGATTGCATCAATAGCGGAATCGCGTTAATGTGGGGTTTATTAAATGGAATACATTATGTGACTGAATATACAAAATTTCATGAGCCATGCAGCGACTGAGTTATATCCGAATTCGCTTATCATGGGTTCCACTGTATTGCGTAAACAGAGAGCTCACTGTATGCTTCTTTGTTCCATTTTAAAATGATTACATGTTTCAAAATAATAATAAAGATAAAACAAAAGTAAATAGGCTATGTGCATGGAAGGGATCAGTATATTATTATCTGTTTGTACATTAAGGCTCAAGACAATACATTAAGTCACTGACTTAAAACAGCAATCGGTTCCAAAAGAACAGTCGGAAGTTGATTTGGTCGTATGTCGGACTACCCTTTATTTTACATGTACTAGTACGTACACTAGTTTAAACAGTAAAATCCGCGTCAGCTGTTTGTTTGTACAGTACTGATATTTGTTACTACTAATACTACAGTACTAGTAGAAAAAGGGAATATTTCAATGGGGAAGCATAGTAA
Source organism: Sinotaia quadrata (assembly GCA_028829895.1). Classification (NCBI taxonomy): domain Eukaryota; kingdom Metazoa; phylum Mollusca; class Gastropoda; order Architaenioglossa; family Viviparidae; genus Sinotaia; species Sinotaia quadrata. The sequence continues at coordinate 48,124,535 of CM054184.1, read as the reverse complement.
AAAAAATTTATTAATTCTTTCAATCACAAGGTTCAAGGCAAACTGATGGGACTAACTCACTAAGGTTGGCAGTATATCAAAGGGTCTCTCAATCACTCCTCTTTATCATTCCACTGCCTGATTAATAAAAGAGCCTCTGTTCCTCTGAGTACCCCTCCAATTGACCTTCATATCTTAAAAACACACTCACACTGCAAGAGGTACAGTACATATTCACAGTCATGTCGCAGTCATAAAGTAAGTCAACGACTAGCTGCATTCAGAAAAGACATAAAATGATAAATGTAAACCAATTCCGTGTATTTTGTCTTAACTGTCTTTCACTTAATCACGTAATGATAGAGCTAAAGGATTCAAAATAAGTTTATGAAAGTTGCAAAATTAGTTTGTTAAGAATAAAACTGAAATTAAATAGTTATTATATCTAATAAAATATGTGTCTGTTCATTCAGTTGGTTCATGGCTATAGGGAGAGAGCTAGCATTAGCAAGCTGAAATTTTGCAGGGCAGCATGATAAACTAGGATGGACAAAGGAGGAGTAGTAGGTTTAGAGTAAATTTCCCAACATCCAGAGCATTCACTTCATATGAGGGGAGATACATGGCTTCCCATGGGGTGGACATAAGGAGAGCTTAGATCCACCAGCACAGCTGATGGGATACTATTACTAATTAAGAGGATTAACAGTTAAAGAAAGCAAACTCAAAAGCTGTAATTTTGCACGGAGGCATGCTTTATCCTTGGGACAGACAAAAGGATCAAGGATCACCTTTCCATCAACATATTTAACATGCTAACTTAGTAACTATAATCTGGATGCAGGTGAGCTAGAAAGCTTTAATTTTGCATGGTGACAAGGTTTCTTCCATCAGAAATAATGGTGATCAGGGGATTTTTTTGCCCTGGTGCAAACAGAATAATTATATGTGCTTTTTGCTGTCTAAATTCTACTTCGACTTCTAGACAATATGATTATTAGATTTTTATGTAAGTCAAACATTTTAGTTTACAATTTAGAAGCAAGTGGGAATTACAAAATTAAAATAACAAAAAATATCAACAAATTACCCACCTCACACATATAACTGATTAATACATCTGCAAGTTTCTGAAATATTAAAATGTAAAAAATATATATTATATATAAATATATATATATTAAATATATATATATTATTCCTAATATTCCACAAGACAAATGCATTACTGTTATATTAAAAAATCAGACCTGGACATTTTTTTTAATTTGTTTATCAATCATTTCTTAATGCCTCTCTAGAGACTGAGAAGTATGTCTTAACAATCTTCTTATTGATATATGTGAAACAAAAAAAGTTTTCACTTATGAAAATATATCAAAATACATCTATATACTTAATTAAAACCATAGTTTTAAACACAATTATTAACAATGTGGGTTTTGTTGCTCATTTATAAAAGAAATGGTATGTAGCATTTGCAGCAAGTCGAGTTAGCATTTGTTATGGTGTTTCTCGTTCACAATATTTAGCTTGAGATAAAGCAAAAGCAGCAAGCTGAGCTTGTATTTGTTGTGGCATTTCTTGTTTGCAACGGTTTATTTGAGATAAAGCATTAGCAGAAGCCAAGCTTGCATTTGGTGTGACATTTCTCATTTTCAATTCATCATTTTATACTAGAGACAAAGCATTGACAGTAAGCTGGGCATGAACCTGTAGTGGTGTTTAGTGTTCGAGATGATTTACATGAGAAAGCACATCCGCAATTCGATATACTTGTGTTTGTTGTGGTGTTTATCACTAGTGATGGTTTGCTCTTACAATCTATCCAAAGTTCCTTGGCTTTGCTGAGAACGCCATCATTGCAATCATTCTCTAGTCAACCTGAATCTTATCTCAGCAACCTCATTACTGCCTGTAAGTGATCATGATTGGGGTGTAAAATATGGGGGATCTCATTACTGCACACAAGCAATTGTGCATTGGTGATTCAATCAAGTGCCACATGACTTTCTTGCAAATTCACATACTGGGCATTGATGTTTTGTGCCAATGTCAATTTTCATTTGCTTCAGGAATCTCGTCACAGATTAAATGACAGAATTTTAGCTATAAACAATTCGGTGCACAGATGTGGATTTATGGGGTAGGGAAATAACATAAAGACTAATTTATAAAAATCATATTATTTTTGTTAAAGTTGTTCCTCTTCAAATTTGTGAGAGTGAATGACATTTTAGTTTCCTTAATATTTGAAACTAGTTTAGTTTAGAGGTCATATATAATGAGGAAATTATTTCATTAAGCTTTAAAAAAAATGTATAAATTTCCTTCCAGTCCATGACTGATACAGATCATAGTCCTAAGAGTAAGAGTACTAAATATAAACTACAGTATATTTAATATATAAACAAAACTTAAAAGTAAGAGCAAAATAAAAATTGATCATCACATTGACAATATATTGCACTTGTATATAAGTTCCAGAGTTAAAAAGTAATAAATGCATTGGAAGGAATTAGGAAAAAAAACATTTTTTATAATCAAACATTTCATCGTTAGCATCATTAAAACAATTTATCATAAGATCAAGTGAGACAAAGAATACAATCCAAAAATCAAGGGATGTTACTCTTTACAGTTAAAGCATTGTTATTGTTTTAAAAATTAGTACTAATAAATATTAAGTAATAACAAACTTGGCACAAATACTTAAAAAACTAATGATGCTAATATTTTATTCATATTTTAAAAAAAATTTAATAACTTACTTTAAAATCACAAATAAATTATAAATCAATAGTTTATTAGTTTAAACTTTACACAAAGATGTACAAAAATAAGAAATCTTTCCCTCTCACTCTGTCAGTCTGTGCTATCACAAGTTTTTCATTTTCTGTAATAGTACTAATACTGGTGTTAATATTAATAAAATTAAATTGCTTTAACAAAAAGTAGAATATATAAACACCAAATGAATATTTACAACAACAGTAATAAGCAGGAAACTCTTTTGCAAATTTCAATGTCTTTTATGCATTACATAATTTTAAATGTTTTTATCTGGCATCCAATTTCAATTCAGTTTTGAAATTGAAACAACTAGTACTTTCATGTGTACTGACAGACACAATGAGTGGATGATTTATGGAAACATTTGTAGCACTACCATCATGGGTAAGATCAAAATATAATAATAAGTAAAAATATGGTCATTTATTTTAACTATTTCCCCAAAGAGCTCTAAGTGTTTATGATTTTGAAGTTAAAATGATTTACATCAGGGGTGCTAAGGTCAAAATTAAAAAACTAGAGACTATACGAGGATCAATGGAGAAGAATCCCAATAACCATGAATGAGCTACAACCCAAGGCATTCTTATCCACCAAGTTCTGAAATTAATTCAACACATAACTGCCCACCCACTCAACCTATTTTAATTATTGCCAACCCTAGCCACTAGGTCATGGTTGCATTGGCTTCCTTCTTCTCCAGAGCATGAGATGGAATTTTGTTTTAGGATACTCACAGTCACAGCCCTAGATAAATTCTGGAGGCAAGGTTTACCTTACTCTGAGGCCCCTACTGCCATGAGGACCACTCAAAACTGATACCCCCCAAAGTGGGACATATCACACAGCTAGTTAACAGTGCACAATGATGATACCCAGTGAGTATTTTGACAAAAGCTATTGAATTTGGAGGGCTAAGATCAAGCTTGACTGCAGTGGATTATAAGTTCACATCAGGTTAAGAAAATATGAATCATAATGTACCAATAATCTTGGAATGCCAAATAAACATATCAGTTATAAATCCAATTTTTTTACAAAATTTACTGAAAAATGTAAAATACATTTTAACACCTTTAAAATTATATCATTCTTTTTTCTATATAAAAAAAGTGCTTTAATCTTCAGATTTAAAAAAAATTAAAATCTATATATGGACATTTAAAAAATTTTTACAATTATTTGTTTTCACTGCTTTTTGCAATTAAGAATATATTTAAGTTGCCAATCATATTTGATTCTTTAAAAAAATTTAAAACGTTTCTGTCTTTTATAAATATAAAAGTTAGAGGAAGTATTTGCTTATATGAATGTACATTTTACAATACTGAGAGTATAAATTAGGATATTTTCAATAAAATCTAGCAAATTTGTATAGTTAGTCTCAATGATATAAATATATCTCTAAACATTTTAAATTATTAGGATTGTACTAGGGTATGGTCAGAGCAAACTCTAAAAAATTTAGTAGTCTACACCCACAATTAATTTAAAGGGAGACTACTATTTTATCTACTTCAGTATTCCTCTTAGTATATAACTTATAAGTACAAGAAAATGAGGAAAAAAATAAATAGAATCCTTCAACAAATTTTGCTTTAAATTTTATTTACAACAAACACTAAAAAATAATTCCTAATTGTCAATGTCTAGAAATTTCAAATACATTTTATTTTTTTTAAAAACCCTCAAAACCATTTCAAAGCTTTAAAAAAAAAGACTTTAAATTTCAAGCATAAATGTATACCAAGTGAATTTCTTTTTCATAATTGATTTAAAATAGATTTTTTAAAAAACCCATGAGTTTTGTTTATGTGACATTAAAATGTGAATTAATATCAATCAATGGTAGCAAAATTTGAGAGAAGGTTGGTATATTTAAATCTACCATAACCGATCTTGAAAAAGTGCATGTTATACACTTTAATTTTTATTCAAAGAATTGCTCAGTCTGTTTCAGATTTTTTCAGAGTCTATGATAGTTTTCTTTAGAATTTTTTAACTGTCCATTAGAAAACTTGCCCAATGTGTTTTATTATCCAAGTGATTTACTTTTGAGAAGTAGATTTATAATTATTCCTGATATAATTACTTTCTGATTCTGCTGCTGTGGTTTTTAACTGTTCTTGGAAAACCTGTCCAAAACTCTAGTCTTAAGTTTATTTAAATTGTGGGCAGTCCAAGTTTCCTAAATTCTTAATTCTTTATGAAAAAAGTGAAATTTATTAAATTGTGAGAGATGGAAAATCTGCAGCAGCTAACTTATCAATCATTAAATCATCATCACTAAGATCCAAAGCACACTCCTCAGGCACTGAAGGATTTATAAGAATGATTCGATCTCTGTTCCTAAATGATTTGACAATGATGATGCCATCTTCTGCCAGTTTTGTGCCATGGAACAGACTCTTTATAATTATTTTAGCAGAACTTTGAGAAATACTTGATCCTGGTGTTTGGACAGAAGAAAGATGACTGGAATGCTCATGTACAAGAAGATTGGGTTTATCACCATCAGCATCACCCTTTCCATCAACTAGATGTGAATACTGTGAGTGGCATTCTGAGACTTCTTCCATCATGCAAGAAACAAGGTCTATCTTTGCTGACTGTGAATTATTACTACCTGAAATAATTTTGCATGACGGAACCATTGGTTCAAGGATGGGTGGTTCCAAGTCAAAACTAAGATCCTCAACAGTGTTTGACATTTTAAGATCTATAGGTTCTAGTACAGGAGGAGAGAGGCAGCAAGCAGATCCTGAACTGTTGTTTAAATCCTCACCTTGGGATGACCTCATGGCAAACTGGTTCCAATGATTTGCCATCATTTCCTTATGATACTGTCTGCTTGTGGACAGTTTTTTCTGCAACATTATCTTGTGTTTGGAAAGCAGGACAGGAGAAACATGATGTATACTCACCAGCCCTATTCTAAAAAAAAATTGTTCTTTAGTGGTAAGTGAGGACAAGTATAACTTTCTATCATTCAGACGGATCTCAGGTTCTGTAGGTTCTGACTGAATACAATTCTCTGACATCCGAGATAAAAACTGGCATTTTGCTTTTTTTTTGGTCTTTTTAGTGCCTGCAGTTAGAACAATAGGTGACAAGAGGTAGCTGCCCTTTGACCTAGTCTTTTGTGCATGTCTATTCAAAAGTCTTTTACTTCTGTGTAAGGTAACCAACCTGGAGCGAAGCACTTTGGTGCACATGTTGCGTGTATTTTGTACACGACAAGGTATTAAATTGTGTTTTCTTAAAAGTCGTAAGTGGGTGAATGTCAGTCCACAAGCCTTACATTTATGAATGATGGGAATGTTTACTTTAACTTCTTTAACATCCGACTTTTTCTTTGGACTGTCAGATGTCACAACACTCCCTCTATGTTCCTCTTGTGCCTCTCTGCAAATTAGAAAATTCTCTCCCATTTCAGCTTCCTGAAATCTATATTTTCGTGGAGTACAGTCTGCAGAAACTAGAACTTTCTCCTTGCTGTTTACACTGACTGAAAGATATCTATCTTTGATTCTGCTCACAAAAGGTGCTTTGGTTTTACCTAATATTCTAGTCTTCTTTGCACATGGTTTCCTATCAGATAAAATTAGACTTAATTTGTTCTGACTGCTGCTTATAAGATTACCTTTCACTATTTGTATTTTCACTGGTCCAGAATCAGTTACAAAAAATGATGAGTTATAAATGGGTTTCATCTTCTGAATGGGTCTATCATAGTCACATAAGAATGATCGATTTCTAAGAACACGGCTCTTTTGTTTCTGAATTTCGCAAGCTACTGAACGTGTCAATCTCCGTTCCTCTTGAATTTCTGTAGTAGAAATGGATGTAACTTTACCACCCACAAGGTTAACATGCTTAACTGATGATGATTTATTATTTTCTGGATTAACATCAATAACCCCACAAGAAAAATTATTTTCACATAACTGCTTTCTACATGATACATACTCTAACCAAGGCAAAGCCTGTGTGCCAATATTTTCAGGAGAGGAAGATCCCTCATAATTTTTCTTATCTGCAAAGGAAAAATGGGAAGTAACATCAGCAGATGAACGCGAATACACAAAATCTGCATCACCAGATATGGCTAACATACCTGCTGTGTGTGTCACTTCTTCCAGTAGAACCTGTGAGGAATCAACTTCTTCAGATGCCACAGAAACAATCTGCGGTAAGTGCAGTGCCGAGGCTGGTGCCTCAATGCCATTAACAAGAGCATCAACTTCAGCCTGTGGTTCATTTACAATGGAGAAAGATGGTGGTGAAGCCAAAGGAGCTGAAGGTCCTTCAACAGTCAAGACACTAGCACAGGCTGCAGAAGCACCTAGCAGCTGGTGGACAGCAGCTGCAGACTCTGAACTCACAAATGTAGACACTGCATGCCTCAGATTATCATCCTGATTTCTTACACACTCTGCACTAGGCTGCAGAGTGAAAGAAAAATCTTGCACTGGAGTGTCAATATGCACCTGCTCCACAGGAAGTCCCCCTTCAGTTTCAGCATCAGGCATTTGCTGGTCTGGATGCAACCTGGATAAGACTACAGAAGATGGATCAACATGGATCTCCATTTTCATCGAATTTTCAGACTGAGGAAGTACAACATGTAAAGGAGAGTTTTGCAGCTTATCTTTCAGCCTGTTAAAGTTTTGCTCATGCCTCACACACTGTTCTGAACCATCCATGACTAAAGCAGCCATAACTGCATCATGTGCTCCTCCTTCAGTGATGCCAGAAGGGATACATTCATTCTTGAAAATTTCCTGACTCACGGAGGCACTGTTGGAGTCATTCTCTAAACTGTGTGCTCTAACTACACTAATCACCTCACTCTCCCCTGTGCAGATAATATAGTTCTGATTATCAGACATTTCAATGTCACTTGCTTTCTGCATGATTGTGTGAACAGGAAAATTAGGAATATGATGAACCTGCTCAGGATACTGCACCTCTATGCACTCTGATTTGATCTGCTTGAGCGGAGGAGTGTTATCAAATGTGTGGAAAATGTGGTGACTATTAGTGGAACGGAAAGCAGATCCAGCAAGTTGTGTTAAGGTATTAGCAGCATCCACAGCAGTTGGCTGACTAAGATCGATTTCTTGCAGTGAGCCCTCAATGACAGTCGATTCAGCTTCAACTGGTTGGGTTTCAACCTCTGCTTGCGAATGATGATCAAATACTATTCCTTGCTGAGACAGCTGCGTAAGAAGGTGAGCCAGTGAAAGCTCACCACTTTTGGTGTTTAGGTCTAAATTTTCAACTTCAATAACTGTCTCTCCCTTTTCATTTACATAAATGTTAGTAGGTTTAGCTTCTTGTGAATGCCCCTGCCCAGCCTCATTCATGTAAACTGTCAAAGGATGAGGATTGTCATCTACTGACATTGAAGAACCAACATGGGCATTTACTGAAGCATTGTGGTGAGAGATGGGACCATCTGTATAATGCTGCTGAATCCCTGTGCCAAATGTTGGCTCTTCGATGTACACGGTCATGGAAGGGCGCTGTACAGAGGTGGCTTTATTACAAGGATATTTAACATGTTCTCGCATTTCATCAAGGGACATAAAACGTTGACGGCAAATGAAGCAACATAGTTCTCGGCTGTGACCAGCTTCCCCATCACCAGCAACATCAGAAATCTGTTCAAAAGACATATCAGGATCAAGTGTTTCAGCCATTTTCTGCAAGGCCTGAGTTTCCATTTCTCTGCGACGAATAAAGTTATCAAACCCCCCTGAGCGACAGGACCGACTATGCCGCCAACGTGATATTGCATCTTCAAACACTTTCATACAATGTCGGCACCAGAACCTTTTTGCTGCTGGCACACTCAAACGATGGCAAGGATGGTTTGAAACTCTAGATCGCTGCATTGTTATTTTCTGAAGAAAGAATAAAACTACAAATTAGTCCCCAATATCAACTAAAAATTGTAAGACAACAGAGGATTGAGAGTACATTCAAATTACACAATGAAGATATAATTTCTATTTAATTTCAAAATACAAATGTTAAAATAAAATAGACATGTGCTATGTAATAACAAAGACATATGTGTCAGGTAAAAATTGATAATAACTGAAAAATATTTAGCCAATAAGTTACAAAACTGAAAAAGTTGAGTAAAAATCTTTATATAATTTGTTACTTTTTCAAAATTCCATTAAATCATCAGCAAACATGTATAGATCACACAGATAACAAAAACACTAATAAATGCCTTCAATCTGCAAAACTGTCTAGGATTAAAATCTGTTTCTTCAGATGTATTTATTATCATGAAGATTATCATGAAGTCCTGCAGATGACTTTCAAATTAACTCAACAACTGTTTTTGATTAATGATCAGTATAAATTTCTGATATAAATTATTTAAAACGAGAATACTTTAATGCTTATTTTCTAACAAATTAGAAGAAAAAAGGAGACCAAATGTACCTCTAAAATATTTCTCAATTTATAACCTTAACTGACAATTACAAATACATCAAAGCATTAAGTTTTGGGGACATTACATTTTCCAGTTCAAAGATAACAGTGAGTGGAGACTCATTCAATATTACTGTTTATTTATAAAAATGTATGGACACTTTCCCAACATATAGCACATTTCTGTTCATTAATTACATTTATACTATTTTATCATAGGAAAAGATGTTGCATTTGTGCCAACAAAAAATAGTATAAATATTTTGAAATATTTCATTCAAAACAGACATTCTAAATTCTTTCTTCTAATTCTTCTGTCTAATTTCTTCTCTGTATTACATCAGCAGTTTTTTTTAATATTATTATTAATTTTCATAATTTATAACAAATTAACATATATAATTCAGAAACATAATTCTTTAAATTTATTTTCTGTCCATATACTATTTTTAACATGTATATTCTTTCTTTAGTGTATTTACATTATTACATACTTCATAATTTTATTTGTTAATTTTCTTCTTTTACTCCTGATGAAATCAAACACATACTCTACTTATTTTTACCTGTATTATACAGGTTGTATCAGAGTATACAGAATTTCTAAATTTTACTGATATTGATTTTTATTACAAAACTTTCTGCATCTGGATTTGTGCTTCATTTAATTCAACTGGTCTGTGGTCTAAAATCATTTTATTATTCTTAAAATTATATATAAATAATGTTACGAAGCAAATGGAGTCAGCTCATATAATTTTATGTGAAAAAACATTGTTTCTTTATTTCAGTAGTATATATTCAATGGAGACGTTAAAATTGTGCACTGGATTCCTGTGATATATGGAAAAGACTGTTTCTTTACTTCAGATGGATATACTGAATGGACTTTTTTTCAACTTAACTATAATAAAGAAAAAGAATGTTGCTTTGGATCCTGTGTTGGGATATATGTGGGAAAAAAAGTGCTTCTTTACTTCAGTAGTATGCATGAAATTATATGTGCATTGGACTCCTGTGCCAATTCTAATTTATTCTAAACAATTATATATCCTCACATCTTTACTCATATTTGGAGCCCCGACTTGCAACAATAATTAAAATTTATATATTTCAATAATTTTATAATTATTAAACTGAAACTAAGGAAAGGCTGCTTTTTTCTTGTAAAATATAATCAGGGAACAAATGCTAAGTTTCTGGTTTAATCATCTTTAACTCCATTTTTCTTACATTCAAGTCCCAACTTACATTTTCTTGCAACAGTATTTAAGCCCAATACACGCACACAGCATAATAAATACAGTATATCAATTTATCAGCAGGTTCACTAGAATCAATTTCAAGTGTTTAGCATACTACATATAAGCATTACACAATTTGTAGAAATAATAGTCTACTCATATAATACATCTCTACATAAAATGCAAGTATTTCAATAGCAAAAATGCATGAAATATTTCAAAGTCCATTCTCTCTCAATCAATCAGTTAACTCACTATAAAGCTAATGATTGACATTCATGACCAAACTTCTTGCCACACCAAATTCAAGTGATTGGACAATAGAATTCTCTTCAACAGGCACACTTTTGATCTCAGCCCATTAGCTGGTCTCATTCCATAAATCTTAACCAATGGATAATAAAAACTACTCATCCATTTGGAATTTGTTTGGATTGCATTTGGATTGAATTTCTAGCATATTCTCAACTCGTGTTGTTTACTCCAACTCTGACACTTACAAATATACCATCATAAGGAGTGACCAAGGTTGGGTCACTTCGACAATTTAACAATTTATATAACAATTACGTCTAGAAATAGAGAGAGGCAAATTTACTCCTTTACAAATTAACTATTAGCATTTTAGCAATTAAATGTTTAATATTTAAAAGAACAGTTGTAAATTCCATGTACTGTATATATAAATTATAAGTAAATTATTAAACTGAAACTAATTCATACTATGTTCATAATAATTAAGTGTAAATATTTATAAAGCCAAGACCCTGAAAATATAATTGCTTGATTAAGTTTTATCACTAAATGAAAAGTGTGTACAAAACATATTTTTAAAAAGCTGCAGGAGACTTCAGTTTAATTCTCATAGTTTGCTGAAAGAAATAAAGTAAAAAAGAAATTAAAAACAACAGATACATATAAATCAACAAAAAATTAATCATGCCTGAACTGACATTGACATCAATCTCAGCTGTATCCTATGTTCATGTATAAAATAAAACGAAACTCAGCAGTGATTATGAGACCTGGTTAAAAAAGTACTCCCAAGTTGAATGTTACTCCCCCTAAAAAAATAAAATTAAAAAAAATAAGGGAACTTCTGTTTTCAAAAGTATATTTTTGCTTATCTTGTAAAAGTAGTTTAGTAAACAATCTATTCAACAAGAATTATAATTATTATGATGATGCAAGTCTCAAAAACTTTAAGTAAAATTAGATCAGATATATTTTTATAACACTAGTGTCTAGTCACAGTCATACTTGTAAGTTAATTTATAATGGTCTATGAATTAAATTATTTATAAACATTAAAGAATTTCCTTAAAAAAATATTTACTAGATTAAATGCTATTTTTAAAAGTATATGAATATTAAAGTTTTAACACAAAATCCTTGGTTTTCCTATACAGTTCTATACATTCACTTTAGTTTATTAATGTTAATATCATTGTCTATTATTTATTAATATATAAAGTTAGTGTTTATTGTTTCATGTTTGTATATTACTAGTCTCAAAATGTCTAATAATTATAAGGAATATCTAATTTCTCTGCTAAAGACTCCTTTTTAATTATCAAACATCAAATGTTAAGAGTGTAAGGATTATTTTAAGAAGACAACAACCAATGTAAAATTATGTATATATTATAATCCATATTCCATTATTCCATTTTAAATAAATCATTGAATTTAAATTATATCTGAAATGTGTGCATCGATTTAATAGTGTTAAAAATTAAATTTTAAGAGTTGTTCATATAATTTTCGTAACTTTAGTCAGACATTCATTAATAAATAATACCAGCAGATTTTATATTTATACTGAAATTAGTGAAAATGTTAAAAAATCATTAGGCTATTACTGTATTAGTATTATAGTTTTTATACCAATCCAATTTTTAAAAGCCTAAAGCAAAAGCCTTGTGAAAAAAAGATAATTTAAAATAGCTTGAGAATAAAAATGAATCGTTAATTACAGTTTTACAAGAAGTTTTTCTTTTAAATAAATATTTTGCAATTAATAGAGAACTGTAAAGAAATTGTGAAAGACGTGCGGCTCAAGTAGGTCCATCCTCAGTCAATATAAAAGCAGTCTATTGAGTCAATTCATTATGCTGATAGATGATCAAAGTTGCATGCAGACTGAAGCCATACCTTTAATTAGTAGGGTGATATTAAAGCTTGGTGATTTTCTGTTGCTCGAAATCACTTAATGAGTTTAAACATGGTAAACGGGAAACGACATCCTACCATGATGGCGTGGGCCTAGGCTGGGAGTTCTTTCCCCTGTCATCTTAAACCACATGAACGTGCAAAAATTATTACTAGAGAAATTTGTTACGCTAAATCATAAATTTGCTGTCATAATATCGGCTACAAATATCAACTTACTTTGAATTCAAACAAGATAAATAGCAACAAACAACGCGCTTGCAGGATATGTATCACACAATGACGAGCGCTACCCTGTACAGATGGCGCTACTAATACATAATTATTCATATAATGGGAGATCATTCTTCATTTGATTTGTGTCTAGAAATTTATTATTTTTCAAATTTGAATCTCAAACCTGTTTTTGTTTGTTTTTACCGTTGTGCAGAGCTTTTTTTTTTTTTTTTAAGACTCAGCGTATGTCAATCACAATAAGAAAAATAAATTTAGAAAAATTCCCGCATTTTATAAACAGTTTGTGCTTGGTTGGATTGTTTTTTTTTTTAATTTTTGTATATTGTAGAAATGTGGACAAATGCTAAAAGTACTGCTAATTTTGCTATGTAAGTCAGTCAAATAAACTTTACACTTAAAAATCAGTCTAATATCGAAGCCTACAACCACACCACTCAATGGGCGTATTACTATTACTAACCAGAACCTGCAACGAAGAAAATTTAATATCGCTCTTCATAGGTATAGACCAAATTCGTACGTGTTTTTTGACAGCATGTTTCAGAGTTACACTGAATGTAGCTCAAAATTAGTTTCATTCTTATTTCTTTTCAGAGAGGTGCTTTAATATTCTGCTAATTTTAACTCTGTAGTACAGTGAATTTTTACTGGTACCGAATACTGGCAATCGTTATTTTGTGCATCTTTGTCTTTTCCGTCTTTCTTTTCACATTCCGTCGACCACACGGGTTTAATTGTTTTGTGATTACGTCATGAATGCCTTTTGGCATAAGGTAGTACTTACTCTCTGTGTAGCTTTGCAAATTGTATTTTACATCAATGATACTACTTTTTCTTGGTTCAGATCATATCTAGTAATCTACCTATCTAGTCTGAATGAATGAATTGTGTCAGTCAGTGACAAGCATTCCTATTTCTGTCTAGTCTACTTTAAACTCACATAGGACTCTGTTTTCTGACCATTTTAAAAAAAATGTATACACAGGCCTATCCATTGCTATAAGATACCATCACACGCCCTACAAGTTGTTTGTTGATGATAAGTGTACAAATCTAGAAGCCCGAAGACTATCCATAGAATTTTTTTTTTTAAAGTGTATTTCTGATGTAAGTCTTGGATGAAATGTACTATAATACCAATGAATGATGATAAAACTGGATTGCTTTCAAAATTGATTCCTAATCCTTACCTTGCCAGAGTAAAAAAGAAATGTAGTTGATACTCTTCTTTCTAAAATCTAATCTAGCATTGTGCCATCTGAAGAAACTTCTTATAACTATAAGATAAAGAACATCATTTCACTCCTTTTTTCCAGAGTAGTGGTTTACAACATGGTGCCAGGGCTTTAACATATGCCCACGAAAGAGTGTGAAAAATCATGCAGATGTAAGCTATTCTATCCAACCTCTCATAACTCATTGTAATTTCTATAAAATCATTCAAAGCAAAACTGATCTTGTCGATGTCACATTTGAAGACAAAGTCTCTTGTACATTTCCTGAGTATGAAGAAAATTGTAAGTGATAGTGATTTTTATTCCACTACTGATTATCCACATTCAAAAACTTGCGGAACAACTTGAAAAGAAATTTCAACAGTTCATCATCATTAAACTCATAGCTACCTTGCTTTTCAACTCCTGTACTTGCCAACTAGAGGTAACAAAACTGGATGCATTAATTGCAAGTGAAAAGTGAAGTGGAACTGGAGATTTTGAACCTTCAAAATGATATTGTTCTAAAATCATGTGCAACTGATGATAATTTTTGTAATCTGGTTGATCAAAAAGGGTTCTCTGCTTGTAAAATGTAGCATACAAATAAAATCGTATTTCAATTTCATTTATATGAAGCTCTGTATTTAGCAATGAAATAATAAAGTCAAAATACATATCTCAACTCACATGTACCCATCTTGACGATTGCTTACAAATGGGAATATCATTTTATTTTTACTTTCCCAACTGTGATGTAATGCAGTGCCAAAAATCACACTGGCTTATTGCTAAAAAACACCTAAATTAATAATACCTTTTCTCCATTCAGTGCTTATGAGCACTTATTTTGATTAAAATTTGTGCTTTTTTCATATTTGTTCATTCATTGCAAACTGGATAGAATTAGCAATAAAACTTCTGTTTAACTTTTTTTTTACATTTCTATGCTGCTTATTGAATGCTGATACGAATAATAATACAAACATTTTAAATTAGCCATAACTGGCTATCTTTGCTAAAGTAAGAAGAATAAATATATTTTAACCACTAGTTCAGCAATATTATACTTTTAAACAATAAAGAAACTGAAAGATGTTTATGATATTTTTTTTTAAAACTACTTTATCTTCCAGGTAGATTGAAAAAGAACAAATTCACATAGTAAAAGTGAAAAAGTAAATTCATTAAAACCTTTTGCAGGTAAAATTACCTCTTTAATGTTATAGATTTCTATATAATGAATGTATTACTGTACTAAATGTGATGTTTTGCACATTATTAAGTATCCTGTATAAAATGATCTTAGGAAAAATGTTGACACCTGCTACAATCTTCTGAAAATTTGAATGTGCTCTTGGCCACAAGGTTGGGACCATAGCTCCATAGTTTGGCTGCCTCTTTATAGCAGAATATTACACACAATAATCTTCCCTATATACTTTACTGTTGGGTTACAGCCCTTACCTGCATCCTGAACATTTCTGTTTTGTGCTAGGTTCTTGCTCTCATTTTCAGCATTTTAAAATGCACATCATACAGTCAGAAATCATCTGCTGATCAGGGTCTATTTACCTGCAGTGTGCTGCTTTTTCAGCTGAGATGTCATTTTCAAGAGCTCTCTCAAGACATGTCCCTTTCCAGCTGAGATACAAAGTGATCATGGTCATTTTCAAGAGGGCTCTCAAGACAGATCTTTGTCACCAGATCTGTGTCAGTGTTAAACAGTAGGCCTACCATTTATAAATTCAGTTTATATTTCTTTTTGTAAACACATCTATTTATTAAATTTTATCATTTTGCATGTGGATTCTTTGTGAGTTTGTTATTTTTCTGACTTTGAAATAATTTGTGTGAAGTCTTTAAAAATGTATTTTATGTCAATACTGCAAAGCGTTTAAAGCTTTCATAACATTATCAGCACTTTATTAAGTTTTTATTGTTATTATTTCACTGTAGAATAGTGTGGAAAGGATGGTTACTTAACACATAGGCAACTATTAGCTCTGCATATATATAGCTCATGATTTACTATTTCTATGTCACTGCTGCAATTATAATTTGTAGTTTTAGGCCAGAATGGAAACCAAGTAAGAAATCAGCTAAAGCTCATTAAATCTAAATGTGATTGACAGTTAGATAGTGAACATGCATGGATGTTTGTGTAGCCAATGGAATAAAGGCATCCCTCCTCCAAGAGTTTAATGAGGCCATGCCTTCAAAGAGATGACCTCTGTCCAAAGCTGGACACAACAAATATCAAAACTGTATGCAAGTACAATGTAGTTATAAATTTGACTATATTTAATGTGAAACAACTTGAAGCCATAGTGAAGACCACTGACTGTACTCTCTGTGGTTGGATGAAAATTGTGGGATCAGAGCGTTCTTTGCACATATTATAGGACATGTAAACTGCACCATTTCAGAAAGATATTAACAAAAATTAATATGATCTGCAAACATTATGCATGTGTGACCATTCATATCATAGAAGAAACCTAGGGATTCAGGTTTGGTCACTGGCTTATTGCATGCAGAATGGATGTTTGAACTGGACACGAATAAACTACATTTGCTAATATATCCTTTCTGTATCACTGATTTTTGTTAAATTATTCACATTCATACAAGAAACTATACAGCTTAAGAAATATTCATTAGCAATCTAATACTTGCAATGTCATAGCATTATGTGACATGATACTTTTGCTAGGATGGCTGTGTACATAATTAAGTTCATGGCCTAGGGCGCCCAAACTATATGGAAACTGGTGGCTTGCATAAGAATACTCCCACTTCATATCAGTAGCAAATAGACTTGTCAGAACTAATGAGGGTAAAATAGAAATAATATGACCAATGAGAATTACTAGTACTGAACACCCAAATTGTTATGTCCCCCTTGTTCTGAAGAGAATATTGCATACACATGACAAATGAATATAATTTTAATGAGAAAGCCTAGGATATGAATATAATAGTTCAGTCAGATATTCTGCAACTGTTGTGGATGGTGGTGCCAGAGAGGAGTCACATAATCTCGTTTTTGCCGGGTATACACAGTCATTCACAAAGCAATGAAATAAACATTGAAAAGCTTTGAAGATGATTAATCAAGTAGACTAGCAATGGTGACTTCCCAGAAGGACACACTAGAATGATTAGCACTAGATGGCGTTTACGTCAGATGTGGGGTCATGAAGTGCTGGTTCTAATGATTATAGCATAAAAACGGTTTTTTTAATTCACTTCTAGTGGATCTAAATTTTTTTTCTTCTGTTATATCCTATATTATTCGGAATCATTTATTATATCCACAGACTTAAGCAGACCAAACATGCTTAAAAATAAGTCAATCCATAGCATTAGGAAGACAAATATGTGGTCTGCCTAAGTCTTGTACTATTTATTTTTATAAATACATGTAAAACCTCATTTTGCCATTTTCTCCCTTTCTCTTAACTTTATTGTAGTTACCTTTGACATATTTCATTTTTCAATAGTTTTTCCTGTGAATTCAAGTGAAGTTTTGAAGGTTGTATATATACACTGATGTCCACCTAATTGTTTTTTTAAAGCATTGTCTACCTAGAGCTGGAAGTAGGGTTATATATATATATATATAAAACTAGTATAAGAAATATTGTAAGGACTATTATCAGCTTTTTACATAACCCCTTAGAACACTTTTCTCCAGACAATTCTTACTGAGTCAAACTGGTCATATGAACATTTCAAGTTGCAGTACAAACTTAATGTCTCAATCAAAATAAGTTAGATTGGGTATTGCAATTGTTAATGCATATGCATAGTGTAATAATGTGTGCAGCTAAAACTGATTAGCTCTCAAAGACCAGCACATTATTCAACCATTTGTGCATTTGGCTAGGTATTTATTTTTACAGGTCTGTGACAAGTGCAAAAACATGGCTATATTATGCAGGTTGAAACTATTCTCTCATGCTATGGTGAGATTTGAGTTGAAGAGTTGCTTTCTGGTCCAGTCAGTTTCCCACTAGCATATGCAATTGAATTAGGGGATGGGAGAGTTGTTTTGTGTCCTGAAGTCACAATTTCTGTGGCTTGTCACAGGGGCATTTGAGTGTAGTGCGAAAGGTCAGGTCAAGTCATGAGGGGAAAACATTGGGCTTTTGATCCTGTATGCGTTCTCTCAGCATCTGAAACAGTCTGGCATTCAGGCATCCTATTTACATTGTCTGATGTAGATTTGTACATCAGGTCAATAGTAATGTGATGATGATATAACAAACTCTAATAAATATCAAGGAGTCTTGAGAATGACCTAGTGTTGGATATTGATAGAGCATAGTGTGACAAAATAAACACTACCTTAAAAAATATTGTAAACTAACAGTGCATTATATTAAAAGGAAGAGATATAATGTAAGTTGAATTATGACTTGAGATCTGTTTACCAATAGTCAGTGAGAGATTTTTTTCACCATGTGTTTCAAAACGATGATGATTACAGCATATTAAATTTACTTCCAGATATTACCCTCCTTGTTTCAGAATCAAAATAAGATCCAGTTAAGTATTTTTGAATGAATGTGATAATAATTTTTTGTTCTTATTTAGACTGACACTTTTTCATTATTTCTTCATTCAGAGATAATGTGTTCTAAAGAGTGTATGATTGCAAACATTCTGATGATAACAAAGCTTTATCTGAAATGTGTAAATGAATTCTAAATTTATATTTATAAATATTTAGGGTTTTCATGTCTATTTGTATTGTTGGGAAACTCAGGGGTTTGCTTCACAGTGTTGTTGGGAGACTCAGGGGTTTGATTCACAGTTTGGTTTGGCCTGCATCTTTAATTTTGTTCTTTTCATGGCAGTTTGATAAGGAAATTTACAATACCTTCTGTTTGGCTTCATTGCTTGACTTGACTTAGTATTGTGTAGTGAGTGTGCAAGCATGGTGTTTTTACAAATATGATGGTGTGTCTGTGCATCTGAAAGGACTAACAGTGTTGCTTTAAAACTTCAATCATGAATTGCCAAAAGTTCAAATGTGCTGCTAGTGCATTTTCCTCTACCTAATTTTCTGTTTAAATAGTGGCATCCCCAAATCTAATTAACACCTGTGAAAAGTAATGAGCAGTGAGTTATGGATGGATATCATCCTATTCATTAGGTGTCATTACAACACATTCTCTGGTGATGAAGTGTGTTACATGAATGATGTTGTGTTGCCTTCCTCTTCCTTTTTGAAAAACTTCACAATAGTGGAGGTTATCATATATTTATCATTTCCACAATGTCCTCTTCTTGGCATGAACTCATTGCCTAATCAATGCAAATCTATGTTTGTCTCACTGTATCACTGTCTGTCTATATATTTATCAACCTCTGTCTATGTATCAATCTATCTGCCTAGCTATAGTTCTCTCTGCCTGACTATATACAGCGCTATCTTAATGCATGGGCACGCTGGACAGTTGCCCAGGGTCTCGTGAACTTTACATGTTTTTTTCATGTTTAAACACAGGTGTTGTTAGTCTAGGGGCCCCAGTGCACTCTTTTGACTGTGGGACTATAATGCTGTTATATATGGTATATATGTGTCTATCTGCCTGTCTATTTATCACTTCTCTCTCTCTCTCCCTCTCTCTATATATCAGCCCCCTTGTCTCTCTGTCTAAGCATGTGAAGAAGGTAAGAGTGTTGACAATCACCATACTAATGAAGTTTAATGAGTTAATGTATTGGTATGCAGTTTTAAAAATTTTCTTGAGAAGCTCTGAGATTTCAATGTTTTATTTATTCATTTTACCATATCAAGACTGGCAGAGGCACATATTTTCAATATCATACAATAGTTATTAACACACATTGAATATCATTAATTGCTATGATGAAGTTATAAAATTTGAAAGAGAAATAAAATAGTGTATGCAGTAAATGTCTAAGCCACTCTGCTGTACTGAAATCAAAGGTCTTTGTGTTTAACTCATTATAAGAAGGGGTGGATGTGGGTGTGTCCAATTTTTTTCAACCTCATGGATCAATAAAGAAAAATTTGTAAACCATAAGTGATAATTTAATTTTATTCATAAACCACATTCCTATAACGCACAAAGAACAGCGCAACAGTTATATTTCTTTTAGAATTATTACATTATTTATACAAAACAAAAACATTTTGATAATTTTTCACTTGGTAATTTCTGTGGAAACCTGTATATAGCTTATTCTCTGGGCAAGTTTACCATTTTGTAACATGAAGTGCAAAAAATAAATTGGATTAAATCTAATTATTTTACATGTTAATGAAGAAAGCATTTTTTCGTAATGAGATAATTATATTGCTTATTTTAAAATATTTTTTCCTGGTAAAATACGTCAACTTTACTTTCTATCTTTAAAACTGAAACATGCTTTGTACGTATTTCAAACTCCTATAACATGAACATTTTCTTATGTTTTTATGTGAGCATTAGGTCCTGTTGAAGACTTTAACCTAAATTATTAAATTAATCAGGATACAAATTTATTAAAAATGGTGTAGAAAAATATAACTTCATAACGTGGAGACCTTATTGTGAGTTATTGTCTTCCATTGTTCCAGTTACAAAATTATCAGCTATTTCATAAAGTAAGCTTTAATTTTCTCAACTAAGAATAAAACAGGCTATATTATTATGCTGCAAAGATAATATTAAGTAATAAACAAAGTATCTATTTAAATCTACCTGTAGTTTACAACATAAAAACATAAAATATTCTGGGCGTCTCAGAACCTGAGAATCAAGTACTTGACAGTGAAGGATGAAATACATTTTAGATAATGGGCAGACTTTTTAGAATCATGTACGATACTGCACAGTATGTGAAATGCGCTTTAGAATAATAATAAAATATAAATAATAATTTACAATACCTGCACACAAGAACAATTATCCACGCACAGCTTACGAAGTGTGACAATAGTAGGTTGTGTCCCTTTGACTATGCTTTTTCGATGTTTCAAGACGTCGATTCGCTCTCACGTGACGTAGATCAAAGTCGTGTGCTTTTAGAGTTTAGTTCGTTAGATTGATTGATTGATTGTGCTACAGGCCACGCGCATATCTAAAATTCATCTGAAGCTGATGTATCTATAAATAATCAAGCGTATTTTCAAAATGATTCCTTAACAAGCAAATGAAGTAAAATAATAATTTATTAAATCTTTTCCTCTGTTCCTGAATAGGGCCTAGTTAAATTTAATATGCAATAATAGATTCAGAAACTATAACTCTGGTGAATTTAAATATTTCTATCTTATTAGTATAAAATATCAAATACTCTTGAGTGTATGCATATTTTAATTTGCTGTAATAATATGGGGGGAAATATAGTTTTATATTTGCTGGGGTTTTTTTTTTGACATTTGATTCAAATTGCTAGATATATCAGTATATATGAATGCAGTTTGACAACAAAATGTAGTTGCAACTAATTACAACAAAAATTAAATATATGTGTGCACAGTGTATTGTACACCTAATGGTTATCAGCTTTAAGATTTTATAAGACATAGCAGTCAGTGTCACAGTACACAACACATATATCTTCATTATGAGTACAGATGTCATATTCCTAATCTCATTATGAGTTCAGCTATCATATTACGCAACACATATAATCTCCTTAAGAGTAAACCTGTTATAGTATACAACACATATAACCTCCTTATGAGTACAGATGTCATAGTTTGTAAACATATAACCTCATTATATATTTGTTTATTCTAAATTACTTCTCACCCTATGAGCAATCTGTATCCTCCAATTATTAGTAATTTTGTTTACTGATATAGTACTTTCGCCATTAGTTTTATTTATTATTATTTTTAATTAAAAAAATCTTTACAAGACAACATGGGAAGCTTCATGACCAATTTTTATTGAATACTACAGAAATGTCAGATTTCTCTCCCTTGCACAATGACTGTGAACGCCTAACGTTTGCACGCAGTTCAATTCATTGGAGCTTGTTTAGAATTTGATTTAGTGATGTTCAATTCACTGGAGTCAGTGAAGCATGCCTGTCTATACCTTGTTTGCAACGTTATTCAGTGAAGCATATCTATTGATTAATTTAGTGAATTCTTCATTCGGCTTGCTTTAGTGAGACGCGTTTGCATCTCGAAGCGATGAAAAAGACTTAGGCCTACTACTTTGTTCACCGAAGCGTGTCTACTACTTAATCTAGTGAAATGCACCTTCAGCTTGATTCAATGATGCATGTCTTCATCTTGCTTACATGAATTGTACTTGCATATTTATTCAGTGAAACATGTCTATTAATTAATTTAGTGAAATGATCATGTATCTTTACTGTTAGGGGGCATGCCTGTTGTCTGATACGGTTAAGGGCGCAACGAGATTCACTGATGTGTGACTATAGTTTTGTTTTGTCAAGCAAGGTGATATCTTAATTGACTGAAGCATACCTGCAACTTGCTGACTGATTAATAATTAGTTTCTCTACTCCTAGCGCGTATTGATTTCGCCCTCAATCTGCAGTTCGATGTAATAGGGTGTGACTACGGCTTAATTCAGTGAAGTGTGTCCACAGCTGAATCCAAGCAGCAGTCCCCTCCAACACGTTTTTTCCACTGAAGAATTTAACTGACCTCGATCTATTGCCTCACTGAGTGAAATCTAGAGATGGATTCAGTATTGTGTGACTTTGTGAAATGTGAAACTTGATTCAGTAATGCAAGTCTTTGTGAAATATAAGCTTGATTTAATACTGTATGACTTTGTCAAATGCGAAGCTTGAGTCAGTAATGCATGACTTTGTGAAGGGAAGGCTTACAAACTTGATTCAGTAATACCTGATTTTGTGAAAATGTGAAGCTTGATTCAGTAATGCGTGACTTTGTGAAGTGTGAAACTTGTGATTCAGTTAGGAAGGTCGACAATCTTGCGACAAAACGTGGAGTTTGATGTAATGAGGTATGAAGCCAGAATATTGCATGACTTTGAAATGTGCAGTTTGATTCAATGAAGCCTGTCCACGGTTAGATTCAACAGCGCGATTGCATTGCTTGAGTCGGGGGGGGGGGGGGGGGGCAATGTCCACAACTTGTCAGGGAAGTGTGCCTTCAGTAACGTGATTCAGTGAAGAGCACTGGTAACTTGATTTCACAGTGCGAAGCGGCACGTTTGAACTGAAGTCAGTCTTAAGTAGATTGGTGGTAAAGACACACCTGTTGTTAGTTCGTTATCGTTCTAAAACTCTGCCTCTCTTGCTGTTCAAGTTATTAGAATTGACTGACTTAAACAAACCTGTATTATACCAACATTCTATCAACACTCCAAATTCAAAATGATTAGACAGTAGATTTCTCTAAAGCATGTAAACTTTTAGATCTCAGCCCATTGGCTGGTCTCATTCTCGTAAATCATAACCATTGGGTAATAAAAACTACTTACTCAGTTTATATTATATCAGCATTTTCTAGCACATGCTTGACTTGAGTTGTTTACTTCCAACTCAGACATTTTAAAAAATACCGTCATAAGGAAATACCCAAGGTCGGGTTACTCTGACAATTTAACAAATTATATAACAATTAAATTTTAAATAGGGATAGGCAAATTTACTTTTCCACAGATAGGAACATCAGCGATTCAATAAAATAGATTGGTTGCTAGGGTAGTGACATCAGTGATTTAATAAACTAGATTGGTAGCCAGTAACAACCAGTGATTTATTAAACTTGATAGAGCAGTTTAGTACTTCCTAGATGGCAGTGATTCAATCAACACAAAGTGGCTCAAAGAAAGCAATACCTGTGCATCAGTAAACTTGATTAGTACCACAGTAACACAATCTTCATAAGTACAAAAGTCACGCAATTGTTGCAGTCAATAACAACATCAGCAACAAAAGCCTCATTGGTATTGTAACAACGTCAGCATGAAAACCTGAACTGATATTGTTGTAAAGTTTATTTCATAGAAAAGGTTAGAAACAGGAAAAAATTATTAAAAATATTAGTGAATCTAACATCGTTACCCTTTTTATTATGCACATCACTATCATATACTACAACAGTATAGTTATACTGTGGAAGTCATCAAAGGCACCGACAACAAATGGGACTGACTATTTGTCCAGAGCAGTAGAGATGGAAGTGTAAAGGTCCAGTACAAAAGCTTCTGTAAATTTTGCAAAATCTTCATATATTTAATGTTTTTCTCTACTTTAGAGAGGAAGGAATAATTTTACCCAGAGTTCATTTATATGATTGCTAACATGATTATGTATGTTGTATTGTTCTATCACAAAGAGAACAGAAATAATGATAATGATTTTTGCATATGATTTGCATTGCAATCCTTAACTGTAGAGACATAACAGGTCATGACTCTAACTTGTAACAAAGGAAAATTGTAGTGATGTCTCGTGATAAAATGTGTTTATATGTCTTTAAGTGTGGAGACATAACTGGTCATGTTCCAACTTACAATGAGAGAAATTATTATGTTGCTTGATATTTTAATGCTCGGTGATTATTGAGGCATATAAAATTATATATCTTGATATTAAAGATAATGTTGAATTATGCATATGTCTAAAAACTGACATAGAAATTTTGTTTTATGAATAATTATTCTTATGTTTCAAAACCGACAAAAAAATTATTTTGTCTTTTTAATAGTTATTCATTTCATATTATTGTGAAGAGTTCACAAATAATGTTTGAAATTTACTCAGAGCAGGTGTTAACACAATGGTTAACATCTGAAAAAGGAGGGGGTATGTGGCAGACTATATTTGCCTATCTCTATTTAAAGACTTCATAATTATATATTTGTTGCAAATGTTAACGTGACCTGACCTTGGGCGCTGCTTGTGAAGATATTTTTGTCAAAGTTGGAGTAAACAACTCAGGTGAAGAATATGCTAGAACTTGATGATGTAATCCTAACAGTTCCAACTGGATGAATAATTTTCTGACTAATAGTTTCACACTTGTTCATAACAACTTCAATCATAAGGGATGGACCAAAAGTTACTTTGTTGAAGAAAGTCCTTATTCTAATCACTTTGATTTTGACATAACCCAAGTCTGGTCGTAAAGGCGATCATTAGCTTATGGTAAGTTAACTGACTGATAATGAAAACATGGTTTTAGAAATAGTTTGCTATTGATCAATGATTTATCTTTTTTTTGTTTATTAATTTGATTAGGTTGTACATAGGTACATAGTACTTGTGAAGTTTGATTGTGCTGTATTTCTTATGCTGTGTTTGTATTTGGGCTAATGAATACTGTTGCAGGGTTTGTAAGTTGAGAATGTTTGTAAGAGAGAAAGGAGTTTAAAGATGAAATATGCCTGAAATTTAGTACTGTCCTTAATTTGGCTTTTGCAGAGAGAAGCATGCCATTTTTGTTTGATGCTTTGATCTGCTTCAAATCATAGTGAAATGTGCTCTACTGGATATTGTTGGTGTGTGTAATTGACATTGTCATCAAATGTATCAGTAACGTTGCTGTAAGTTGATTCCTATGCATCTCGCTCATGAGCCAAAACAGTGAAAATGGTGGTTTGAGTTTGGCCTTGAGAATTCACGAAGATTAAACATTTCTCGTGGTGTGCTTGATAGAGCAAGGAAAATTCGTGACATTTCTCCACAGTGTGTTTGGAGAGCACATTGAAGATTCTGGAACAGTTGTGTAATGTGCCTAAAGGGGTATATGGGAAGATCATGCAAACAAGAAAGATGGGGACTTATTGAAAACTGTACAATTGTGAACACATGCTATTTACCTACAGCAGATATCATTGATAAAAAGGTATTGCACAGTAACTTTCATTGTTTTTCTAAAACCCCACTCTCATTTCTGTGATGATTTATGTCTATGAACTTGATTATATATATATATATATATATATATATATATTTCATTTGACTGCTTATGTCTATGCTAGGATAAACTGAACAATTGACTAACATTAATTGAACAGTGCTGAGAAATTATGTAAATGTCAACACTCTTTTGATTATATTCATGTGTTGTATATTTGATCATTGATTTAATAAATTTATTATTAAATCTATTGACCTTCTTAAACATGTTGATAACATATGTTGGAGAGATAGTGGGTGGATTGGGGCTCACTAATAAATATAGATTAAAGGATGGATTTATCTTCTCCTTTGGTAAGAAGTTTGTCACATATGGAAATATTGTGTGATAGCAAACGTTTCTCTTTAATGTTGTGGAAGAGAGAAAACGTTTTCAGTGCCCACATGTCTGCCAAGTGAGAGAGATAAGTGGTGTATTCTGGAGAATTAATAATAACATAAATTAAGATCCTCAACACTTGAAATTATTTATTGACGATAATAATAATAATAACATATAGCTAAGGCGGGGTTTGTGTCATGCATACAAAATACAATGAGAAGGTAATTTGACATTATTATTACCTGAAACAACATACTTATTCAGTCTTATATTCCAGCACATAATTCAGTAGTCAGATTAGTATCAACATAAGTCACAGGGCTATTCTTATCATAGAAGAATAGAGTTATTGAGTGATATGATAATAGTTTGTACATAACTAGTTCAATGACGTAAGCTGCAACAGTCCTTTGTGCCTTTTCATAACAAAATCACAAGTTTATTGCTCACAATAGAATAGTCAATCGTCCTTGTGCTCTACTAAGTATGTTGAAGAATGCTCCTATACAGTAGATCCCTCAAGACTAATCTAGGCACATGTTTGCCATATTAGCCTCTTGAGTAGGCAATCACTGTAATTAACTTCTAGCTCTCCTTTTGCTACAAAGTTCCACAGTGGAGTCAGACTCACTTGATGATGTGCACAAACAGGGTGCAGTGAATCATCATGATTCCCACCCCCTAAGGATGGATACTTCTCTAATCCACCACAAGTTAACAAAGAACGAGGGGAGATGTAAGTAGGAAGATGAAAAGCTTGCTTCTTTCTTGATAACACAATCAGGTAACAACACTAAGTTCCAAATTTTCCATCTCTAAACTCCATTCTTCCTTACAATCATTCTCAAATTACAATTCCTGTAACAGTTTTCATTAGCCCAATACATGTGTACAGCCTACTTGATACAACATAAGTACGAACATATTTCTACAAGAATCAATGTATGTTTAACATATTACATACAAATATCATAATTCACAACTGTAGTGATAATAGTCTATTCACATAATACATCTTTACATCAAATTAACAAGTATAATATATCAATAGTAAAGTGCACAAACTATTTCTAAGTCCATTCTCCCTCAATCAATCAGTTAACTCACCAAAAGCTAACGATCGAATTTTCATGACCGAAATTGAGTCATGTCAGAATCAAAGTGATTAGAATATAGAACAACTGCAATGAATGAGGATGGATTGAAAGTTTTTTTGTTGAAGAAGTACTTTAGTCTAATCACTTTGTTGAAGAAGTACTTTAGTCTAATCACTTTGTTGAAGAAGTACTTTAGTCTAATCACTTTGTTGAAGAAGTACTTTAGTCTAATCACTTTGTTGAAGAAGTACTTTAGTCTAATCACTTTGTTGAAGAAGTACTTTAGTCTAATCACTTTGTTGAAGAAGTACTTTAGTCTAATCACTTTGTTGAAGAAGTACTTTAGTCTAATCACTTTGTTGAAGAAGTACTTTAGTCTAATCACTTTGTTGAAGAAGTACTTTAGTCTAATCACTTTGTTGAAGAAGTACTTTAGTCTAATCACTTTGTTGAAGAAGTACTTTAGTCTAATCACTTTGTTGAAGAAGTACTTTAGTCTAATCACTTTGTTGAAGAAGTACTTTAGTCTAATCACTTTGTTGAAGAAGTACTTTAGTCTAATCACTTTGTTGAAGAAGTACTTTAGTCTAATCACTTTGTTGAAGAAGTACTTTAGTCTAATCACTTTGTTGAAGAAGTACTTTAGTCTAATCACTTTGAATTTGAACATGACTAGAGTCCAGTCATAAAGGCGATCGTTAGCTAATGGTAAGTTAACTGACCGATAAAGAAAGATTGGAAAGAAGAGTATTTCGTACATGTTTGCTATTGATCTATGATTTGAACTAGAGAATGCTTATGTAATTGAACCATTATTTCTATGTTGTAATTTGACTGCATTGTACATTATACTTGCGAATTGTGAAATTTGAATTTTGATTCTTTATTTCTTATGCTGCGTGTGTATCGGGCTAACGAAATTGTTGCAGGATTCGTATGTTGAGAATGTTTGTAAGAGAGAAGTGAGTTTAGAGATGAAATATGCCTGAATTTGTGCCGCCTTAATTTGACTTTTGCAGAGCAGAGTGCAGAGCAAGCCTTTTGGTTGTCACTCCATGCTACAGTGACTACTCATACTTTACATGAATATGTTGGTGTGTGCATTGTTGTCAACTTATCAGTAAAACGTTGCTGTAAGTTGATTCCTATGAATTCTGTTCGAGTACCAATACAGTGGTAATTGTGGCTTGAGTTTGGTCTCGAGAATTCATGAAGTGTATTTTGAAAGCTCCTTGTGGTGTTCTGAGTAAACACATAAAATCAAGAACATTCCTCTTGATGTGCTTTGATAGAGTTGTGAAATTCAGGACGATTCTCTACGGCATGCTTGGAGAGCGCATCAAAAATTCTGGAACAGTTTTGTAACGTGCCTCAAGAAGGGACAGGTGGGACCTCAGCTAAATGAAAGGCAGTGACTTGTTACAAACTGCATGACTGTGAAGCACGTGCAGGCGACAGCCGCCATCTTTTAACAGGTTTTGTGTATTGACTTCAACTATTTCTCTAAAACTATTCTCATTTCCTTGATGATATCCATGAAATGCGATTATATATTTATGTCTATTTTAGGATAAACTGAATGATTGTTTCGTGTTAATTGAACATTGTTGTGAACTGAAGAAAATGTGAACGCTCTTTGATTATATTCATATGTTATATATTTGTTTGTTGATTTCATATATTTATTGATCTTCTTACACATATTGATAACCATATGGACAGTGGGTGGATGGGGAAAGGTGGATGGGGGTTCGCTACATATATATATATTAACGACGGATTTGTCTTCTAAATAGTAAGAAGATTTCCACCTACAGAAATATTGTGTAACGGTAAATGTTTGTCTTTAATGTTGTGGAAGAGAGAAAACGTTTACAGCATTCGCATATCCGCCAAGTGAGAGAGACGAGTGGTGCCTTCTGGAGAATTATTAATAACATAAATTGCAATTAGTTATGGGTGGTTAATTAATAATAATAATAACCATTAATTAGATAAGGTTGGCGTCACAGACTGATTTACTACACAGTTCAACACCAGACTTTTAAGGAACTGATTTACTACATGCTCAACACCAGACCTTTAATGAACTGATTTACTATATTCTCAACACCAGACCTTTAATGAACTGATTTACTATATTCTCAACACCAGACCTTTAATGAACTGATTTACTATATTATCAACACCAGACCTTTAATGAACTGATTTACTATATTCTCAACACCAGACCTTTAATGAACTGATTTACTACATGCTCAACACCAGACCTTTAATGAACTGATTTACTACATGCTCAACACCAGACCTTTAATGAACTGATTTACTACATGCTCAACACCAGACCTTTAATGAACTGATTTACTACATGCTCAACACCAGACCTTTAATAAACTGATTTACTACATGCTCAACACCAGACCTTTAATAAAGTGATTTACTACATGCTCAACACCAGACCTTTAATAAACTGATTTACTACATGCTCAACACCAGACCTTTAATGAAGTGATTTACTACACAAGTTATCATGATCATGTAGCTTCTCAAAAGCTCTCAGCTACAGTGCCAGCTGTTGAAGCGAATGCCTGGCCAATCATTTTATGGAACACAAGGATATGCAAGCGAACATTTTACTGCTGGTTAAAACTAAATTGAAACCGATTCGACGTTGTACGAAGGTTTCACACGAGCAGCGAAATTTTAGTGCAATCAATATGTCTTCAGCGATCTTATCAAATTTCACGTTGTTCAGTATAGTCAATATGTCTTCAGCGATCTTATCAAATTTCACGTTGTTCAGTATAGTCAATATGTCTTCAGCGATCTTATCAAATTTCACGTTGTTCAGTATAGTCAATATGTCTTCAGCGAACTTATCAAATTTCACGTTGTTCAGTATAGTCAATATGTCTTCAGCGATCTTATCAAATTTCACGTTGTTCAGTATAGTCAATATGTCTTCAGCGATCTTATCAAATTTCACGTTGTTCAGTATAGTCAATATGTCTTCAGCGAACTTATCAAATTTCACGTTGTTCAGTATAGTCAATATGTCTTCAGCGATCTTATCAAATTTCACGTTGTTCAGTATAGTCAATATGTCTTCAGCGATCTTATCAAATTTCACGTTGTTCAGTATAGTCAATATGTCTTCAGCGATCTTATCAAATTTCACGTTGTTCAGTATAGTCAATATGTCTTCAGCGATCTTATCAAATTTCACGTTGTTCAGTATAGTCAATATGTCTTCAGCGAACTTATCAAATTTCACGTTGTTCAGTATAGTCAATATGTCTTCTGCGATCTTATCAAATTTCACGTTGCGGGATTTCCTTGTTCAGTATAGTCTATATCTACAGTAAACTTATCAAATTCAATGTTGCGGGATTTCCTTGTTCACTTAGTGGTTTGTTGTTGGAGATGATTTGCTTTCTTGTAACGCCATGTTACTCAATATTTTCTTTCTTATTATTTTAATTATAGCAAATTTGCAGGAAATAAGATTTTCATAAATGAATCTAAATAAACAGCATACTTCTTTTTAATTATACTTCTTTTCGTTGTTGTTATAATATTGCTGAAATCTCTCTCTCTCTCTCTCTCTCTCTCTCTCTCTCTCTCTCTCTCTCTCTCTCACATATGCGCGCGCGCGCGCGTGTGTGTATGTATGTGTGTAAGAGAGAGATTTCTGTTTTTTTCTCATTGAACCAATGATATCTAGTTGATTCAGTTTTTGAACGGCAGTCGAAACTCTATCTCGAGTCCATTAAGGATGAGCTGAAAGTGAAAAGTTGAAACAAACCAAACACTGTGATAAAATCTGTTTGCAAAATCATTTCGAGAGTTATTTCCCTTAGCTAGCTCTCTGATGTCGAAATTTTAAAATTTCTTTTAATTTCATCATCGGAATTTTAATTTTTGTGTTTACTTTTATTTCCTCGCCCACTCTGACATGACTTTAGCTTATTCTTTTATCTTTTGTGGTTTGCTAATTTTTGGATTTTTACAATCCAACATGCTGCTCTTTGATTTATGTGCGTATTAAAGTGACTGACCGGACTAACTGCTGATTCAATGATTAACTACTTTTGAGTAATTGATATAATATTGATGTATCTGACATCCATTTCTAACAATCGTTGATTCCACTTCCGAAAGTATTATAGTTATAAAGACTGTTTATGCTGCTTTGGAGCAAAATAATGTGGTATTACTTTTTAATGTTTTACTGTGTTCGTTAATTTTGTAGTTAAGAAGTTTGTTCTTGATAAGCAGACGCTTTAATTTAAAATAGTTTACTTTTATCCATGTGCGAGTATGGAATACGTAATCGTGATTGTGTCTGTAAGTGTGACTGTGTGGTAAGTGTGACTGTGTTCCTCTGCATGAAAAATATTAACACGAATTTAAGATGCGAGCATCTAAACTCATCATTTAATAGGTTTTTGTTCGGAGAAAATGTTTTATATAATTTCTAATTCGCGTTTACTTTTATTTTTCCTTAAACAAATATTTTTTTCTTGACAAAATGTTGCTAACGTCAGCTTCTAATCAATAACGGGTACACACTTGAACCGTGATTTTTATTTTTTACTTTTACAAGTTTGAAGCAAATTACAATAATTAGCGACTTTTTGTTGCAATCGATCTACGTCCTACAGGACCAGCTTTCAGCTTCAAAGTTCATGCATTAGGGGCGACCACTCTAAGGACAGAAACAAGCGGAGACCTTAGGGGGAAAAACTCTGCTGAACTGTAGACAAACGATTATCAAGTATTTCTGCGCCCTGCTAATATTTGAAACGAACTATTTTTTCCGCCACTGAATTTTGTTCTCTCCTTTTTTTTTTTTTTTTTTTTTTTTTTAACTGTAAACGGTATATGTTCTAAACATGAAAATTTTAAATTTTCAATCACAGGCCAGAGGACTAACGCAGAGAATTATGAATATAAAGTATCAAATTATAAACTATGTAGTTTTTAATCTAGTAAATAATTATTTTGTTGGGGTGTTTAGTTACAGACTCTGGACATTTGATAATCACAATACGCACAATTAGCAACAGATACACACGACAGACAGTTTGAATGTTAACATAATTTGACATAACCTACCCCCAGCTCTCTTCAAACGCCATGGCAACATGAGCATCAACATGTTAATCAATTATTTATGCTCTGTCGACAACTCCCAGACCCTCATCTATCAGCTGGTCAATTTCTTGCCTTCATGCTTAAGACGGGATTCACGCTGACCGTTTTATCGATAAAGGGGGCAAGAAGTGTAACAGCCAATATCATTACCATCGTCATTGTCATCATCACAATCATCATGAATACTACGGTGAGACTTTAACAGCAGTGCTAGTAATAATCAGAAGTTTCATTTAAGGGAGTAGGTTTAAAGTATTTTTTGTTTTGTTTTTATTTTCTTTTATTTATTTTTCCTCAAATGTTATGGGTTCCCCCCTCCCATAAGGACTATATCTAGCCTCCTCATCAATTTAACCCCTCC
Source organism: Sinotaia quadrata (assembly GCA_028829895.1). Lineage (NCBI taxonomy): Eukaryota > Metazoa > Mollusca > Gastropoda > Architaenioglossa > Viviparidae > Sinotaia > Sinotaia quadrata. The sequence goes on along the minus strand of CM054184.1, from coordinate 48,091,602 downwards.
CCTCTACCATCCGCCATCCCTTCTGCTATTCCTAAATGTAATGGTAAAAATTATTCATTTAAATTTGTCAGTTTTGAGATTTTCATTAAACACACACACACACACACACACACACACACACACACACACACACACACACACACACACACACACACACACACACACACACACTCATGCTACACCCTGAAATCCTTTGCCATTTCCTAGTTCCACAATCCACTTTAACAGAGTCATTTGAGTATACTATAACTCAGTCTTCACTGTCACATAATAGTAATAATAATAAGAAGAAGAAGAAGAAGAAAAGGAAGTAGAAGAAAAAAAGATGAAAACAAAAAGTAAAAGCAAAAGGAAGAAAGATTTAGTAGAATGGCTGTTTTCTTAAAGCTCTACGTTTCTGTACAATGTGCACACGTGAAATAGCCAACAGCAAAAATCTTCAAGCAAACAGCTCCGAAAACGCATACAAAAATAAAAATAACATGACAAACCTAAACGATGAATCCACATGCAAAAGAACAAAATAAAAACATAAATAGATTCAGAAAATGAAACATAAATAGATTTAGAAAATGAAACATAAATAAAATGGACTGGCAAATTTACAGTTGGAACCAAAAATCACAGAAGAGACATTGCCATCCTTGCCATCTTGAAAACGAAGATTTTTGAGGATCTTCCCGACAATGAGCAAGATCTCTATGTGTGCTTCAACCCAAAAGGCAGTTCAATCCCGGTGGATGGATCATGCAAAATGCAAATAAATCGTTTGACTGTTTGATTTCGAAATGTCGAAAATGCATGTGTCTGAGTGCGCAACCTTCTGGCAGAAATACACAGACACATACATATATGAAATAAACAGGTGTGAAGAGTTGGAAGCAGATAGTGAAGCAAGAAAGACAAGAGGAACGGTGTTATATTATGTCGTGAACCTTTAGCACTGAAGGAATTGATGAAGTGATGTGGTCAACGTATTTGTCATTTCAGTGAATCGCCATTGTCATCTCATTGTGTTACAAAACTTTCCCGCGCTTCCTACCTAAGTGTGCCAATAATTCCGCACTCATTTCTTTTATTGCTACAATGTGGCGCAATTCAATCTTCTCTTATCCTCCCAATCCAATCACCTCATCGTGTCTCAATCTTGAATTTCATCTCAGCGTATCTCAGTCTTGAAAATCACCTCACCAGGTCAGTCTTGAATATCACCTCATCGTGTCTCATCTTGAATATCGCCTCACCGTGTCTCAATCTTAAATTTCACCTTACCGTGTCTCAGTTTTAAATTTCATCTCGTCATGTCTCAGTCTTGAACATCACCTCACCCTGTTTCACTCTTGAACATCACTTCACCGTGTCTCAATCTTCAACATCACCTCACTGCATTTCAATCTTGAACATCACCTCAACCGTGTATCAGTCTTGAATTCATTTGTCACATCATCTTGCCCTAATCAGTTTTCCCCCAGTTAGACTCCTGGTATATTTAATTAATGATTTTCCCCAAACGCTTCGTGGTTAGGTCCAATTAGCATACACATACTCCAGCATTTATCTTCTCCACTTAACACCTCCTGAGAGTGAGCGCGGACGCCCGCTACGGGTACAATCAAAAATTTAAATTAACGTTCCTACCCACTGCCTTTCTTCGAACATATGCTTACTGTCACACACGCACAGACAAAGGACATGCACACACCTCGTACATAGGCAAATACAAGTACACACATTCAGACTAGTAGGTACAGTTACAGCACATCCGTAGTTCTTAGTATGAGATCAATACTACATATGGTCACATACTTGTTTGAGTCTGTTTGTATGTTAGTACGTGTGCTTATTTAGTGCGCGTTCTCTGTGTGTTTGAATAATTTAAAAACTGTATATGAACACACTCTTGAGGACTAAATGAAAATTTTCATCTGAGTTCCAAGCAAGTGAAGTCGGGCAACTTTGTAATGGAGACGTTCGCGTTCTTCGTTAAGAATTCAGAACCAACTTTGGATTTCAAAAAAATGTCTTTGGCTCAAGACTGTAACACTGATGACTCTGCGCTGAACTGAAATGTGGCACTAAATTTGTCTTGCACGACTTGTCTTTCGAAACAGTTTAGAATTTTACAGTTTGGGGTAGACGAAGAGATAAGAGAAAAAGACCGCGAGCGGTTAAATTATTAGTAATTAGTTTTAATTAATTAGCTAATTTTGTGTGATGTTGAAATCGACTCTAAATGTTGGACTCGTGTGCCGCACTCAATCCTCTCGAATATGTAGCTTTATTACCGAACCGAGCTACAAATTACGATTGGTCTCACTCATTAGTCAGATGGCTTGCCCTCGTTGACAGTGAGGTAGACGACTCACCACCACCACCCAGTCACAGTCAGATAGACAGGTAGATAAATCGCCTCAAGAATGGACTGAAAATCTTATAATTTAACAGGTTACTTTAATAAGCTACAATGGGAAGCTTTTGATCATTCGTGTTGAGACAGTCAGTTAGTTACAACAGGCAAAATAAAACATTTGTAGAAGATATAATATCTATACATATTTTTATCCATAAATAATATTAGTAAGGTGAACTGATTCTTCACTCTTAGGTAACTACAGGTAGTGATGAGGATCTTTCTGCATACGAGACTGTACTAAAACAAATATGTGGCTTCAATACAACATCAGGACATCAAGACAGCATACGAGACTGTACTAAAATAAATATGTGGCTTCAATACAACATCAGGACATCAAGACAGCATACGAGACTGTACTAAAAACAAATATGTGGCTTCAACACAGTATCATTACAACATCAGGACATCAAGACAGCATACGAGACTGTACTAAAAATAAATATGTGGCTTCAACACAGTATCATTACAACATCAGGACATCAAGACAGCATACGAGACTGTACTAAAACAATTATGTGGTTTCAATACAGTATCATTACAACATCAGGACAACATCTAGACTGCATACAGGCAAGAAAGAACACTGTGATCCAAACAGACAAATTTCAAGTGAATGACAAGGCAATAAATGCATTCACAGAGGAAAATGCCACTAACTACCAAAATCAAAATTTCACCAAACCAAACATCCAACCGTGACTACCAATCAAACCCAAATGCTTCAGTGACCATTTATAGTAACCCGGATAGCCGAGAGTAAATAAACTACACTCATCCGAGACTTACATTAAGCACAGTGGTTTTTGAACAATTATGCTTATTGTAGTAGCCTCGGCAGTTTAGAGAAGAAAGACGCCTGTTTTAGGAATCCCCATACGTTCTGTACTAATCATTACTTTTTTAGTAGGTCATAGCAGTTGGCTTTCTGACGTTAAGTGTTCCATGTAACCAGAGCACCCTTCCACCATTACAGTAACCATATTCCTGTAGTAGAATTTCTTTTAAACTTAAAAACGAACATTCAGGAATCTGTTCAATAAAAACGAAAGCATTGAAGAAACCCTGAGGCAAAAAAAAAAAGACAAGAATTTTCATAAAACTGCGCCAGTGAATCTTTTGACTGAAGATGCTGTTTAATGGCTGTGATCAGCAACTACCTATACAGTTGAGTGTGTTGAGAACTATCATGTTATTATGTATTTTTAAAATTAAAAGCGCGAAAGAGCCTCGGGTCATTACATTTTTTTATGTTAGTTCGCGCATTAAAAATATCTAAAAGTAAAATGTGAAAATAGAAAAGGTCTAATGTTTCAGAGTGCCTATAAAAAGCTATCTGTTTTCACCAAAACATTTTCTGGGTGTTTTCCATTATGTTGTGATTTTCTGCAGGAAAAATGTGTGTGTGTGTGTGTGTGTGTGTGTGTGTGTGTGTGTGTGTGTGTTTGCATGTGCGTGCGGCATTTAGTTACGGATCCAAAATCACTACCAAAAATAATCGGCAGACAATATTAACTTTAGTTCCTGACAAAAACAAAAATATCGATTCCAGTTCGAAAACGAGAACATTTCTACTTCAAAAACCAGTGTGCTTAATGTAAGTCTCGGATGAGTGTAGACAATTTACTCTCGGCTATCCGACAAAATGCCGTTCTTGGACGCGGGTTTCTTTTTACCCCGCATATTGTGCTTGCTCGTATTGGAGGCTGCAGAGCGTAATATGCTGTTTTTCTTCTTGTTGTTGTTGCTGTCGTTGTTATTGCTGAGGATGTTACGTTGTGTTTTGTTTAATTTGGAGGCGATGACATTATATCCTCATTATTGTGGAACCTACCGCATAGAGAGCTTTTCAAGGGGAGAAAACTTGTTTACCAACGCAGAATTATGAGACCTTTCCGTGTTCCATGAAGGTCAAAAGGTTTCAAGACGGTTTCCGTACTTATATATTTGAACACAGTGAGACTATGGGCACAACGGCTGTCGACTGTTAATACAAATGATCAAATCTATTCGCTATTTATAAGTGTGTGTGTGTGTGTGTGTGTGTGTGTGTGTGTGTGTGTGTGTGACTATAATTATGTTATTTAAACCCGTCTCTTTCATTCTTTGTTTGCCTCTTTCTCTCCTTTTCTCCTCATCTTTTTCTCTCTTTCTCTTGACAACTATGTCAGTGTTCACCTCTCTCATTATCTCACATCCTTTTCCCTGTTCTCTCTCTCTCTCTCTCTCTCTCTCTCTCTCTCTCTCTCTCTCTCTCTCTCTCTCTCTCTCTCTCAGCTTTTAAAGTATCCTCTGCTCTCTACTAACTTTCTTTTGTCTCTTGCTATCTCTCTATACATTTCTCTCACTTTCTTTCCCCTTCCTTTTTCTCTTTAACTTTCTCGTTCTGTGCTTTCTTCCCTCTCTCTCTTCTCGTTTACTTCTTCTGCCTCTCTCTCTCTCTTTATTTCTCTCTCTCTCATTTTAACCATACTTTAAAATTAGTTTCGAATTTATTATGTAGTGTACCTATCTACCCGTAATGCGAAAGTACACGTTTGTCATGTGTTGAACCTTGCTTTAAAACACAAGCGAGACAAATGTAGATGTACTAAATTAATCTTGCTGAGTGACCCGCCCAAATTACCGGCTGACCCAGACAGTAGCAGTTAGTATGTATGACAAAATGACCTAGTCAACGTTCCAAGTGACCCACACTGTACAAATGATTAAATAGTCATTATTTCTAAATGACATAGCGAACCGTTCTGAGTGACCCAAACTGTACAAATGATTAACATAGCCATTATTACTGACTTAGCCAGTATGACCACAGCGAGTATTACTTAAAGACTTGACCAACAAAAGTGTGTGACCCCAGCTAGTATTACTTAAAGACTTGACCAACAAAACTGTGTGACCCCAGCTAGTATTACTTAAAGACTTGACCAACAAAACTGTGTGACACATGCAGTATTACTTAATGACTTGACCAACAAAACTGTGTGACCCAGGCAGTATTACTTAAAGACTTGACCAACAAAACTGTGTGACACATGCAGTATTACTTAATGACTTGACCAACAAAACTGTGTGACCCCAGCTAGTATTACTTAAAGACTTGACCAACAAAACTGTGTGACCCAGGCAGTACTGGAGAGTGATCTAATTAGCGAAAGTGAGTCACGAAGTCGGTATTATTTCAAAAGCTCGGTGAGTACAAATGAGTAACATAACTAGCCTTAATAAACGTCTCAGTCGGTAAATATGAGTGGTATTGGCTAGCAAAGTGAGGGATCCAGACAACACAACCGATTCTACTGAGGGATCAAGTAAGAATTGCTGTATGAAAGAATGGTCTAGCTTAATGCTTCTTAGTGTCCTACTGCTGAGGGAAAGAATTATCTAGCTTTGTTCTTCTTAGCGTCCTAGTGCTGAGGGAAAGTATGGTCCAGCTAGTTCTTCTTAGTGTCCTAGTGCTGAGGGAAAGTATGGTCCAGCTAGTTCTTCTTAGTGTCCTAGTGCTGAGGGAAAGAGTGGTCCAGCTAGTTCTTCTTAGTGTCCTAGTGCTGAGGGAAAGTATGGTCCAGCTAGTTCTTCTTAGTGTCCTAGTGCTGAGGGAAAGTATGGTCCAGCTAGTTCTTCTTAGTGTCCTAGTGCTGAGGGAAAGAGTGGTCCAGCTAATGCTTCTTAGTGTCCTAGTGCTGAGTGAAAGAGTGGTCCAGCTAATGTTTCTTAGTGTCATAGAGTAGTGCTGAGGTAAACCCTTTTTTGAATTATTTATGGTTGAGTAACCTAGCCATTATTGCCGAGTGCTAAGCTAGCGAATCAGAGTTTGAAGAGACTAGCCAATTTGACTTGAGATATCTGGCCAAATATCTGATAGCCGGTTCTACTGAGTGACTAGGTCATTACTACTGAGAAATACAAAACTACCATACACAAATCACTTGCATGGCAAATCTGTCATCCAGCTGTCTTAATGATGACCGTTTTATGGTTAGTGGCCTCATTCAGAGGCCAGTATTTCTGAGTAGCTTGTTTAATACTGTGGCGTATAGAGCGCCCTACCTAGTCTTGCAGAGTTACCAATCCTAGAAGAATACTACAATATTTTATGGTAACCACATTACACGTTACAATTCGAAACAAAAGTACTCGCCACTGCAGTGCAGGGCAAATCTTCTCTAAGTTCGCGCGCGCGCGCGCGCACACACACACAAATCGTGAATATCTCAAAGGATTCCTAATGCCTTCTGTGCCCAGAACAAGGTTGGAACAACAGCGTTTCCTATTCTTCAGGTACCAGTCATTAGCCAGGAACTAAAGTACTCCAGGAGGCCATTTGTGTGGCTAAGACTGAGATCACACACGACATATGAATTCTTATGATAACAATGAGGGTAGGACGTCAGGTAAAGTCATGACACATTAGCAGGAAGAAAATCACAATACTGTGGGATATGAAGAACAGATCACACAATCCCCAAACGATCAGCCAGACATTGCAGTTATAAAACACGACGGCAAAAATACTTGACAGGGTTATGCTGCAGTGATGAGTTGAGGTAACTGACGAGACTGGAACCACACTTGACAAGTTGTATGCTGCAGTAATGAGTTAATTTGAGGTGACTAACTAAACAAAAAGGTCATGTATGCTGCAGTAAAGAGATAAGTTGATATGACTGACTAGACTACAGATCTTTTAATGATGCAGTAATAAGATGAGTTGATGTGACTGATTAGACTAACAGGTCTTTTATGCTGCAAAAATGACATGAGTTGATGTGACTAATTAGACTAACAGGTCTTCTATGCAGCAATAATGAGAGTAGTTGAGGTGACTGACGATACTAATAGATTTTTATATTGCTATAATAAGATCAGTTGATTTGGCAGACGAGACTGACTCTGCTGACGTCAAGGAATGGTCAAATGAAAGAGAAAGAGAGATGTCTGAAAATAATATAGGATCTCAGATTTAAGTCCAGAGACTATAGAACATGAAATAACGGTTTACCGTGGTCTTGGGTGTGTATTGCCAAAGCTCTGAAACATGTTCTGCAGAAGTGGTGTCAGCCATAATAGGAGCGTCAGCAGATGTCACCATAATATAGTAATTTATCTATAAAATTCTAGAGACCCATAGATCCACAACCCATAGGTTACCTGATTAAACCTCTAGGGAACAATAGATCCACACCACCTTGGTTACCTGGTTAAACCTCTAGGAGACCATAGTCTACAGCCCCATAGTCTACAGGTAACTTGTTTACACTCCCTGGAGCCCAAGATCATAGTCTAGTATTTCAAAGCTTCACTGCTGGAAAATACAAATACCCTCTCTCCAAAATTTAGAAACTGGTCTTTAGGATCTAAAAGATTATAAAGTCGGAAATTACAGCCAAGTAACTGAAAATGACGACGATGGTGGGGTTGGTGGTGGTAGTAGTGGTGATGGGTGTGGTAATGCTTGACCACGACATCGATACTTGCAGTTCTTTGGGCAAACTATTATTTAGCTTTTTAATCTCAGACCTAAACATTTTACAGTGACAGTGTTAAATTCATAAATCCGAAGTTTCAAGAAGTAATTTAAGTTGAAAAAAAAAGCTCAAAATTCGAGGTGGGTGTTTCTTTAACCCCTTTTATTGCCCAGACCTTATTCACCCAACATTTTATGTCATGAGCGTCAAAGATGTTTGTGGGTCCACCCCATCAAGTGGACAAATGAGAAAAGTCAACGAGAGTATTAAAGAAGAGTTCAAAGGGAAGAGAATTTCGGGAGAAAGCGGAAAATACTCGTATAGTGATGCATATGCTGTCACTGTGTGTCATTGATGAATATGTAATTTGTTCACCCTTCCAATCAACGGCTCCCACTCGACCCAGAGTAGATAGTCTGGAATTTGAATATCTTAAGGGCAGATAATCTGGGATTTCTGCAGCAACCAATATACTTCAAATCATTCGCTGGTAATACAGAGTTAACTGAGGCGTGCACAGAGTCACCGGCCTTAAGTGGCAGCGATTACGCTCCAAGGGAGACAAAATGTGCAAGCATCTTCGATCGACAAGGAGTAACCAAATGACCCGAACATAGTGAATTATTTCGATAACTGTCAGTGTTTGACTAGATCGTGTTTATGTCATAGAATTGGGTTGAGTGTTGGACTAGACCGTCTTGTATGTCATAGTAATGGATTGAGTATTGGACTAGACTGCCTTGTATGTCAAAGTACTGGGTTGAGTGTTGGGCTAGACTGTCTTGTATGTAATAGTACTGGGTTGAGTGTATGACTAGACTGACGTGTCATAATATAGGGATGTGTTGGACTAGACTGTTTTGGATGTCGATGTATTGGGTGTTGAGTTCTTTACTAGGTTGAATGATGGACTAGACTGTATATCCTGGTATTGGGTTGAGTGTTGGACTAGATATTTTTGTATGCCATAGTATTGGGTTGAGTGTTGGACTACATCGTGTTGTATGCCATAGATTGGATTGAATATTGAACTAGATTGTTTTGTATGCCACAGTATTGGGTTGAGAGTTTGGCGTGTTTAAAATGATAATGGGTTGGGTACCTGACGGATTATATATTCTTAGTAACGAGTTGGGTATTAGGTGGATTTCTTAGTGGGTTTTATATTCTTTGTTTAGGTGTTTGACGGGTGTTCTTGACTTTTTAATGGGTTGACTGTTTGACCGATTTTTCTTATAAATAATGGGTTGTGTGTTTGACGGGATTTATGTTTTAGTAATGGGCTGAGTATTTGACAGATTTTTGAGGGTTCATTATTGTGTTGAGGGTTAGACAGGGTTTATATTTTGAGTAGTACATCGAGTGCTTGACGGATTTTATATTTTCGTAATGAGTTTGGTGTGTTTCCTGTCGGAACAATGAGCTTTATGCTGATGTAAATGATTGAGTGATGAATTATTGTCGCAGTGCTCAAAGAAATGTCAAGAGTGCTTTGATGGGTTTTAGGCCATAGCAAAAATTGTGAGTTTGACTTATTTTATATGTAAAAATTATATTATTTATTAATGGGCTTTATATTGCGATAAACAGTTCAGTTCATGTCAATGTTCATGTTATAGTATTGGCTGAAGTTTGATGGATTTTATGTTACTGTAATAGGCTGTGTGCGTAGTATATTGTATGTTGAAATAACGATTGCAATTAATAATTAATGATTGATGATGGTAGTGATGTTGCTGCTGATGATGATAAAAGCAGCGCTCCTAAAGATAAGATTTAGAGATCTTGGTTCACAACCGACAGCCAACAGAAGTCGTGAGAATATTCTGAATAATAATAATTAACGAGTTTATGCCACATACTGGATGAAGCAATTCACAGGTTTTATAGTAATGGGTTAAATAGAAGACATTTTTCGGGTTTTATTGTTTTAGTTATGGAATGAGCACGTGTTGGGTTTTACTTAGTACCAATGGGTTGATTGTTTGACAGATTATTAATGTTTTTAGTAATGGTTGAATTCTTGACAGACTGTATGTTACAGTCATGATTTGAGGAGTTTTATGGCTTTTATGTTGTACCTGTAGTTTGGGTGTTAAAAATAATACATAATGTAATAATAGACTAAGAAACTATTGTGATTCTATGTTACAATAATTGATACGTTGCGTATGTAAAGTGAATTTATAGTGCAGTAATGAGTTACTTATTTCCAATGAATCTACGTATTTTTAATGAATTTATGGTGCAAAAATGTTTTGAACAGGATTTAACCTTGTAAAAATAACTGTAGAATTTATAGAAATTGTATGTCTCAATAATTTTTTTCAATATTATTTAAAGTTATAAAAATAGTTGTTTTATTTATAGTAATTTAATGGTGCAGTAACTGAAATATATTGCATAATGTTATTTTTCCCCAAGCTTGGCTGGTAAAATTAACTGTCGAATTATTTGGTTAGTTTATTTTATAGGTTACTTCCAGGCTCCTTTCCTTTGTTAAATGACGTCACGATATTTCTGGCGTCATCGGGGCACTAACAAGGTCATCAGAGATGTGCAGGGAGATATAATGAAGACAAAAACACACAACCGAAAAAATCTAATGTAAGATCTATTACAACTTTTAATAATTTAAAATTCCCTTTAAATAATTAAAAATTCCATTTTGCGCGCATAGCAATTTAAAAACAAAACAAAACTGGATTTAATCAGAAACGTAGAAGGTACAATGCGATATGACAGAGAGTGTGGGTAGCAGGTGGACGGGGAGAGGTGTTCTGGCACAAAGGGAAAGCAGAGTAAACTCCCTTTATTAAACTCGGCGTAATGGACGGGATGACGACGGAAACATCTTCATGTTGCAGTAATACTAATAAGCTGAACATTATCTGTGAGCACTTGGCTGCTGCCTAGCATGAATAAGAGCCGGAAATACAGATACTGAGACATAATTATTATTGTTTACCTTTTTATTATTTTTTTTTGTCGTTTGATGAAGAAAATTGCTGCGCACAAAGCATGAAATGTGTCTGTCTTCATTATTTTAATTTTTGTGCATTTCGCTTTTCCTGTCTTTCTGAATAGCATATTATTCTGCTGTCCACCACGCACTGTGTCATGGAGTAAATTTGTTTATCCATATTTTTAAACTTAATTGTTATATAAACTGTTAAATTGTCAAACTGACTTGACCTCAGGCATTGCTTATGCTGATAATTTTTAAGTGTAAAAGTTGGATGTAAATTACTTGTTGGAGGTTAGGCTAGAAATTGCTGATGCAAACCAAACCAGTTATAAGTGGATGAGCAGTTTTTCTGAATAATAGTCTCCCCCTGTTCATAACAACCTCAACCAATGGGGATGGACCGAAGGTTTCATTGTGGAAGAAGTACTCTATTCTAATCACTTTGAATTTGAACACAACTCGAGTTTGGTCATAAAAGCGATCATTAACTTATGGTAAGTTAACTGTCTGATAAAGAAAGAATAGACATAAAATATTTAGTATGCTTGCTATTGATTTATTATTTGAATTAGAGAATATTTATGTAATTGAACCATTATTTCTATGCTCATTATCATGATTAATTGGCACATTATACTTGTGAATTTTGATCGGTGCTGTATTTCTTATGTTGTGTGTGTATTGGGCTAAGGAAATTGTTGCAGGATTTATAATTTGAGAATGTTTGTACGAGAGAAAGGAGCTTAGAGATGAAATATGCCTGAAATATAGTGCTGCCTTAATTTGACATTTTGTAGAGCAGAGCAAGCCTTTCTTTTTTTGTCACTTCATGCTACAGTGACTACTGTACTCCGCATGGCCATGTTGGTGTGTGAAACCAGCAACGTCGTCAACATATCAGTAGAGTATGTTGCTGTAAGTTGATTCCTGTAAGTTGATTCCTGTAAGTTGATTCCTGTAAATCCGTTCAAGAGCCAATACGTCTGAAATGATGGCTTGAGTTTGTTATCGAGAATTCATGACGATTATTTTGACTGTTCTTCATGGTGTGTTGAGTAAACACACATAAAATTTCAAGTATATTCCTCCTGATGTACTTGATAGTGCAGTGCGAAATTCAAGGACGATTCTCTATTATGTGCTTGATGAGCTCATCGAAGATTCTGAAATGGTTGTGTAACATGCTTGGAAAGGACCCATGTAGCCATGGCCTAAATAAGAAAGACAGTGATTTGTTACAAACTGTGTGATTGTGAACACGTGCCAGGGATCACCTTCCATCTTTTTAAAGGTTGTGTGCATTGACTTTAAATATTTCTCTGAAACTCTATATATTGGAGAGATAGTGAATGGGTGGGGTCTCGCTAAATATAGATTAAAACTTGGATTTGTTTTCTCCTTTGGTAAGAAGTTCTCCGCCTACAATAAATAGAAATATTGTGTAGTGGTAAATATTTGTCTTTAAATTTGTGGAAGAGAGAAAACATTTACAGCGCCCGTGTATCCGCCAAATGAGAGAGTCGAGCATTATATGCTGTTCATTCTAAACTCAAAAGTTGCTCACTAGGTTTTGATGCACACATTTATTCTATATAACACACTGACATTCTGTTCACTGCATGCTGATATGCTGTTCATACAATTGGCATTCTGTTTACTACACACTCATGTGTAGATTGCTCTAAATAACATACTGACATGTTGTTTACGAAATGCTGAAATGTTTACTGCATACAACTGTAGTCACTTCATACTGACAGATTCACTACAACTTATATTCTACTCGCTACATACTTACATTCTGCTCACTTCATACATTCTGTCCACTGCATATTTACATCCTTCTGCCCACTACATACTCACATGATCTTTACTGCATACTGACATGATGTTCTCAGTAACAAACTGATTGCTGTTCACTATACCTTGATGTACAAATTAAGAGTTACAATCCAGAGTTAAACAACATATTGACACGATATTCACTACACACTGACCTGCTCTTCACTATGTACTGACATGTTGTTCACTAGGTGATGATGTACACTTTTTAATGAATAACAGAATGCAAATATATGTGCAGTGCAGTAATCTGCGAATAAATTTTTAAAAAATACACAGTAGACTATTCGAAGGTTATTTATTTGAGAGAAATAAATGTAAAATAATTATAATTGTTGCATGCGAAGATGGGTTTCCAGTTTGCCATTGATACTTGGGTTAGGTTTTGTACTGATGGTACCATTTTGTACATTTTATTGTTTCAAGTATTCATGAAAGGGGGACAGAGTTATAGATCTTTTGGTAGTCAATCCATGCCATTGACTACATGGGTTTTTTCGTTACCTGCCTAGTCAAGTGGTCCTTTGTCCTCTGCTGCCTGGTCTAGCAATCTTTTGTAAGAAGTTTGTTTGTTTAAAGGTGAGACATGATTTTATCAGATATCATTCTTGATAGTAATTTCCAGGTTGCTGATAGGTATGTGATTGTGTTGTGCCTTTCTCTGAATCTTTCATAATCAGGCTTGTTTTTCCTTTTACCATCCAGGCTGACAAGATTTCTGGTTTCTGAATATGTCTTGCACTTGTTCAGCAAGTCTGCCATGTAAGGAGGTAAGGTGTTTCACCCAGAATAATTGGGCCTGGGGCCTTCCAGTTTGACATCTTTCTTATCTTCTTTTTGATATGTTTTCCAGTGATTATGATGTTGCATTGTTGAAATATGCCTTTATGCTCATCTTTCAGTAACTTAATCATCTGGCTCAAATGTTACGCATATTTGAAGTGCTGCAAATGTTTTCCCAAAAGGTCTTAGCATCCCGAATGTTTTGACTATGTTGTTTAATTCAGGAATTTCTTTTTATTCTTCGTATAGTCTTCCAGGTTCCGTTTGGAATGTTTTGTTCTGTTGGAATTGCTGACTTCTTGCAGTGTATCTCTTCAGACGGTGACTGAGTCCTTGAAGTCTTTGTTTTGTATCTTCTATTGTGGTCTTAATGATTATGATGGTATTTATTGACTAGTGTTTTTTTTCAGTTTTCCTTTAATGTGCATTGTTGCTGTTATTTGACATATTTATTTCTTAATACACTCTATTTTATTTTCTATTCTTCACTTCTATGGTAGTACTTCTTGTGTCCTTATTTGTACTTTTGGCTGCAATGAACAATTACTTTTGCAGTATATTAGAACTAAATTCATTTACAGCTTTATAATAGTCTTGCTCATTGTAAATATTAAACTACTGTGAAATAAATTAATGTACAGTTATGTAATATTCATCCTAAGTATGAATAGTAGGTCATTGTAAAATAAGCACATTTACATTTATGTAATATTATCATACACCCGTGGAAGGGAATGCACAGTATTTAATTTTGGCCGTAACTGAAGAAAAGGGGGTTAGAGGGAGTGGGTGTATGAAAGAGAAAATCTTGCATAATAAGCACTGGATAGTGGTAGCGCTAGCAGCTGTAATTCAGGAAAAACCCTTCAGATTGCGAAAAAATAATTTTGCATTGATGAACTGCCATCAGACCATGACGAATGGGGGTAAATCCAGCAATACATGTGGGTGAATTTAATGGGACCTGTAGGACATAAAGAATAAATAGGCAGAAATATCCCAAACATCCCCAAAGTGCTAGTTTCTGGCTTAAGCCATTTCTCTAGCGCAGGAGAAACACCAGTGTAGCTACATTACAGTCTAATGGAACATTTAGTCAAAAACGTTGACTATATAGAAAAAAGATAAGAGGAAAAAACTGATCCTTTACCCACAATGTGTAAAGCAAAAACCCAAAGAGAGTGGGGTTTATTGTTTGCTTTTGGAGCTGACTGAAGTTGATGGGCCCTCCTGGCAAGGGGCTACACTCGGCAAATGAAAAGATTTTGACAAGAAGATGAAGTCAAGTACCTTCTGTCCAAGTCTGACTCTGAGAGAATCTTACACTTAGAAAGGAAGGAATATAAGTAGTGTGCAACTATTTTGAAGTAGGTGCTTGGATAATTCTAAAACAGAACTTCGTTTGTACTGGACTTATGTGGTTATGGCAACTGGCCCCAACTGGGACAGTTATATTGAAGAACTCTGTGTATAGAAATCAAAAGCATGATTAGCCTTTCCTGTTGAATTTAATTGGGCTGCATCTCAACATATTATTTTCACTTTTTCACTTTTCTTTTATTTAAATTTGTTATTGTTTTATAAAGTTACTTATTTTCACTTTCGCTCATTTCGTTAAATTCTTATTATTTCATATTTATGTATTCTCATTCTGTAATGTTTGTATTGACATTGTCCTGTCTATTTTGGTGCCAATAAAGCCATTACTCTGGGGTGTGGAACTATGTTTGTGCGTCCTTCACCCATCAATTTTCACCATACCTTAGCTTTCTCAACCGGCATTGGAAGCAACGGGCACTAGGGCATGACAAATATTCGTACTCAGTATGAATAGTAAGCCATTGTGAAATAAATGCATTTACAGTTATGTAATATTCATACTCAGTATAAATAGTCATTGTGAAATAAGTGCATTTACAGTTATGTAATATTCATACTCAGTATAAATAGTCATTATGAAATAAGTGCATTTACAGTTATGTAATATTCATACTCAGTATAAATAGTCATTGTGAAATAAATGCATTTACATTTATGTAATATTCATACTCAGTATAAATAGTAAGTCAATGAGAAAAATAAATACATTTACAGTTATGTAATATTCAAACTGAGAGTTCACATAACAAATATTAAAGACAGGACCACGGAAATAAAAGTCCAAAACCAATAACATCACTAAATTGCACGCATATTAAAGACGGGACCATAAAAATAATTTAGCGACCATAACAGCACTCGCACGCATAAAATACAAATAACAGACTGACAAAAAGATGGTTCAGAATATTATTTTACGTTCGAATAAAGTTCCTTCAATTATATCCCCTAAAACCGACAGGAATATTAAATAATTCTATTACTAAGGAATAATGTAATGCGCACAGTTATATAATCTTAATAGACTCTATTGCATAGGACTATTAAAACAATGATAATCTTGGGGGGGGGGGGGAGAATCAATTGTCAAACTGTCATACGACTGGATTCTATCAGACTACCTCAGTAACCTTCCATTGAAACTCGTTGTTGGCCACAGTTTGCAGACAGTTATTCCTCTTGCCCTATGCTTGAAATATTGGGTGGGGGTGGAGGAGAAGGCGAGAAAGGAAAAAAAAACCCAGAAAAATTCATGTAATAGCCGAAACGTCGTGTACAGATTATCTCTCTTCGTTTTTTGCAATGGCCGACACAGTTTTTGTAAACATTCATTAAAACGAAGATACCATTTTACTGAATCAGGTTTTCTGGGGATTTAATGCAAAAAACCTCTTCTTTCGTCTTTTCTGTAATGTGTTTATTTTCTTTATAATTTAAACAAAATCGCATGTTAGAAAAAACACTTTACACCTGCCTAAAATGTTGACTTTACACAAAGCAACACTTCAAGAACATGACCCCTCCCTCTTCCCCGCCGTGATAAGGAGTGAACAAGGATATGTTGCTAGGCTGTTGGGAGTGTGGAAAATTGTTAGATGGAATGCTAGGCTTCTAGGGAATGTGGAAAACTGTTGGAGTGCTACGCTGTTAGGGAGTGTGGAAAACTTTTAGAGGGAGTGCTAGGCTTTAGGAAGTGTGGAAAACTGTTAATGGGAGTGCTAGGCTTCTATGGAGTGTGGAAAACTGTTAGAGGAGTGCTAGGCTTCTAGTTAGTGTAGAAAACTGTTAGAGGGAGTACTAGGCTGTAGGGAGTGTGACAAACTGTTAGAGGAGTGCTAGGCTTGTAGGGAATGTGGAAAACTGTTAGAGGGAGGAGTGCTAGGCTTCTAGTGAGTGTAGAAAACTGTTAGAGGGAGTACTAGGCTGTAGGGAGTGTGACAAACTGTTAGAGGGAGTGCTAGGCTTCTAGGGAGAGTGGAAAACTGTTGGAGGGAGGAGTGCTAGGCTTCTAATGAGTGTAGAAAACTCTTAAAGGGAGTGCTAGGCTTCTAGGGAGTGTGAAAAACTGTTAGAGGGAGTACTAGGCAGTAGGGAGTGTGGATGTTGGAGGGAGTGCTAGGCTTCTAGGGAGTGTGGAAAACTGTTAGAGGAAGTAATAGGCTGTAGGGAGTGTGGCAAACTGTTAGAAGGAGTGCTAGGCTTCTGGGGAGTGTGAAAAAACTTAGAGGGAGTTCTAGGCTTCTAGTGAGTGTAGAAAACTGTTAAAGGGAGTGATAGGCTTCTAGGGAGTGTGGAAAACTGTTAGAGGGAGTACTAGGCTGTAGGGAGTGTGGAAAACTGTTGGAGGGAGTGCTAGGCTTCTAGGGAGTGTGGAAAACTCTTAGAGGGAGTGCTAGACTATAGGGATTGTTTAAAATTGTTAGAGGGAGTACTAGGCTGTAGGGAGTGTGGCAAACTGTTGGAGTGCTAGGCTTCTATGGGGTGTGGCAAACTGTTAGAAGGAGTACTAAGCTGTTAGGGAGTGTGGCAAACTGTCGAATGAAGGCGTGGGCTGCTGTAAGGGAATGTGGTACTAAATGGAAGTATATTTACCCTCTGTTTACCTATCGTTCTAGTTTCTATATCTTGCATTAATGAGGCGCGTATCCTTGTCGTTTTGTATGGAGGCATAGAATAGTTACGCTATTAATGGACCCCAACACTAATAGAAAGATATTTTACAGAACGTAATTGTTTGTTTTTAAAATATTGTTTTAATTTGCTGAACCACATGTTAAACAAACATTTTCATTATCAAAATAAAGCACATGTACATCTTTGTAATGTGGTGGCTCTAGTATCTAATAGCTATTGAAAATGCTTCAATTCAGACTTATTTTTATTTACAACTCTGTGCCACTTACACGCGTACCAGTCTATTGCATTTAGAAATTTGAAAGGTTTTCTATAATCTTACTTTTTCCTATATAAATATTTGCTATAGTAAAATAATACAAAAGTAATTATGTTATTTTTTTAAAAATCTGCACTGATAAAGTTAGAAGAACATGCTAACTTTAAAAGAAAGGTAATATGAGGTGAAATTATATGACTCTTGCTCTTGTTTTGTTTTGTTCAAAATGTCCGTTATAAATGGAGTTCTACGTATCAGCTGAAGGATTGTGTCGTCACTGTGCGTGTCCAGCTGAAGTATAGCGTCACAACTGGGGCTGTGCATGTCCAGCTGAAATATAGCGTCATAACTGGGGTTGTGCGTGTCCAGCTGAAGAATTGCGTCATAACTGGGATTGTCCATGTCCAGCAAAAGGGTTATCCCATAAATGGAGTTTAGGTATTAGCTGAAAGATTGCGTCATAACTGAAGTTTTACATGACCCGCTGAAGGACTGCGTAATAAATGCAGCGGTACGTGGGCAGCTGAAGGACTGCGTAATAACTGCAGCGGTACGTGGCCAGCTGAAGGACTGCGTAATAACTGCAGTGGTACGTGGCCAGCTGAAGGATTGCGTAATAACTGCAGTGGTACGTGGCCAGCCGAAGGATTGCTTAACAGCTGAAGTTATACTTAGCCAGCTGATAGATTGCGCCATAACTAAACAATACAATGCGCTTTACCTAAATGCCTTTAAGCGCGTGCTAATAGCATTCATCAAATTTCGAAAATAATTAAAAAAAATATGCAATGGTCATTTGAAAATGTTTTCCTGATAAAGACGGGGCATGTGAATCATGCGAGTGACTATCAAGTGTGGGTAGGTGAGAATGCAGGTGTGTGTGTGTGCGTGCGTGCGTGCGTGCGTGCGTGTGTGTGTGTGTGTGTGTGTGTGTGTGTGTATGTGTGTGTGTATGTGACGATCGAAGTACCAAAGTATTTTATCAATTATTTTACAAGTATCTGAGCTGCAACACTTAATAACTGAGAAGCCGGCAAAAGTTTTTCTCTACAGCTGTCCTTGTACCAACCACTGGACTTTAAATTGGAGAGGCAATACAACGGTGAATACCCAGTGTTGTGCTATCTAAAATACGTTTACTGTCGGACTTGTGGCTATGAAGTGACTTTCAGAATCCATACTGTAACCTAAGTGTTTATTAGCCACCACTACCCACCACTAACCCCCCCCAAAAGAAGTTTCTGTTCCGTTACAAAACATTGCGAAAGTTACAGCCGAAATTAAATGAAATACAACTCTCGTTCTACTTGATGACAAAATTCAAATCACACATCGGTAATTCACTGAAACGGTGTCTAATAGGTTTAGGTGTCAATTTGCACGTCAAAATAATTTCAAAGTTTACAGACCCTATTATTAATGTTATATGCACACTCTTCATTTGCTTGAAAGCACTCTCCTCAGAAAACATCTTGGGACGACCTTCTTTATACGTTATGTCCAGTGAAACTCGCCTGTGAGCAGGAGGCAGTTTGATGTTACAGTATTGACCGTATGCAAACACTAGCTGAGGAGGGAAATTGACTTTTATTATATTGGCACAGATTAAGCTTCTACGTACAGTATTATGATCTCGAACAGAACATTTAAAGGCGCTGTAATATATTTTAAAGGCATGGCAATATATATTTTTCTTAAAGGCATAGTATTATATTTTGAAGGCATAGTATTATATTTTGAAGGCATAGTATTATATTTTGAAGGCATAGTATTATATTTTGAAGGCATAGTATTATATTTTGAAGGCATAGTATTATATTTTGAAGGCATAGTATTATATTTTGAAGGCATAGTATTATATTTTGAAGGCATAGTATTATATTTTGAAGGCATAGTATTATATTTTGAAGGCATAGTATTATATTTTGAAGGCATAGTATTATATTTTGAAGGCATAGTATTATATTTTGATAGGCAGAGTAGTATATTTTGAAGGCATAGTATTATATTTTGAAGGCATAGTATTATATTTTGATAGGCATAGTATTATATTTTGAAGTAATATATATAAGTAGTATATTTCAAAGGCAAAGTAACGACACTGGTAAAAAGGTCTTTTTGCAGAGAAAGGTCGGTCAGGTTGAACTTATAATTTGAGTCATGTTTAGGTGACGGTGATTATACTAACATGTATATAGTATACTCCATCATATATGTGTGTTTGTGTTCATTGTTTTAATTCTCACATCTCTATTTTTCAACTCTTCCTATTTTTCCATGTATGAGTGACATATTTTTGTTGCACTTAACTTTCCATGCACGAGTGACTTGTTGTGGTGCACTTAACTTTCTATGCATGAGTGACATGTTTCTGGTGCACTTAACTTTCTATGCATGAGTGACATGATACTCAGTGGATGTCTATATATATATGTTGAAGAATCGGCTCTACATATACCATCAGCAATCTGCTGTCATTTCTCCTGCCATCTTGTGTCTCAGGTCAGATTGTTCAGATGGCTGAATGCCTTCTCAATAGCCCACAGATAGATGCAAAGCCCACAGCCTGTTGTGAAAATGTACCATGCTACCAGTCTACCTACCACGGTCGCAGCTTGGCATGTTCAAAGAGTCAAAATATACATAAACTCTTTTCGGCTGCATCGTCAACAAAAACGTTAAATTGTGAACACTAATGTCGCACTCGCGCCTTCGTGATTAAGTAAGTTCTTTCTGACATCGTTACTTTTTCCTTCGAAAGTTTTTCAAATTCATCCCCAAGTTTACGAGTATTTGTTTTCTTTGTTATCTTTGTTTTCCATACCTTTGTCATATGTTATCTTTGTTTTCCATACCTTTGTCATTTGTTTTCTTTGTTTTCCATACCTTTGTCATTTGTTATCTTTGTTTTCCATACCTTTGTCATATTGGGATTGGGGGTCTCGTCTTGTAATTATTAGGCTTTAAATAATGTTTAAACGTAAAGACTCTTGACACCTGACACCACTGAAGTGTGGTTGGCCACATTATGTTTTTTAGTATTTTTATGGCATCTTTTGAAAAAAAAACCACGCAATTGTTCTATATATTTAAAACTTGAATTATAAATTAAAAAATCAGAAAAATCATGTTTTTTAATTATAAATCAAAATTCAGAAAATATAACTGGTATTATTATGATAATTGAATAAAACTGATATTCTAACTATTTTAAACGGAATCAATTTTTTTGGGGAAAAAAAATATTTACAAATGATGAATGTGTGTGGTGTATTTTGTAAACTCTGGTGTCTCGTATATGTAATTTGCAGTAACTGATAAGTAAAGTTTGAAGACTGATTTTGCAAAAGCAGTGAAGTTACTATGCCCGTACATCTCTTAATTATGATCACAGTCAACAGCATTTTAATCAAAACCATTCTCTCTCTCTCTCTCTCTCTCTCTCTCTCTCTCTCTCTCTCTCTCTCTCTCTCTCTCTCTCTCTCTCTCGGTTGCTGCTGTCGTTAGAAATATCAGGACAGCCCGTGATTATTTCCGGACATGTATTCACGCCAAGCCTGTTATGAATATATTTATAAGGTTTGAAAAAGTAAGATTTTATTTTAAATTAATGTTCTGATTTTCTAAGCTGAAAATAAGAAATGAAATCAAACACCGTACGGTGATAATTATATTTATAAAAATGCAAACAAACATACATTAAGTCTAGATTGTTATTTTCGGCATTTAACAAATTAAAAATACCAAAAACAGTGGATATTAATTTAAACAAAGAAAATCAATAATAAATAATATCATGTAGTTAGTTCATTCAGTTCTGTTTCATGCATTATGTTGACATAAAATTTTCATAATTAATCATTCTTGTATTAATTATTAGTTAATCATTCTTGTATTAATTATTATTTACTCATTCTTGTATTAATTTTATAGTTACTCATTCTTGCATTAATTATTAGTTACTCATTCTTGTATTAATTATTATAGTTACTCATTCTTGTATTAATTTTATAGTGACTAATTTTTGCATTAATTATTAGTTACTCATTCTTGTATTAATTATTATAGCTACTCATTCTTGCATTAATTATTAATTAATCATTCTTGCTTTAATTATTAGTTAATCATTCTTGCATTAATTATTAATTAATCATTCTTGCATTAATTATATTTCGATTTCATTTTCTTCACAGTCGCATTCGCATTTTCATTTGTTTCGTTTTCTGAATATACATGCATAGATAGATAGTTAGATAGATAGTTAGATAGATAGATAGTTAGATAGATAGATAGTTATAGTTAGATAGATAGTTAGATAGATAGATAGTTAGATAGATAGATAGTTAGATAGATAGATAGATAGATAGATAGATAGATAGATAGATAGTTAGATAGATAGATAGAGATAGTTAGATAGATAGTTAGATAGATAGTTAGATAGATAGATAGTTAGATAGATAGATATAGTTAGATAGATAGTTAGATAGATAGATAGTTAGATAGATAGATAGATATAGTTAGATAGATAGTTAGATAGATAGATAGATATAGTTAGATAGATAGTTAGATAGATAGATAGTTAGATAGATAGATAGATAGTTAGATAGATAGATAGTTAGATAGATAGATAGATATAGTTAGATAGATAGTTAGATAGATAGATAGATATAGTTAGATAGATAGTTAGATAGATAGATAGTTAGATAGATAGATAGATATAGATAGATAGATAGATAGTTAGATAGTTAGATAGATATAGATAGATAGATAGATAGATAGATAGATAGATTTCCTGGCACACGTACACACAGCTGTATGTATTAAGTATTAAGAATATATTAAAGAATATTAATATTAATATAAATATTAAGAATACATTAATATTTAATGGTAATCTACATTCCTATTACTATTTATTGCTATATAATACATCTATTTAATTTAAGCACACGATTGTAACACCTTTTTAATGTTATGATTGAGGAATATCTATTTCTTCAAATCTTTAAAAAATAAAAAAAAATAAAAACACCTTGTTCAAGTGATTAGAGGACTCGCTGTAAAATCCTTTGATCTGTGAATTGACAGTTGTAAATTGGAAAGAATAGGCCGCTAGCCGCTACCAAACACTCACCTAATGTCCACTCATGACTTCATTCACCCCACCCACGGCACTATAATCTCTCCCATCCGGAACAAATCCCTCTCTCTTGCAGAACAAATCTCTTCCTCGACGCTTTCGCCATTCTGCGAATCAGCCAAAGTTGGGTGCTGAAGTTAAATTCAACTCGAACAACAAAAGGTCAGCTTCGAGGCGATTGGTGGGTGTCACGTGATCTCACACTTTTTGGACTCCTTGGAGTGTGGGTGTGTTTTACGCAAGAGCTGATTGCGTTCTCATTATTTTTTCAACAATCTAACGTTTTGGAAGAAAATGTGAATGAATAAAGGATTGTTTTTGACGCACTGACTTCCTTCCCTTTGCCTGTTCGATAGGTCGTTTGAGCACGTGTGGACTTCACCCCAATGAAAGTGAATAAATGTATGTTACTGATGGTTAATGAAGCTTTCTGATGCATGCTATTTTACTGTGGAATTCAAAGTAATATTACAGTGGATTTCAAAGTTATGTTACAGCGATTTCAAAGTAATTTTACAGTGGATTTCAAAGTTAAGTACAGTGATTTCAAAGTAATTTTACAAAGGATTTCAAAGTAATTAATTTTTTATTGTGAAATTCAATGTGATTTTACAATGGATCTCAAATTAATTTTACACTGGATTTCAGTTATTTTACAATGGGTTTCAAATTATTTTACAGTGGGTTTCAAAATAATTTTATAACGGATTTCAAAGTAATTTTACTATGGATTTCAAAGTAATTTTGCAGTGAATTTCCAGGTAATTTTACAGTGCATTTCAAAGTAATTTTACAGTGGATCTCAAAGTAATTTAGTAGCAACTGATGCGAAACCCTGCAAGGTTTTTTCCATTTTTCTCTGTGGATTTTCACTTCAACATCTGAAGAATCACTGCTCTGGACAAGAAGATTGGTATGCGTGAGAGAGCGCTATACATTCAGTTACGTCACAGAAATATTTTGTTTTATGGTTTTCCAAGTCTCTAATTTGCCAAGATATAATTAGGCGCAGCGGATTTTGCTTGCCGCAACACAAACTTTGCAACAATGAATCCATTGATATGTTGTCGATTTAATGAAACCTTGCCGCAACACAAACATTGCAACAATGAATCCCTTGATATGTTGTCTATATAATGAAATCTTGTCACTGATGTAAAATAATTAATTTGATACAGAGGAATTATGTATGCAGAGGTCATTTTGAAGTCGAGTCAAGTTTGCAATGGAGGTCATGATTTACAAGAGAAATAGAATTAGAATTCAAGTGTTTGAAAACAAAAACTTACAGAAAAATTGTTTCAAATTAAGCATTATAAATTTTTAAAAGTAATCATGTTCTTTAAATAGTGGAAATCACATTGAAAGATGGATCACGTGTATTGGAGTTCATTAAAGTGAGGTCATGTTTACAAATAAAGTAATGTTCTTAGAGTACGTCACATTTGCAGATGTCATACACAGATGACGTCATGCTTCACGAGGTCTTAGATGCAGAGGAGATCAAGTTGTTAGACAAGGTCATATATAGAGAAGAGATCATGATTATAAGGAAGATTATATACGCAGAAGAAATCATATTCTCAGACAAGGTGGTATTTTAAGACTAGGCCATATAAGCAGCTCAATGTATTATTCAGGGGAGGTCATTGCGCAACACAGGTGAAAAGTAATTGCATTGAACGGCACATATGCAATAAAATTTTTGCTCCTGTTCAATCTTCAAAATTGTAATGAGAATATATGCAGTGAATATGTGTAGATTGTATTCATACCAATATAATTTAATCACTTGACAAGATGCAATTTGCAACATTAGAGGATAAACGGCACAGTGTGTATAAATTTTATCAGCTAAGAAGAAATTATGGTTGCCTCTTGGAAGATGTAATTAGGATTGCTGTCAAGGGTGCACAGGGAATGATTCTTATTTGTAAATACAAAGATGGTATTTGGATAACTGAAATAGTTACCCAAATTATTTGCCTTTGGGGGTAGAAATTAATACAAATTAAATTGTTGCATGACTTTTATTTTTCTTGTGCATCATGGAAAAATGTTGAGAACCGCTTGTGCTAAAGAGAAGGCGTTTCAACTGAACGCTTGTGGCAAAATGCAAATGTTTTTCTCATTTTTATTTTGTGATACAATTCTTGTTAGAAATTTATTGCTTTTTAAATATGCTTAACGATGCTGTCAGTTCAAAGTTAATTTAAAGTTGTCATTCTGAGAGATCCAGTCTCTCCCGTTGATTGCCAATATCTTTAGGACCACAAGCCATTGATAGTCTGTTGTCTATAAACATTAGGACAGTATGCTAAGAGCAGACATTTTGACATTGTGACATTGTGACATTTTGACATTGTGACATTGTTGCAAAGGAAAGGAAAGACTGTGGGAGTTGACACTGTGCCATTTTCTTGCAAAAGCAAGTGAAAGACTATCAAGCAATGCTTAATCCAAATCAAGTAAATTAGTACACATGTAACTCTAATAACTCCATTTCTATTCTCTAATAGGACTAACCTGCAATTTATATTGACTCAATTGTTGAACTGTAATTTAATTATTATATATATGTAGTGAGAAACTGTAAACTGCAGTTATCTGAACGTGAGTTCATGGAATATTGTGCTAGTTATCTATTTCATTGTAATTGTCATATGTATATTTGATTTTTTAAAAATAAAATTTATTGTTAAATTTATTGACCTTCTTTACACATATTGATATTGATAATCGTATGTTGGAGAAAATGGATAGATGGGGGTGTGCTAAAAATACATTATAAGTAGGATTTGTCTTCTCCTTTAGTAAGACGTTTTCCACTCATGGAAACCTTATGTGACTGTACATGTTTTATTGAGAAAACGTTTACAACGCCAAAACATCTGCCAAGTGAGAGATGAACATTCTCTTATGATACCAAATAGTCAAGATTATGAACTATTACATTATAAACTATAATAGTAACAGTTGAACCATGCTGTCTTATGTTATTTCTTGTTGAATATAATTATATTATTGTTGATACATAGACCACCTGTGTTAGTGAGACTCACTTACATGTTACATGTTTTAGTCTGTCACCTTTAGTTACTTACTATCCTGGCTGTATATATACGGGGGCTCGAGCTATCTTCTAGAACTATCACTCTTTTATTCTACATTATATGTCATTCATCATTCTAATACGAGTGCCAGCCAGAAGGTGTGTTTTGGTGATTAGCCTAAGGTTACAGGCAGTCTGGTGTATTTTGGTGATTAGCCTAAGGTTACAGGCAGTCTGGTGTGTTTTGGCGATTAGCCTAAGGTTACAGGCAGTCTGGTGTGTTTTGGTGATTAGCCTAAGGTTACAGGCAGTCTGGTGTGTTTTGGCGATTAGCCTAAGGTTACAGGCAGTCTGGTGTGTTTTGGTGATTAGCCTAAGGTTACAGGCAGTCTGGTGTGTTTTGGTGATTAGCCTAAGGTTACAGGCAGTCTGGTGTGGTAGAGAATTAACATCGTGCCCATCTCCCAGCAGAACGGCACAGAGGATTGTCACACAAAGACAACTAGTATAATTGTCTGTTCTGAGGATTGTCAGCTAACGAAAGATATCTAATGTAGTATTTTGTTCTTAGGACTGTCATAGAAAGATGGCTAGTTTAGTGTTCTGTTCAGAAGATTTTGTCACAGAAAGACGGATAGTGTAGTGTTGTGTTCTTAAGATTGTCATTGTGTGGAGTTCTGCTCTTAGGTTTGTCACACAAAGATCGCTATTGCATTATCCTGTTCTGATGATTGTCACAAAAAGACCGCGAAGTTAGAGCTCTGTTTTATGGATTGTCACACAAAGACGGCTAGACAAGTGTTCTGTTTTGAGGACTGTCACATAAAGACATTAGGTTATGGCTCTGTTCTGATATTATCAGGCAAAGATAACTACTCAAGTGTTCTTTTCTGAGGACTGTCACATAAAGACATTAGGTTATGGCTCTGTTCTGAGGGTTGTCACACAAAGACGGCTAGACAAGTGTTCTGTTCTGAGGACGGTCACACAAAGGCCGTTAGGTTATGGCTCGGTTCTGAGGATTTCCACACACTACAGCTCATCGGCTGGCAGAGTGGAGAAATATTGATGTGACCTTTAACCTTGCCGCAAGACCACACAATCACACCAACTGCCCGCTACTAGTGACTCACAGGCAAACTCGCACGCAAATTTTAACGAGCTCTCCTGTTTTTTTCAGCAGTTCAATACTTAAGACCATCTATCTAGAAAGTAACACGTCAGCGCAAAGCGGCGGAAGCCGGAAGGGCCCCCTACATAAAGAAGAAGAAGTAACACGTGGTTTCTACTTTTAGGGGTCCGTCTAGACTCTGAGTCTGACCGATCTCGCGCTTTTTTCTCCGGGCAGTCGTGTTTTGTTGGTCAAGCGGGGTTTACGGTGGCCAGCGGCCTTCCAGGTCCAGACAGGGAATAGGTTTCGGTGAACCGAGTCCTGCAGGCCGTGTCTCGAGATGTCACGAAGTGGCCTTTGGCTTTCGCGACAAATCCGCGCCGTCGCCTGCGCACGCTGTCCTCTTAGTCTCGCCTCCGGTCATTTACCCGTCTGTCCGATTTTGAACGGACACATTACCACTAATCTTTCCTGTCTTTGACTTGACCGCACGAGACCCGCCTCATTTTCAGGTACGGAGATGTAGTACGGGCGGAGAGAGAAGCGGTAATTAAGCAGTGATCATATTCGATTGCGCACCGCACGGTGCTGTGCGAGTTTTACGCTCTCCTGCTTTTCGGCGAAAATGAGAAATCGCTTTTGGGTGCACGCCGAAAAGAGCAAATGAAAGAGTGTTTAATTTTTTTTGCTGGTGATGTTTTCAGGGATTGTTTGTTCCTTAGATAATAGTTTGTTTTTATTTGTGTAGTTTTTTTTTCTTGTTTTGGGTGTTTTCGTTGTTGCATCTTGTTGTTTTATGTTTATATTTTTTTAAATATGTTTTTACGTTTTATGTGTTTTTTGTTGTTCACATGTCGATTTTTGTACATTTATTTTTTTATTTATCTTGATATTAGTTTTATTAACTTCTTGCTACGTTTTACAGTATTCTTGTTTGTTTCAAATGTTTATTTTATTGCTATTTGCATATTTTAATTATAGTTTATATAATATAGTTTTGCTTGTTTCTGTTCAGTTTCTACAATTTATATTTAATTTCTAATTTATTTCTCAACATCTTCCACCACTCTACGTTTATATGCTCTCCCCCCCCCCCACTCCCCGACACACACTAGATCGAGTGTATTTTTACATTGAGGTTCCTGTTTAAAGTTTGTTTTTCTTAACTGCAGGTTGAATTAGCTCCCTTTTTGCATGGCATTTACCACTGACAAGTTTTATAGTCAGCAAGAGTAGAATTAGCCTCAGAACTGCAATCAGGAACATAGCTGATGACAGCATTACTGATTTACTTTGAGATAAAGGGAGACTACACTGTTCGGAATATAAAAGCACGTGTCCTAAGGATTTTATGTAGGTTATAGAACTATGACTTTTAGGTTATGAATAGTAGAGCTGAGATATGTATTCCATTAATACTTCAAAGGGTCGGAGCTGTGCTAAACGGCGCCAAATTTGAGAGAATATCAATATCTGCCTGAAACGGTGAGTCGATTCCAGACAGTGGCACGACACCCCAGGGTAGGAATTAAAAGACGAGCTTTGTTTTGCTTGTAATTAGAGATAGATGATATATAGTAAGAGACACGTGAGCCTTCAATTTAAATAAATAAGCACACAAATAACTAAATGTATATAAATATATATTTTGCTAAATCATGCATATACATATATATTTAATATTATTTATTAATAGCTAGAGTACAGTCAGAGCGATTTTTTTTTAACCGAGCGAGTTTACGTGCTCTTGAATGAATTTGGTTTAGATAATTAATCATTGACTGTGGTATGCAGTCAAAGACTGTACTTGTAGTCAGTCTATGATAATCAGTCTACGACTTTTACAGTACCTTGCCAAAGACTGTGGTAGCAGCATGTCTATGGCTGCTAGTTTTAAAGTCAAGACTGTGCTTGTAGTCAGTCTATGATAATCAGCCTCCAGTCTACGACTTTTACAGTACCTTGCCAATGATCCTGGTGGAAGCTTGTCTGTACTCAGTCCATGACTAAGGTTGTAAATACTCAGTATCTCTGTGTCTTATTTATGACTGTACTCAGTCCATGACTAAGGGTGTAAATACTCAGTATCTCTATGTCTTATTTATGACTCAGATGGAAGCCAGGAATTGGCCGTGACTACATCCAGTCCATGACCTTGATTGTATGCTGTCCGTGATTTTGTACATCATTCATGATTGTGACAGTAACTAGTCCACAGGTTTGATAGTAATACTCAATGACTATGACTGTATCTACTCTATGTCTGATTATAAGACTGCATGACTGTGAATGGATTGGAACTGGTCCATGAGTTTGATAGTAATACTCAATGACTATGAATGTATCTACTCTATGTCTGATTATAACACTGCATGACTGTGAATGGATTGGAACTGGTCCATGAGTTTGATAGTAATACTCAATGACTATGAATGTATCTACTCTATGTCTGATTATAACACTGCATGACTGTGAATGGATTGGAACTGGTCCACGAGTTTGATAGTAATACTCAATGACTATGAATGTATCTACTCTATGTCTGATTATAACACTGCATGACTGTGAATGGATTGGAACTGGTCCATGAGTTTGATAGTAATACTCAATGACTATGAATGTATCTACTCTATGTCTGATTATAACACTGCATGACTGTGAATGGATTGGAACTGGTCCATGAGTTTGATAGTAATACTCAATGACTATGAATGTATCTACTCTATGTCTGATTATAACACTGCATGACTGTGAATGGATTGGAACTGGTCCAAGAGTTTGATAGTAATTAATTCATGACTGTGAATGGATTGGAACTGGTCCAAGAGTTTGATAGTAATTAATTCATGACTGTGAATGGATTGGAACTGGTCCATGAGTTTGATAGTAATTAATTCATGACTTTGTTACTCGTCTGTCTTTGGGCTTTGACACTAATCAAGTCATGACATTGACAGCAGCCAATTGGTGACAATAACAGCTTGCTTCTCACTATTTTCATTGTTTGTAAGTGAATAAGTAGATTTTATTAGCACAACACGTGTAATGCTCCATTGAATGGGACAATTTAAGATTTGCTAACATACAGATGTTACCATTATTCACTTTTGTGGTACTTGATTCTGATCATTGCTGGTACTTCGAGATTTTCTTTGGTAAATCAAGGCCAATGCTTTCGATCTATTGACAGACAACCCAATATGAATATGGCAATCTGTGTCACAATAGACTGAGAAACTAATGAAAAAGAGTGTGATGATCTATTGTGACGTTTTCCTTGGAGATGGGCAAGATATTAATTCTCTACCACCCCACACCGCCAAAAATCCCCAAAACACACTTTCTGGCTGGACACACGTGTTAGAACGATGAATGGTAAATAATGTAGAATAGAATAGTGATAGTTCTACAAAATAGCTCGAGTCCCCCACCCCCTGTTACATACAGCCAGGATAGTAAGTAAATACAGGTGACAGACTACAGCATATAAACTGTAAGTGATTCGCGCTAACACAAGTGATCTATGTATCAACAGCAACTATATTCAACAAGAAATAACACAAGACAGCATGGTTACATATATATATTATTTATGGTAATGTGTACAGACGTGGACCAAGAGTTCATAATCACAACCATGTGGTATCATAAGAGAATGCTCGTTTGAGTCCTGTGGCACTTGTAGTAGTTATTTGGTTCATGCATATAAGCAAACTATAAATGAGTTTATAAGAGAACACTAAGTGTTCTAAAAGTACTTTGGTAGAGTTTGTCTACAACTTGACTGAAGCTGTGTAGTTATCACTTTATAAATACATAAATTTAGATTACCTGATGTGTAGCCTAGGGTCTCAGTGAATGTCGTTAGCAGACACACATGTGGTCACTTGAAATGTTTAGGTCTGTGGGTCATTCTGCTCTGGTATTGCTTGTGGCTCAGCTCATCAAACCACAATCAAGATAAATTGCTGATCTGCTAGTAAAATACACATGGTTTAAGAGTGTGTCCTTGTGTGTTCTCTGACACAATATTCTTACTTACATGGTCATCATACATTTAAATATCAAAAGCGAAATATAGCAATATAAAATATTGTTAATGTCAAGAGATAAACATGAATATATTATTAGTTAAGCAAGCAAAAACCACATATCTTCAACATAATATATACAGAGGATTATTTCCTTCTGTGTTGATAACCAGCAATAAGGTTAGTAGTATGCTTATACTTTGTCAGAACCTAGAGCCAAAATAGGTGTTGCTGAGTTGTGCTTTGATTAGTTAGTTTAGTGAGTTTTCTTGAACATTATATATGTTTCTTGCCTGGCGATAAGGGTCAGCCTTTCTAGAAGGTAGGTATACATGTAGGCTAATTTTAGAGGAGGTGGTGTGGTATACAAAAGCCATTGTGTGATATCTATATTGAAATAGATCACCTGAATGGCAAGAATAATGCAATCTGCACTGACATGGACCAAGAACCTATCACACAAATGTCACTCTGTATTGAAGTCGACCTATATATGAACATGAACACAGCAAACAGTTTTGAAGTCAATCTATATATGGTCACGAGCTTGGCAATCTGTATTGAAGTCGAAGTATACACTGACACGAACTTGGCAATCTGTATCAAAGTCAACCTATTTACTGACACGAACTAGGCAATCTGTATTGAAGTAGGCCTATATACTTGACAATCTGTATTAAAGTCGACCTATATACTGACACGAACTTGAAAATCTGTATTGAAGTTGACCACTATACTGACAAGAATATAACAATATGTACTGTAGTGCACTTGGTACTGGTGACAATCTGCGGTATGATTTGAGGACCTTTTACTGGTAAGAATATGGTAGTATGTACAAACGTGGACCAATAGACCGACAAGAATATGGTAATGTGGTCAGAAGTGAACTTTACACTGGTAACAATCTGCAATATGAATTAGGAGGACCTTGGCAGGTAGGAATATGGCAACATGTGTTCACGATGGCGAATACTGAAGAGTAAGCTGTTGACTGTCTTGCAGTATTGAATTCAATAAGATGTTATTTACTTCTTGCAGTATTGAATTCAATAAGATGTTATTTATTTCTTGCAGTATTGAATTCAATAAGGTGGTATATACTTCTAGTGGTATTTCGCTGCACAGTGTTAAATGGATATCTCACTACAACGACATCAACAATGCAAAATTTTAAACAAAGTACGTCTTTAGAATGAACATAAAAAAGTGTGGCCTTCATTATGTATTGTAAAAACACTATTATTTCACAGTGTGAAGTAGATCTTATGATGAATACAATGTGGCCTTCGTTATGTAATGTAAAAACCCTATTATTTCACTGTGTGAAGTAGATCTTATGATTAATAAAGTGTGGCCTTCATTATGTAATGTAAAAACCCTATTATTTCACAGTGTGAAGTAGATCTTATGATTAATGAAGTGTGGCCTTCATTATGTAATGTAAAAACACTATTATTTCACAGTGTGAAGTAGATTAATAAAGTGTGGCCTTCATTATATAATGTAAAAACCCTATTATTTCACAGTGTGAAGTAGATCTTATGATTAATAAAGTGGATATCTTTAAGCAAAGTACAACTGTACACTGGTACTATATAACGAACGTATTTTTGTATAAAAGCCGGTATTGTTACACAAATTGACGAAAATATCTTTGTGTGAATAAACAGAGAATAATTACACAGAAGTGAATATTTTATGTTGTGAAGTGGCTATTGATTAGTAAGGGAGTATTGGTTAGCATTATGTAGTGTAGGCTATACATCATACAAAGTTGATGTCACATTGTTGTCTAGATTGTACACAGTCTAAATATTAAAAATCTCTATAGGTTGTTATACAGATTTAGATTTAGAGCGATGATCACTCTCATATATTACGTCCCAGCCCATGGAATGCTCACGAGATAGTTTGTTGTTTTTTTAAAAAAATAAGTGACTATACATTTGCTCTGCATGAGTTCGATAACAGGTTTTAAAATTTACAAAACCGATTAATTTTTATTTAAAAGTCAAAACTAACTGCCTCAGGGCAGCCTGGGCTACGTGTTTCAGGTCGCATTAAGATACTAAAATACATTCTTGTTAAGGCTTTTTCGAGGGCCTTGAACCTTGGAAACTATTTGAGACGTAATAAAGTATTTGCAAATATACAGTACAATCAAGAAAGCTAATCGACTAGTACGTATGCCCAAAACACTCACAATCGGTGGTTAAGCACAGCGTGTCGTCACATTGGTCTGTCTGTCAACTATTAGAAAATGTCGGCTGGTGAAATCCACTAACCTTGAAAACTGTGAACTAATTTGCGTCATTCCCAACAAGTGATGGCTCAAACTCAACGACGTCATTAGTAACAGTCAAGCAATTATATCATTCGGAACCAATGATCTAGGTTCCTTTAGGTATAATACATTCCAAACAAGGGGCGATAATTGAATCCTCTTTCTTCCCCTTCCCAGCAGAGAATGGGTAACCAAGGGTCATGGGCTTGGTAAGCCTAAAGATTTAAGTTGTTCTGTAGTCAAGAGCATGAATGACATCTCAAGAAACAATCTCTCGATACCGCTCCCTGACTGCGGTCTGACGGGAGCCAAACCGTCTAAACTTGTCATTTAATCGGATTTCGACCAGGAGGTCTAAGGGACTACTGAACTAGCCTCCAGGGTAGATAACTCTCGCAAAAGCAGTCTGTAGATGCTCACCAAAACTCTGAATGATTGAATTGTAATTTCAACTGGTTGCCGAAAAGAAAAGGGTTAAAGTGAGAAATACTATGCTCAGGAGTCAAAATGAAAACTTCAGGAATTCTGTGCCAAAATTTTGAGCCCCTCCACAGAATCAGCGAATCTTCAGCAGAAATATATATAAACCAAAACGAAGTCAAGGTTGCGTGTAACCCATATTACTGTTCTTTTGTAGGCTGAATCACGCTGAGCCGCACAACGTCACGCACAGACAAGCTACGTCACGCTGAGTCGAGCTCGGTCCCGATCAGTCACGCTGTGATTGTATGACGTGCGTTTTGATGCTCTGTGGCTCTAAACTGTGTACACATTTCCGTTGATTAAATTTGATCATCAAATGGTTTCATCGAGTTACACAGTGCACCGGTAGCTTTCCATAGGACTGCAAGTTCATGTTTACGCCTTTCAGGAAACCTAACTCCCGGAAACAGCGTCGCAGCCTGCTGTTCTTGAAGTTCGCTATTTGCTCCGTTAACTTAAAACACTCGAACTGTGCATTTCTAATGTTAACTTAAAATAACAAATTGTTTTGTTTCAAAGGTTAATGTTCACAAACTGTATTATAATGTTAACTTAAAATAACAAATTGTTTTGTTTCACAGTTTAATGTTCACAGACTGTTTCAAATTATAATGTTAACTTAAAATAACAAATCGTTTCACAGTTTATTGTTCACAAACTGTTTCAAATTATAATGTTAACTTAAAATAACAAACTTTTCTACAGTCTAACGTTCACAAACTGTTCAGACTGTAATGTTAATTTAAAATAACAAACTGTTTCACGGTCTAATGTTGACAAACTATTACAAATTGTAATGTTATAGTCTTGTTATTAACTTGTGTTAATTCTTTGTCAACGGGTAATATTCTTGTGCCCATGGGCACCCATACTTAGCATTTACTGTATCACGTCACTGTCATTGTTTATCTTGTTTTAAAGTTATCGGGGATATATTTTCCTTTAACATTTGTTATGAGCATTCATCATTTCCATGTCACATAATCAGATCCCCAGGTTATCTGCTGTACAGGCTTTTTATGTGTGTGATTTTACGAAATTCCTATGTTTTCGCTTAGCACAATTACTGGGTTGCTAAGCTGGCTGGAACAAGGGGCGTGATTTACATGTAATTTATCTAGAGTTATTTCAACAATGATTCCTTATGTTTTTATTTTATGGACAGACATATTTTTTTCATTTAACACCTTTCGTTGTTCAAGTAAACTTGCGAGTAGCTGTCGCGTTGATTTTTAGATATACACTTGTAAATGCATATTACTCCAAGGATGAACATGTCTTTTAATGGACAAATCATATATTATTGTTCTGTACTAGTATGTCCTGTCATTCTATATTCGTGTATCTTATTGTCCTGTACTAGTATATCCTGTCATTCTATAATCGCGTATCTTATTGTCCTATATTTGTATATCCTGTCATCCCGTATTTGTACATCCTGTCATCCCGTATTTGTACATCCTGTCATCTTGTATTGTACATCCTATCATTCTGTATTCGTACATCTGTTATTTCCTAGGCCACAGAAGTAAGCATACGTCTTTAGTTCATGTGGATATTTTTTTTTAGTGGCAATGGCGATAGGACAGAATTACCATTCATGTGTGAAGGATATTTTACGAGCAAATATGATCGTGGGCGGCGACACGAGAACTGTGCTGGACAAATTTGCGCATGATGTTATGTGTAAAAACATTTGTAATGATCGCGGGCACAGGGATTAAGTTAATACACCTTTGAGGCATATCTCCGAACAGTCACTACTGTGTAATTCATTCAGTAGTTAATACATTTGATTAGGTAACACGTATACTGTTACACCAGTGGACTCTCGTTACACAACATTGCTTACAGTTGCTAGTAACACATGCATAATTCAAATAACTAGTTAGACCAGCAAATGTGAGGCATCCATACCGTTAGACCAAAATGTAATTACTCAGCATTCTCACTAAATTACTGTTCATTAATATTAGCTTTGTTATTCCGGCAGCTGCTCAGTTACAAAACATATAGTTACAAGCATATAGTTTGAAGGAAAAATTAAATAATCATCAGAATTATTAATATTAATGTGTCTCTCATCCTTCCTCTAGGTCGTCTAGGACACTGCTATTGGGTCTCTCTCCTTCATAAAGGACTCTCATGTTGTGTCTATATTTCATGCGGGGAACTTCTGAGATTTAGCCAACCAAAGCCTTGCTGCTTTTTTCGGGATTACAGCTAATTTAAGAGTAATGGGAAATTACGATTGTATGTTACTGTGAGGTTATATTAAAACAAATTATGTATTTTTAATAAACATTTTTATTATCATTAAATCGTTCTTTGTATTAACGGGTTCTTCCCCGGCCTTGCGTATCTATTGAGAAACTTCCTTTGAATAATTAAAACTTAAGCCAGAAAATACTTGTTTACGCATTCAGGGAATGTAAGTTAGGTCACAGGTGAAGGTCACGCCCCAAACCGGATACTAACTACCCATGTATAGCATTTGCGTACTGAGCAATGACTTAGCACTAAAACGTTAACTGACCTTTATGTCCATTCATATACTACCTGAATGAACCAGACCCAATAGATGCCACAGTAACACAGTGCCCATATACCAAGGATGAAGGAGTGAATTGCGTCCACTGTTATGACCGCACCTAAGAACACATAGTGGTATTATACTTGATTTTCCTAGACTGTATTTTTCTTGTGAAAATTTATATACCATGTATTTTGTAGTATGAGTGTTGTGTAGAATATTCTTGTGATTTGATGATGCTAAAGGCTAATATATTTTCCTACAGAAGCTATGTGGTGTTAGTGATGTTACACTTGAAAATTGGTGGAGAGAATTACCACGTGATTGTAGTCATATTTCCATTGATTAATTGTTATCACGGGAGAATTAACAAGTTGACATGCATTGCGTGAATCACTAGATAAATTACATTATAACTGTAACTGTATTATAATGAAGGAAAAATATGTTGTAAGGGTTTTATACATTTGGAGTGTTTATATAACTTAAACTGTGAATTAGCTAAAGCTAATTAGTGGAATTGTAAAGAGTGATTATCGCTGCTACCACAAAGCCCATAGAATTACTATTACCACACGAGGCTGTAATAGGATACAATTATTTATTAAAGCCAGTTTTGAGTTTAACTCCCAACTCTACAATCAACTGCTAAACACTATACTTGATGGTGGGAATCCAGTCTTACAAGACGTGGAGCCCAGAACAAACCACTGAGTGAGCAAGCATCCGTGTGAGCCATTATCGTCACCCTGCCTGAACTGTGAGGGACTGCCAAGGCCGTCACGTGATGTCAGCGTGCATGGGATGAACAACAACAATTCTCAGCTGGACAATAATAGAAAGATTAGTTCTAGAACCGATTAGAAACAATGTGTGGATAGTAAACTGACTTATCGGGTCTCACGATAGCATTCTGTAACGTTTGTCGCAGAAGTCGAATTGTTCATTTTCTTGTTTCAAATTTAATTTTATTGTTATTAAATTTATTGTTATTTATCTTATTGTTATCTCACCATGTTGTTACATATGTGTCTGTAACTGACCGTGATTAGCTAAATGGGGGCTAGAGCCAGGATAGAGGGATAAAGAACCATACATATTAATCTATAAATAAAGGGGAGATAACATTGTTAGCTAAGAAGTCAATTAACTTATCTGGTTAAGTGTCATGAATGACTGGCCGATATTGTGACATTTGAGAGGAGATAAGTTAAGTAGTCTGGCTGTGGCTAATGTTAGGAATTATCCAATAACCTAATATTGATAACTAGAGCCTAAATTAGGAGAGGGTCGTTAAATGAAAACCGGACATGTGACAGTTATGAACACTCTTCTGAAGAGCTTATTTATTTATTTAATTATTTATTTATTAAGAACCATGTTTATCATAGTCACTTTTATTTTAATGAGATTTTATTTCACTTTATGAAGGTAAGTTGGCAGTTCGGAGAGTTTTTGTGATCTTCAACTCGTCAGTCACTGGGCTCTCTTAATGCTCTCCCTCTAATTATTTTCATGGATTAATTAAATATTATGATCAGTAAGTGGTGTTTCTGTCCAACAATTCACAGACAACGCCACATTAAGCTCTTTCTTTCCCCACCAACTCAGACACAACACCACAGTAAACTGTTTTCAGTCCACCAACTCAGACACAACGCCACAGTAAATTGTTTTTCAGTCCATCAACTCACAGACACATCGCCACAGTAAACTGTTTTTCAGTCCACCAACTCAGACACAACGCCACAGTAAACTGTTTTTCAGTCAACCAACTCAGACACAACGCTACACTAAGTTGTTTTTCAGTCCAACAACTTAGACACATCGCTACACTAAGTTGTTTTTCGGTCCACCAACTCACAGATACAGATCTGCAGTGTTAGTAAGTGTTAAGTCATTTAGAAATGTCTGGGTTGACATGATTTAATTTCATCATAGTTGATTAGCCGTGTCAGATCACTTATAAGTTAAAAATAAATCTGTTTAAAAGAATAAGTTGGGAGAGAGAAGAATGAAGAGCGAGAAAAAAAATAAAATAACAATAGAAGAAGAACAAAACACATTGACAAATAGCAAAAGCGAGAAAGAAAACCCAACGGCGAAAACAGAGAGAACGCATGGTAAGGACATGGGAAGGGGGTTGAAAACACCTGGAGAGAAACAGAGAGGAGAAAAACTTACACATTAAACAAAATGCAAGAGAGAGAGAGAGAGAGAGAGAGAGAGAGAGAGAGAGAGAGAGAGAGAGAGAGAACTACAGAGTGGGGGAACGTCCGAATACAAAATACGCGCACACGCACATGCATACACATATAAAACACACACATATAAAGCACGCACGCACATATACATACACATATAAAACACACATATAAAACACGCACATATGCATACACATATGAAACACACACACACACATATAAAGCACGCACGTATATATGCATACACAACAAAGCACACACACGTACAAGGTGAGACAGAAAAACAGAGAATGTAACACATTCACACACACAAACACTTAACAGAAAGAAACAAAGTATGGGAGAAGCAGGGAGAGAGAGAGAAAGAGAGAGAGAATAAATAGTGAAGGAGAAACCGAAGGAGAGAGTGAGAGAGAACAGGAAGAAAAAAAGAGGTAAGGAAAAGAGTGAGAGATAAAAGGAGAAACAGAGAGAGAGAAAAAAAGGAGTGCAAGAGAGAAAGACGAAAACAGGGTGAAAAGAAAAACAGATAAAGAGAGTACTGATGCGGATATTGGGTGCAAATCTCGGCAAAGACAATTAGATTAGATGAATGAGATGTGTCTCAGTAAACTTCTTTGGATATTTTTGTCTCAGTATATTCATTTCGTCTTTTTGTCTCAGTATATTTATATCGTTGTTTTCTCTTGTCTCTCGTGACTTATTTGGATTCTTTCTTTTCGATCAAGTTTTAACTTTTTAAACTACTACTTTATTTTTATAAAGACATTCTGTGCAGTCAAAATGAAGTAAATAGTTATTCTTGTAAAGAATCAATCGAAAAAAAGAAAAAAAGAATGTCTCAGGAAAAGAAGAAAAAGGAAAAAGAAAAACTTTATGCGATGCCAAATGGAAGAATCGGTTCAAAATTAGCGACACCTACCGGTCCACTTACTCAGCAGTATATTCACAGCCTGCCGACCTCACTAAATCAGGGACTGTCCTGGAGATCATTTGAAGAAATTATTGAGTGTTTAAAACCTTCGTGTCCCGTTGCTTAAGATTAGCATTGCTCAAATTTGCGTTACATAAAATTCAAAGTAGGTTCTTTGTAGTTCCAACCATCTTTGAAAGACAATATTCTCCTCCCTGCTTTCACCATGTCATACTGGTAGGTGCGGGCCATGGCTGAGTGGCTGGTAGCTATCTCGAATTTTGGAAAATGAGCAATAATTATATTATTATTGTAAAGTCCGGAGTACTGTCCCTTTACAACCCCTCACTCCGTTTTTTCTCTCTCTCTCCCTGCTTTATACTGAATAAATGTTTCAGAATTATTTTTAAATTAAAAGACAAAACCTTGAAACTTAGTTTAGTAATGTAGTTAAGGTACTGATATAAATTAAATGAATTGTGCATGATAATTAATGAACTCAGAACAAAACAGGATGATTAGTATATAATTTCAATATTTCATTTCAAATTGTATTTCATTTATTGAATGATGACAGCGATGTCAGGGCTCTGTTTGTTTTGTTTTTTTTTTTGACCCAGGGAAGTCGAAGGTAATAAGATTGAATCTCTTGAAGAAAAAAAAATAGTCCACAAGTAAAAGAGTGGGCCGTGGGCAACGGGCATGGCACTATAAGAGATAGTACTAAAATTGATGACGAGTTGAGTCACACAGAGAGGGCAAAGAAACACATGAACATACTTATAAACATACACATATACATACATATATACTTATAAACATACACATATACAAAGATACATACTTACAAAGATACACCTACAGACAGACCTACTTATAAACATACACACGTACAGACAGACATACTTATAAGCATACACATGTACAGACAGACATACTTATAAACATACACACGTACAGACATATACTTATGCACCTACACACATACGGACGTACATACTTATGCACATACATACACACACACACATACGTACGCACATGCATACACTTAGATA
This sequence comes from Sinotaia quadrata, assembly GCA_028829895.1. NCBI lineage: Eukaryota > Metazoa > Mollusca > Gastropoda > Architaenioglossa > Viviparidae > Sinotaia > Sinotaia quadrata. The sequence continues at coordinate 48,051,046 of CM054184.1, read as the reverse complement.
TTTAAGCACACACTTACAGGAACATGACGAACACTTGTGTCAAGAATTGTGACGTGTTTTCAATGCACTTTATGTATCTAGCGCTGTGACATATATGAAGTCATTTGTATTTTGAGCTATGAAGCACGATGACAGTTGTACCTGAACATTATTTGAACCTAGAGCTACAGCATACCTGATAGCGTGTATTTTGAACTATAGCATATCTTCACATCATTTGTGTCTAGAGCTATGACGTATCATTACTTTCAGAGCATGGCGCTAGGGCATACTTGAGCGCACTCTTATCTAGAGCTGTGACGTATAGTGACAGACACGTGTCTTGAGCTATGACGTTTCTTGACAACACTTTGGGTTCTTCAGTAGTCATCACTTTCTGTTCGACTCCAAAAGCGACTGATTTCTACCCCCACGCAACTCAAGCCAACCTCCCACCTTAGGTACTTTCCTGGTACCTGCCATAGTCCGCGTGACGTATCGTGAGAGGTAGTGGTCTGCGTTTGCTTCTTACTTCTTTCAACAGGGAACTTAAAAACAAAAATTAAGGATTAAACTTAAAAACGAAATTTAAGGACAAGATTTAAGGTTAAAACTTAAAGACAAAACTTAAGTACAATACTTAATGACAAAACCGTAAGGGGAAAAATTAACGCCCAAACTCAAAGGATCATTAATGATTAGCTTTTGTGACGCGACATCACTCCGATTCCTAGACTCCTTAGAGATCACAACCGACCTCATGTGCCATTTGCCATTACAATGTTGGTCCGGACATGCTGTCATAAGAAGCGATTAATTGCACTGAATTACAATGAACACTAGTTGAGTTTGAAAGAAGATCCAGTATATAGTGAGGTTTTAATAATAATTTAAAAAAAAAATTTTTTTAATTCGAGAATCTCAAGCAATACATTTAGTGATTGAAAAATATCCGAGAATAGTTCAGGTAGCAAACGGCTTTACGCTTTAGCCCAGAGTCGTTTATAAAGCTGGATCAGTTATTATTTAATCAGCACAAGCCGAAACACTCACTTAGCCTTAGAAGTCCAAACTAGTGTATTTCCAGACATCGAGACCCGAAAGAAGAAAACGATTACTTCCTAATGATACTGGCAACAGCGCTGAGGGGTGGGCGAGTGGGTGGAGAGAGAACGCACAGCTTCTTGACGACGATTGGTGACATAGCGAGCTACACTGCTCGCAATCAAACTTTTAAAAACTGAGATCATAAAGCAGATAATAAGAATCAGTCAGCGGCTAAGTGGTTTCTCAGTAGAGAGCCCGTTTCGCCCGTTCGTTGCACTGGCCGGTGATACTAGAAACTGCCAGCGAATCGAGGCTCATCGTCAATATTTCATTATTTTTGCGGCACAGACATGTCAAGCCACCAGTAACTGACGATTTACCGGAACTGAAATCACAGTGAAAGTCTTGGGGCATAGCAGGTTAAAAACACCGCATCAAGAATTCAAGCTCTTTTGTTTCCTTTTCCTCAAATCCTCAGTAACTCTCTAAGTCGGTTATTGATCGCGGGGAGCACCAAAACATTACAGTTGCCTCCCTTGTTATTTGTGTCTCGGTCCCACGTGACCTAGTCAGCATGTAGCAGACGGCAGCGTATGGCGCGGCTGAGCGAGGGCGAGGGGAGTTAAGATTGACAGCCAGAGTCTGTCGTTGGGGGCAAGAGCTCTCAGTAGAGCTATGTAGCGGCTACAGAGCTGGTGCGTGTGTTCTCCGTGGCAACGTGATGAATGATGGAACAGTGAAGATAGAGTGATCGCGACTACGGAAGCGAGAGGTTCCGTTTCATTTTATGAGAAAGAGTTTTCTTCACTTTTGCAGCTGAGAGTGAGTGAGTGCGTTACACGGGCTGACATTATGCAGCTGTGGAATACTTTTGGTATGCTACCTGTTTGGTTGGCGTGGTGGCTCGGGTACTGGGTGACCTGTGTTCGTGTAGTGGACTCTACCATCAGCCATCACAACATATACTGGAATTCTAGCAGTCCCATGTAAGTTCGAACACTTTTCTCCATTTTTTACTTCTTTTTTTTCCAGTTTTGCTTTTGCTGTGTGAAGCAGTAGTCAAATTGGCCCGCTTATTATTTCACAGCTGATCGCAACTGCCAGTGTACCGCAGTTCTTTACCTGTTGTTTGCAACCGCACAGTTGTTTTTCTTACAGTTAAGTTAAAGTCAGAAACCATCGTCACAAAAGCTAGTAGGCCTATATTGATTTCAGTTTGGCCACGATTACTTTTACTGTCACTTACATCCGTGTGGCCCGCCTCCTCAGAGGGGTACCGGCGCATTGTGAGTATCACTTGAATACCATTGACAATGACCGCACCTGTAACACCACCCGACGAAAAGTCCATCGTTTTCAGCTTCAGCTGCTTTTTATGTATTTTTTTTCTTTATTCCAGAATAAAGTGCTTTAGTTTCGTTGCACTGGTGGGTGAAATTGCTTCGTTATTATTATTAGTATTAGTATTATTATTAGTAGTAGTAGTATATTTCAAATATTGAAAGTGAGACTACTTATTGGTCGTATTTATTGCTGTGCAAGTAAAATTTGGTGAAGTTCGATGGGTTCATGGTTCGATACGCTTTCTTCTTTGACGGCTTCAATTTGAAATGTCTCTAACTGTATGTGATATATATCTATATGTGCGAGTGCGTGCATGCCTGTGTGTGTGTGTGTGTGTGTGTGTGTGTGTGTGTGTGTGTGTGTGTGTGTGTTAAAACTATAGATACATGAGTTGAATATTTATTTGATGCAGTGATTCTATTTTCAGATTTATTTTACTTACAATTGCAGTCTGGAAGAGATTATTATTTTTTTTATGTGCAAAGGAGTTACATATTTTTAAATACATGTAATACAATTAATTTATATTAGTTGAGTGTAATTTAAAAGGTAACTCCAAATCTATATTTAAAATGAGATTAGCAGTAAATGGTGATCAGTGTAAATTTTAAAACTCTCACAGTTTCGCAGGAAACATGCGTTCATTTATTGCAATCAAAATGTGGAGGAAAGACATTAAACTTCTATTTGTGAACAAACTATGAGATGTAGTCAGTAACACATTTTGAGGGAAGTGCGTTTGAAATAGACATTAACCCATTATATCTCACTAACGGGTATATCTTGCATTTGTTCTTAGTTTAATGTTTCGGGGACTACTTCTTTTGTTAATCTTGAAATGGCTTGAAAAGGGAAAGTCACCACAGTTGTAACATTTATTATTGTCTACATCTACTTGCTCTTCATTGATGATTCATCAGGCACGCCACACAATTAGTTTCTTTATACGCACCAGTAATGTTTTATTTTTAAAAAGTTTAATATTCAAAGTGATCAAATATAAGTAAAATGTGTGTGTGTGTGTGTGTGTGTGTGTGTGTGTGTGTGTGTGTGTGTGTGTGTGTGTGTTTGTTGTGTGTCCTTGCTGTAACACTACCAATTTTTTCTTTGCTGTCAAATATTAATTTGAACCTTTCGCTTCCGAGGCTGGCTTGAGGTGTCATAGCAACTAGAGCAGCCAGGATTCCACACTGTGGAAGACTTCTTTTCCATTTTTAATTATCACCGGCAGCAGTGAGGTCAATCGATTCCTTCAAATGACCAAGCAGTAAATGTCGATTTAAGTTATAAATTATTGGTCAGTGGTCGACCTAATCACAGCCCACAACAAAACAATCGCGATCAAGTTTGAATTGTATTAAATGTATAACCTCATAGTAAACTGGAATCAAGCTCGAATGTAGGGAAGGGAAGGGAGGGGTGATATCAAAGTTCGAAAGTAACTTTTTTTTTTTTTTTTTTTTTTTTTTTTGCACGCTGACGTAAAGTTTAAAGCGCCAGAACTTCGTGCTTAGTTAATGGTGCTATTATTGGTGGTTGTCGTGTGTATTTGTGTTTCAGTGTCCGGGAAAATATGACAATTTAGTGTTAGCTTTAAATTACATTTCAGCAAACAAGTGTTGCATTTTAGAAAGTGTCTGTCCACTCGCAATTAATTGGTTGTGTTTTGTAACGAGCAAAACATTACATATAGAACTGGTCAAAATTAAGATATGGGCTCGTTAACTATGAAACTACAAACAAAATATTGTCTTGTGTGTGTGTGTGTGTGTGTGTGTGTGTGTGTGTGTGTGTGTGTGTGTGTGTGTGTGTGTGTGTGTGAATGCGGATAAAAAGTAAAAATAAATTAAGTCTTTAAAAGCTGAAACGATTAAGATAATAATATATTGCGTACGCACCAGTCTGTAATCAGGTCGTAATTCATCCGTGTGATTACTTGGCAGTGCGTTGTCACGTGACACGACTTGTCACATGGCGATATCTGTAATTTCGCAGCTTGTCAGTTGGTCGAAGGATCATTGTTTTCAGATGGTACTCCACCAAATGTCGTTTAAGCAAGAGACTGTTAAGTGTTTAGCTCAGTCATATGGAAAGGCCAAGAAGCGTAGTCCGTACAACAATTTAATGTAAAACAGCTTTACTTACCGTGTTTTTGTACGATTTTAATGTAAAACAGCTTTACTTACAGTGTTTCTATACAACGATTTTATGCAAAACAGTTTTATATACCGTGTTTCTGTACACCGATTTTATTTTAAACAGCCTTACTTACAGTGTTTTCATACAACGATTTTATGTAAAACAGCTTTATTTACCGTGACCACCTGACTGTTCACATAACAACAATTACATGGTCACTTTAAAAATACGTTGCAAGTTACAGAGGAAGCACACTAGCTTATATGTACGTGTTAACAACTACCGTGTGCATCTTGGTAAGTGAAAGGCCATGGTCGCTATACTTATTAACGGCTGCTAAAAGTGTATTTTCATTTTACCACATACAAGAAAATACATTATCTGTTTAGTTCTTTTCATACCTTTACCTTAGTTTATACTATAATACTATATTTAGTGCATTTTTATAAATATTGTTATTAAGTATTTTACTTGTAGACTAATCTCTTCCTTAAAAAGAAAATTTTGACTATCTGCCCGTAAATTTATTTTTCATTTTACATGTACATTAATGCATTTATTGACTCTTTGCATAATAAAAATATACCGGACACACGTTTGTCTTTGAAGTAACAAATATACCGGACACGTTTGTCTTTGTATGTAACAACCTAATTGCACATTCTTAATGTTTGTTTGATTAAAAAAAAAAAAACTTTTTGTGGGGTTTAAACTCAAAGAATTCTTCCCTACATATCCTGACCATATAAATTCGACGCAGGACTAATGTCACATTCATAAATAATATTTACAGACAACCATCTCTGTCTCGTCATTATTATTTATTAATGTAGTATTTACAAAGTCAGCAGTTTTAGGAATTAGTGTATTGCATTGAATGGGAAAATGTACATATTATTAATGTAGTATTTACAAAGTCAGCAGTTTTAGGAATTAGTGTATTGCATTGAATGGGAAAATGTACATATTATTAATGTAGTATTTACAAAGTCATCAGTTTTAGGAATTAGTGTATTGCATTGAATGGGAAAATGTACATATTATTAATGTAGTATTTACAAAGTCATCAGTTTTAGGAATTAGTGTATTGCATTGAATGGGAAAATGTACATATTATTAATGTAGTATTTACAAAGTCAGCAGTTTTAGGAATTAGTGTATTGCATTGAATGGGAAAATGTACATATTATTAATGTAGTATTTACAAAGTCAGCAGTTTTAGGAAAATGTACATATTGAAAAAAGAAATAAAATATTCAGGAGTGTGTGAGGGAGAGAGGAAAGGAGGGAGGAGATATTTTAAAATATAAAGTATGAATTATGTTAACTGAGTGTGCTGTTGATCATTGTTCTCTGTGTTTAAGTGTTCTATCCTTCGCTGTTAATTACTCAGCTTTAGTACCCCAAAGGAGGTGCTTATACAATGTGCATATTTCTTTTAACTGAACTGCAAGATAGATCAACATAGCCTTTAAATATATATTCTTTGCATAATGTCGTGACTGCAAAAGAGATCAACATAGGCCTTTAAATATATATTCTTTGCATAATATCGTGACTGCAAGAGAGATCAACATAGTCCTTTAAATATATTCTTTCCATAAGGTCGTGACTGCAGGAGAGATCATCATAGGCCTTTAAATATATATTCTATGTATAATGTCGTGACTGCAAAAGAGATCCCAACATAGGCCTTTAAATATATATTCTTTGCATAATGTCGTGACTGCAAGAGAGATCAACATAGACCTTTAAATATATATTCTTTGTATAAGATCGAGCCTGCCAGAGAGTTCAGCGCATGCCTTTAAATATATTTTTTTTCATACACTCATCGCGACATGCCGAGCGACAAAAAGGCAGAGACCTTGAAAGAGTTGCTTTGTTCTATGTTGCTGCTCGAGTTGCTCTTCTTTGTTAAATTTCGTTGTCATCCCCGGTCACCCACCCCACATTCCATTGGCTCTATTACTACAATGTTTCTCCTCTCCGCCAAGTAGTGTGTCTTCGTATGTGTCTGGGTCTTTGTGAGTGTCTCTGTGTGTGTGTCTGTATGAGTCTGTGTGGGATGTGCGCAAATTTGTTGCATGGCTCGCAAGGAAGCAATTTCCAGACTTTATGTATTTTTATCTTGTTTGATGTGTTCCGGATTTGGTTTGAGTAGTTTTGACTTTTTTTGGCGTGCTCCAGATTTGGTTTGGGCAGTTTTGTCTTGTTTGGTGTGTTCCGGTTTTGGTTTGGGTAGTTTTGTCTTGTTTGGTTTCTTCCGGATTTGGTTTGGGTAGTTTTGTCTTGTTTGGTGTTCCTGATTTGCTTTGGGTATTTCGTCTTGTTTGTTGTGTTCTGTATTTAGTTTGGGTAGTTTTATCTTTTTTGTTGTGCTCCAGATTTGGTTTGGGTAGTTTTTTTCGATGTGCTCCGGATTTGACTTGGGTAGTTTTGTCTTGTTTGATTTTTTCGGATTTAGTCTGGGTAGGTTTGTCTTGTTTGCTATTGTCCGAATTTGATTTGGTTAGTTTGGGCTTATTTAGTTTGTTACAGATTTGTAGGTGTTTTTTTTCTCATTTATGTGTTCCGGATTTGGTTTCGGTAGTTTTCTCTTGTTTGATATACTCCGGATTTTTGTTTTCGGTAGTTTTGTCTTCTATGGTGTGATCCGGATTCGGTTCGGTAGATTGCTTTGAGTGTTTCTGCCTTGTCTTATGTCTTGTTTGGGTATTTCGACTTTGATTTGTTTTTTTCTTAATTAGGTAGTTTTGTTTTCTGAATTGGTTGGATAGTTTGTCTTGTTTGGTGTGTTCCGGGTTTGGTTTGGGTCGTTTTTGGCTTGTTTGGTGAATTCCGGCTTTGGTTTGGGTAGTTTTGTCTTTTTTTAGCGTTCCGGATTTCCTTTGAGTAATTTCGTGTGTTTCTGAGTTAGTGGGCATTTAGCTTTGTTTGAGTAGTTTTGCCTTGTTTGTGACAGTTCTGTCGTGTTTGGATAGATCTGTATTTTATTTGGCTAGTACTTATTTGCTCAGTAGCCTTACTTGGTTAATTCAGAATTGTTGAATTGTTATGTCTTGTAAATAATTGTGACTTCCTTAGTTTTGTTTTCTTAAAATAAATTTGCCTTGTTTGTGTACTTCGTTTTTTATGGGGAGATTTGTCTTGTTTAGGCATTTCTACCTTGGTTTTGGATAGATTTCCCTTAGGGATGTTCCGGATTTGATTTGGCTAATTCTAAATCCAAGTTTTCCCGACAGTTTCATGAACGTTCAGAAGAGACGTCATTGCCGTGCATATGTGGAGTGGGTGTGGTAGTGGTGGTGGTGGTGGTGATGTTTTTGTTGTTGACATATTCACTCATTTATAAATTCTCGTGGGTAGTTCTGGACTTATTTGTTTTTACGATGTACATTGCTTGTTTCTCATAAACACCTCTAACTAAAATAGACATTTATTCATCGTAACGTATTGGGTAGGATATTGAACAAAGGATATTACTTCAAAGAGTTTAATAGATTACCATTTGACTGCCAACTAATATTATTTTGTTATTAACCATTTTTTACAATTTGCAAACAAGGCATAAATTGGTTGAGAGTAGTTTATGACATCCGAAGTAATTTTCTTTCCCGGTAAAGGATATCGTTAGGAAAGTTTAGAGTGCTTATCCTAGTTTTATTCCGTTAAGACCGCTAAGGAAAGGGGCTTTGGGAGGAGAACGTGTGTGTGCGTGTTTGTGTGTGTTTGTGCGTGTATGTGTGTGTTTGTGTGTGTTTGTATATGTTTGTGTGTGTATGTGTTTGTGTTTGTGTGTGTATGTGTGTGTTTGTGTGTGTATATGTGTGTGTTTGTGTGTGTGTTTGTGTGTGTATGTGTTTGTGTGTGTATGTGTGTGTGTGTATATGTGTGTGTGCGCGCGCGTGTGTTTGTGTGTGTATGTGTTTGTGTTTGTGTGTGTGTGTGTGTGTGTGTGTGTGTGTGTGTGTGTGTAATACGTAATTCGCCTCATTATGAGATCAGGGGAAAATATTTATAAAATCGAAAACATAACCATTCAATAATATTTGTAAAAAGCAATATGTAAAAGAGTGGATATAATAAATTCATTGATATAAATAATTATAAATAAGAGCGAACATAATTCATATAAATCCATTCATAAATGTGTGTGAGAGCGAAAATAAAACTATTAACTTATGTATGTGACAGGAATGTAACTCCATTCATTAATGTGTTTGAGAGGCGGTAATCAGCGCAATTCGTTGATTTCCGTAGCGAGCACAATTTATAAAGAGTGTCAATCGTCTTGAAGCTACTATTAAACATTATTGTAAACGAGATATCTTTAATGAACCCAGTATTAAACATTATTGTAAACGAGAGATCTTTAATGAAGCAAGTATTAAACATTATTGTAAACGAGAGATCTTTAATGAAGCCAGTATTAAATATTACAGTAAATGAGAGATCATTAATAAAGCCATTCATTAAAGTGCATATGAGTTACATAACACAATACAACAAATTATTGCAATATTTAATTTAAAAGACAAAAACGTAATTTGTTATATTTGATTAAATTGGACTCTCTTTATTATCTATATCCATTTATCTATCGATTTTTCTATTTGTCCAATCTGCATGCATGTAGTCAGGAACTGGACGCGATGCGATTTAGAATTTTGTTGATAAAGAATAATCGTTATTAATATTATCCCGTTTGGATGACGCAAGTGAGATAAAGAGATCGAGAAATTTAAAATGCAAGTGTTTAAAACTACCCCATCTATTGTTGTGTGTAACCCGTTTTGTGCGTGGTACTTTTTCGTATGACGTGAATGATGACGTAGAGTCGTAGACTATAAGCATACTGTCAGAAAAGTAAGAAGGCCGGGAAAGGGGACGAAATAGAAGATATCTACGCGAAGGCTTTCTCTATGATTATTGTTCCTCTAGATAGAGTTCACATGTTCATTTGATTTTAGTTTCGTTTTTAGTACGGGATTTGATGACAAATCATCATGGAATGTGTTGCTGTCCTGAAAACGTGCTAAGTTAAAGCTTTAGTGCGTGTACTTTCTTCATGTTACTTAACGCTAGTTACACTTTTCCTCTCCGTTGTTCCTTGCAGGCTCTGCTTATTTGCTCTTTGACTTGAGAGTTGTTGCCCTTGTTTGCTTAGCGTATTATCTCTGTTCCCTGTTGGGGGTATCGGAATTATTTGTAATGTTTATTTTCATGGACGTTCCTGTATGGGATTGTATTTTAAGCCTGTGTGAATGATGGAATGTTGTTGTTATGTTCGAGACAGCCACAGATTATAAGTTCCAGACGTAGCCAGACGTGTCAAAATCGGCCGTAGCAGTGTCTCGACTCCGCGGCAGGTCGGCCATTTCGATTTGCTAAACGATCACACTTGACAACCACCCGTAACGTCGCCATAGCGCGGAGCTGTTCTGCTTGCCAGAGAGCCTATTTAGGAGTGCAGGTAGACAAACACCGAGCAAAACACGGCCTGGATTTAGAGTCCTAACCTTAAACTCCCGGTCATCACCGTTTCAGAATACCACGGTTGTCATTCCTTGCTCAGCCAGTTCACATTTGGAGGACAGGGTTTCAGGAATTACCCGATCAGACGACCAGGCGAACATTCCGAGCATGGTTTCTTTCTAAAAACAAAACGCACAGAAGGAAACATTCTTCTAAACCTGTAAACTTCTCTGAAGTTATCTGAACATAGATTGTTTGAAACATGGGACTACAAATGTCTCATATTTATGACGATTGACATAATATTTTTTAAAATTGGCATACACATTATCACATATTTTAAAAGTTATTTTTAATCACATAAAAATATCAAGGAAGGATATTATTAAAGCTTTATCATATCCCGAAATCGCGTGACGTAAATTTCTGTCGCATAGTGTCGACACTCAGCCAGTGGAATGAAATATTCCTGATCAATATATTTATATCATAAGTGTTGTCTGTTGTCGTGCTGGTCTTTCGTCTTTTTCTTCTCTTGTCTTTACCATCATTTCTGCTTCAATCACATCTTTTGCCGAGTTCATGCTAATGGTATCCAGTCACGTGATCTCTATTTGTACCTGCACTTCTTCTCATACTGTATCCATGTGTTGTACGTAGAGACGCTGCTATTTCACCTGTATTCCAAGCAACCTTTTGTTCGCGGTCTTTTGTCTCGCACACTTTCTTGCAGAGGACCAGCAGCATTAGATAGATAGATAGATAGATAGATAGATAGATAGATAGATAGATAGATAGATAGATAGATAGATGGATGGATGGATGGATGGATGGATAAATAGATAGATAGATAGATAGATAGATAGATAGATAGATAGATAGATAGATAGATAGATAGATAGATAGATAGATAGATAGATAGATAGATGAACAGAGGGACGGGGTCTTATTTGGCAAGCTCAACTCAATAAATGACATGACACATGAATTATATTTGGTTTATCTTTCTCAGTGTTACTTGCATATCTGACAATGACTCTTTGTCAAGGTATACTCGACTTCGAATATAATTTAATAATATGTTGTTAGTGTAATTATCAGAAGCTTGTGAATAAAGCAATAATATTGTATTGTGTTCTAAGACCAGCGTTTTTATTCTTGGCTGAGCAGAAAGTAGGCCTATGTCCTATATGATCATTGGTAAAATTGGCCCTCATTCTAGTGTCCTTTATTTTTTATTTATATTTTGTGTGTGTGTGTGTGGGGGGGGGTCTTTCTTTTTATTTAAACGAGAATATCCCACGGACCTTAGAATGAGCACACGTGATTTTTCTCTACATCTCTCCACACACTCACCCTATAACAAAGAAAAGAAAAGTAAAGAACTCTTAAACAGAACTTATATACTTAACTCCTTTTATTAATGATGATGTTGATGATGATAACGATGAAGATGATAATTAAATACTAGCGAGAACAATATTTATAAAAATGACGAGTCGTTGATGGTGGTGTTGATGATACAATGATGAGATCAGTCGCAAACGAGTTAATTGCAATATTGGAATCTCTTATAACGATCATTAAACTCCAGTTAGTTAGATCCTCTTTCACGGACCTATAATGTTTCTTTCTTTGTCCTATTTATTTCCATTTACAGACTCTTTATCGTCTGCTTCGTCAATAATAGACCCTATGTTGCAGACTGACTAATTTTGCAAATTTCATTTGGGATTTTAAATATTTATAAAGCAAGACGTTTGCTCTCTCACTACATACGACAAAGTCCGCGCTCGAGGTCGGCGGGCGAGATCAGGGGAGTCGGTCCGCCAAAACTCAGTCACTAAGCCAGGACTGGCATTGCCAAGGTCCGCCAAGACTCAGTGACTAAGCCAGGACTGATGTGCATCTAGAACGCACGTTTGTCTTTTTGTCTCTGTTACAAAGTTGTTTCGTTTCAAGGACGATTCTCAGTGTACTCTGGACAAAAAAAAAGATTGCTATAACCAAAGAATGAGTCGGTTGTAGCAGGAAAATGTGCGCGCGCGCGCGCGTGTGTGTGGTCTGTGTTTGTCTGTGAGTGTGTGTTTAAGACGGGAAGACATATAAGCCACTGGCTTAAGGCCGCCTGCTTGTTCATGTAATCCACATGTACTAACACTCTAGGCATGTCCACACAACTTGACAGACTGTAAAATAAACCGGTCGTCACAAACTTAAGCACTTAGCCAGTCTTGTAAACTCCTTTAAACCATGATCAGAAACAGGAAGTCATCAAATTAAAGGCGGTTGGGGTGTGGGATCGTCAAATTATGCATCTCGGTCCTTATTAATCCCTCCCCTACCCCTCAGCGTTGTAGCTGAACACGAGTGAACGGCAAAATTAAGTTTCCACTGATATAGCCGTCAAAACATCTTTTATTTTTAAAAATCAAAACAAAACAAAACGCGAAGAAAGCAACTGCAAGATAATTAATATTATTGAAAAATGTATCTAATTTGGGCTTGCTACGTCAGCATCCACTGCATAAGCAGGAGACATGACCATCAGACTTTGGATTTGAAAAAGAAGAAACTCAGTATTCAAACAAATCCTGGGTTATGTTGGAACCAGAGACCGGGTGGGAGCGGTGAGGAGGGAGGCGACGAAATAGAACCAAGTACTCCTTTTAAATTGTGTTAGAATTTTGGAGAGAAGCTCGCATCGGGTTGCAGATATGAATGGTTTGTGATAGATGCTGTTACGATAGCGAATCGCGAGGTCTCACACCTGTCCAGGCAGGCGTGAGTCTGTTCTGGAACTGCAGGGAGTTGGCAGCCACTTCTTCCGCATCACTGCGGATCCATTTTACATCACTAGTTCCTCGCTTCTCTCCCCCTCCCCTACTCCACACACACACACACACCACCGCATCTTTTCCCCAATCCCTTTTTACATGAAACATGTCTTTCCAGCATCTAATAAATTCAAAGGGACTGCTTTATAATTTTTTAAAGGGAAGTAATTTCATTTTAAATTAAATGCGCGATGCCTTTGACATAAGAGAGAATTTTTTTTAAGTTGAATGTTTTCAACTAATACATTTCATTGCTAGTGCAACTTTGGTCAAGATGTAAAATCATGTTCTATTATGAAAATTCACTAAGAAACAGAAGTTGAAAGCTAAGATGCTATGCTCTCCCTTTGTGCCATGCGAGTAATACAGTGAAGTCTAAGACAAATGTCAACGATGGCCTCTAGCACACAAAGAGTATTGATGTTATCGCTTCGTTCTAATGTAGTAATGTTACTGCTTTGTTCTAATGTAGTAATGTTACTGCTTTGTTCTAATGTAGTAATGTTACTGCTTTGTTCTAATGTAGTAATGTTACTGCTTTGTTCTAGTGAACACTGTATTAAAGTTCACACTTCGTTCTAAAGTAGTAATGTTACTGCTTTATTCTAGTGTCTTAACGTTCACACTTTGTTCTAGTGAACACTGTATTAAAGTTCACACTTTGTTCTAATGTCGTAATGTTACTGATTTGTTCTAGTGTCTTAACGTTCACACTTTGTTCTAGTGAACACTGTATTAAAGTTCACACTTCGTTCTAATGTAGTAATGTTACTGCTTTGTTCTAGTGTCTTAACGTTCACATTTTGTTCTAGTGAACACTGTATTAAAGTTCACACTTCGTTCTAATGTAGTAATGTTACTGCTTTGTTCTAGTGTCTTAACGTTCACACTTTGTTCTAGTGGAAAGTGTATTTCTGTTCACGTTTTCTCCTAGTGGACAGTATAAACGTGCACGATTTGTTCCAGTGGACAGTGTATTAATGTTCACGCTTTCTTCTAGTGGACAGTGTATTAATGTTCATGCTTTCTTCTAGTGGACAGTGTATTAATGTTCATGCTTTCTTCTAGTGGACAGTGTATTAATGTTCACGCTTTCTTCTAGTGGACAGTGTATTAATGTTCATGCTTTCTTCTAGTGGACAGTGTATTAATGTTCACGCTTTCTTCTTGTGGACAGTGTATTAATGTTCACGCTTTCTTCTAGAGGACAATGTATAAAAGTTAACGATTTGTTCCAGTGGACAGTCGAATGCCCTTGTGATGGGCATTGGTGTCTCTACTACCAAAACTGATGTAATTTTCTGATTTCGCTGCTAAAAGTATTGTGGTTTGACGACATAGATTTCACTGCCACCTCTATAGCAATGCAACCACTTAAACAAATGTTTTTGTTTTTTTTTTAAATTAAGAGAAGAAGAACTGAGTGTTGGATGGTGGTGGGAATGAAGAAGCTCACAAGATATTAGGGAGATGAAAGTAGACCTTTGGGAGCAATACATTTCGTGACGCATACATTTGCATGTCACAAATCTGGAGGGTCGTATCTGGTGACGGTTCTCGTTTCGTTTTCTGCCGTATACAAAAGATGGACGATTCGCACAGCGGAAAGCGTAATCATGCACGGTACGCGAGTACCTTGACGTTAAACACTCTACAGGGATTTCGATTTGAGTTTTTTTTATTTTTAATTTCAGTGGGTTTTTATTTTGATTTGATTTGATTCCTTGACTCGACTTTACGACTTTAACTCTATTTGGACAATATTTCCCATATAACGATTTCTAAAGTCTGTTCTTGTACAGTCTTAATTACAAACAGGAATAGACTTTAGAAATCGTTATATGGGATATATTGTCCAAATAGAGTTAAAGTCGTAAAGACATTAAAATATTAAACAGTAAAATAAAAACATTAAGTATTTGTTCTTAATTACGCCAAACAAATACTTAATGTAAAATAGCTGTAGTACGAAATGTCTTCGTTCGTATCTGCAGACTAATTTAGAATGATTTTGTTCCGCTGATATTATAACGTCAAATCTTCGTGATAAATGCATTCCCTGATAATTACCCCACCCCTTTCTTGACTTTATCTCTGACCCTTTGTCCCCACCTGAACTCATTAGCTGGCCGTATGATCCCAGGCATGGCCTGGATGGAATTTAAGGCTTTTCGACATTCTAGAAGACTATGAAAAACAGTAAAGACGAACGAAATTAGCTATTTCTCATTTCTGTTCTCTGCCATGTGTAATGATGTGGGCTCATTGTGAAATAACACTTTTTACGATCAATATAATCTTTCTTTGTTAGACATCGTTACTTGATATTTGTGCTTGTTTGTTTTCCCCCCACTCCGCCCTTTTCTTCCCAGTTCAGGAACATTTTTACTTCTTCATGAACTACACCATTAATTTCTGCTTTATGGAAATGTTTAAGATTGTAGGTGTCTTTTTGGTTTTATCTCACTATTTAGGACTGACAGAAAACATGGAGGTACCAGATACACTATAGAGGAGTGACAGTAAACATGGAGATACCAGATACACTATAGAGGAGTGACAGTAAACATGGAGGTACCAGATACACTATAGAGGACTGACAGAAAACATGGAGGTACCAGATACACTATAGAGGAGTGACAGTAAACATGGAGATACCAGATACACTATAGAGGAGTGACAGTAAACATGGAGGTACCAGATACACTATAGAGGAGTGACAGTAAACATGGGGGTACCAGATACACTATAGAGGAGTGACAGTAAACATGGAGATACAAGATACATTATTTATGACAGACAGTGGAGGTACCAGATACACTATAGAGGACTGACAGTAAACATGGAGATACAAGATACATTATTTATGACCGACAGTGGAGGTACCAGATACACTATAGAGGACTGACAGAAAACATGGAGATACAAGATACATTATTTATGACAGACAGTGGAAGTACCAGATACACTATAGAGGACTGACAGTAAACATGGAGGTACCATATACACTATAGAGGAGTGACAGTAAACATGGGGGTACCAGATACACTATAGAGGACTGACAGTAAACATGGAGGTACCATATACACTATAGAGGAGTGACAGTAAACATGGGGGTACCAGATACACTATAGAGGACTGACAGTAAACATGGAGGTACCAGATACACTATAGAGGAGTGACGGTAAACATGGAGGTAACAGATACACTATAGAGGACTGACAGTAAACATGGAGGTACCAGATACACTATAGAGGACTACAGTACACGTGGAAGTACAAGATACAGTATAGACTATAGAGGACTAACCGCAAACATGGAGATACAAATTGCACTCTTTAGGACTGACAGTAAAGACAAAATGTGTATGACTAAAAATTAATACGGAGGGATAATATATAACTGAAAATAAATATTGAGATATCAGACTGAATTCTCAAGACTTACATATTTATGAATGATTAAGAATAACTAACAGTAAGAATGCCGGTACAAGACGGATTATTTATGGCTGATAGCGAACATGGAATCCATGCCAGTCTGATAAGTTATGAAAGACAATGGCCAGAGAGATGCAGGTTGAATTAATAATGATTGTAATATACTTGGAAGATACACGATACACTTTTTATAATTGACACCGAGCATAGAGCTACATGAATGACAATAAATTTAGAGATACAAAACGTTACAGGGCTTTTACGACTGGAAGATGGAAGCATAAGACGGAATACTTTTTATTATAATTTATACCTGGAGGTATTCTACTGATAATTAAATTACCACAGCATGATAGAATACAAGGAATACATAGAGAAACGTGAAGGGGTAACATTAATATATTGAGGACTAAAGAACACGTAACTACAACATTCAATAATATAGACTAAAGAACACGTAGCTACAACATTCAATAATATAGACTAAAGAACACGTAGCTACAACATTCAATAATATAGACTACAAAACACGTAGCTACAACATTCAATAATATAGACTACAAAACACGTAGCTACAACATTCAATAATATAGACTACAAAACACGTAGCTACAACATTCAATAATATAGACTACAAAACACGTAGCTACAACATTCAATAATATAGACTACAAAACACGTAGCTACAACATTCAATAATATAGACTACAAAACACGTAGCTACAACATTAAGTAATTAAAACTACAGAACACGTAGCTACAACATTAAGCAACTAAAACTACTGAACACGTAGCTAAAACATTCGTTAATTAAGACTACAGAACGCATAAAGGCAATATTCAATACTTAGGACTACAGAACAAGCAGCCATTGCAATCAGTAGTTAGGACTACAGAACACTTAGATACAAATTCAATATTTAGAACCACAGAATCCCTAGCTATAATGCAATACTTAGGACTACAGAACAAGTAGCTACAACATTCAGTAATTTACGCATAATGACACCAATCAATACTTAGAACTACAGAACAAGCAGCCATTGCAATCAGTAGTTAGGACTACAGAACACTTAGATACAAATTCAATATTTAGAACCACAGAATCCCTAGCTATAATGCAATACTTAGGACTACAGAACAAGTAGCTACAACATTCAGTAATTTACGCATAATGACACCAATCAATACTTAGAATTACAGAACAAGCAGCCATTGCAATCAGTAGTTAGGACTACAGAACACTTAGATACAAATTCAACATTTAGAATCACAGAATCCCTAGCTATAATGTAATATTTAGGATATAGAACAAGTAATTAAAACATTCAACAATTAGAACTACAGAACATATAGAGGCAACATTGAACATTTAGGATTTCAGTGATGGATGTAGAGGTATAATAATTATTCTTTAGAACTTTTACAAAGAGGTACAAACTTCTTAGAACTGCAGTGTACATGACTTAGAAATACAATATATAATTTTTAAGACTGCAGACAAAGAAGTACAAACTTCTTAGAACTGCAGTGTACACGACTTAGAAATACAATATATAATTTTTAAGACTGCAGACAAAGAGGTACAAACTTGTTAGAACTGCAAAGTACACGACTTAGAAATACAATATATAATCTTTAGAGGTACAAATTTATCGTTTTAAAACTGCAGTGTACACATCTTAGAAATACACGCGGTTCAAGATTTAATGTTTAGGACTAGAGACTCAGATGTGTAAGACTTAATGCTTAGCACTATCGATTTCAACTTACAAAGCTCATTGTTTAGGACTACATTCTCACTTCGAGGTACACGATTTAATATTTAGGACTAGGGATTTAAATTTATTGAGCTTAATGATAGAGCCACAAATTTTTAATGTTGAGAACTATTGATATAGAGCTAGAAACGTCGTGTTTAGAACTATAGATATAGAGCCACAAGCGTCATGTTTAGAAATATTGATATAGAGTTACAAACGTCATGTTTAGAAATATTGATATAGAGTTACAAACGTCATGTTTAGAACTATAGATAGAGAGCTACAAACTTTCATAAAACTATTATATAGAGCTAGAAACGACATGTTTAAAACTATAGAAATAGAGCTACAAACGTCATGTTTAAAACTATAGAAATAGAGCTACAAACTTTTAATTTAAAACTGTAGACATAGAGCTGTAAACTTAATTTTTGGAACTGTAGATATAGACCTAAAAACTTATGTTTAGAACTATAGACATAGATCTACAAACATTTTATTTAGAACTACAGACACAGTGCTACAAACTTAATGCTTGAAACTACATATTTCAAAATATATGATTTTTTATTTCTAGGATTTCAGACTTAAGGCATAAATTAAATATTTAGGAATAGAGTCAGAATCTGAGTTTTAAGACTATGGATATATAGATGACTATATTCAAGACTATGGATATATAGATGAGAAATATAATTCTTATAACTACTGACATAGACCTAAAAACTCACTGTTTTAGGTTCCAGAAAACTAGAGGTACGGATGAAATCATTACATACTTCAAATTGCTGTGACAATAAGCGCAGGAAAGTTAGAGCACCTGACAGATTTTACATTTACAAACCAATGCCTTAAAACAAGGCCTAACTCCAAACAACATCCCCACCACCCAATCGCACCCCGCAGAAACGGAAGTCTTTTTTCTCTGGTTGATAATGACGTTCACTTGGGAAATCTGAAACGATTTGTTTCCGTTTATTTTATGTGTTCTTGTTGGTTTTGCGAATATGATATCATTAATCTCTGTATGTAAGAATGTGTGTATGTATGTGTGTGCGTGCTTTGTGTTCCTGATGCATTTGTGCGTGCGTGAGTATATATGTACATATATATAAGAAAGAGGTAGAGATGCCAGAAAGAAAATATTGACTTAGCTTACGTATTTTTTTGGAAAATGTCTGCTCATCTCGCTTTCATTCCAATGATAGTTTATTTTTTAATTTAATGGACGACACTAATGAACATTAAAAAATACATCCAGCCTCGACACACACGCGGTCCAGGCTCAGCAATCACAGCCAGCTTTTCGGGGACACGCTAAGCGTTTGCTGGATGTTTGGACTCGCGATCGTTCTCTGTACGGAGCGTGTCTGGAAACTGAAACGGAAGCTCACCTGTTCTCTCTAGTGTTGCTGAACACAAATGACTTTTTCTCTTGCTCGCCGCAAAATAAAGTACGTCTGTGAGAGCCAGTGACACTTGTGTCACCTGGTGCCTATGAATTGGTGACATTTACTTCTCTGATCGTCTTTCTCACCTGGTTCTTATGAGTTAGTGACATTTGCTAATATGTCTGCCTATCTCTCCTGGTGCCTATGAGTTTGAGACATATATCTATCTATCTAATCTATCTATCTATCTATCTATCTATCTATCTATCTCATTATCTGTCATTCTGTCTCTTGAAGATTAAATGATGCTTCTATAAATAATGGTTAAGTCAATGTCACTAGAAGTCTCATTTATTTATGTCCCCTTTTCACCTTGTCTGTAGAGAACGCTAAAATTATTTTTAAAATGTCACCTTTATTTGATTGTACAAAAGTATAGAGCTACTGATGTCGAAAAGGATTACTGAGTGACAAGAAGGTAGCCATACTAACTAAACCGCGAGACAGGGGAAGCAACAACATGATAGTATTTGGCTTTTCTTTGGAATGAGCTCAGAAAAACCTCGGCATTTCAAAACCTGTTCATCTCTTTACAATATATAGCTTGTTTGTGTGTGTGCTTTTTAATTTTACCTGTCGGAATCTGTTGGTTGTCTCTTTAAATCTGAGTATTTGGCTCTCCCTTTAAATCTAAGTGCTTCGATGTCCCTTTAAATCTGAGTGTTTAACCGTCTCTTTAGTTTAAATCCGATTTTGTGCATGTGTGTATGTTTCTCTTCTCTTTACAGCTGTGAAAGCAGATTGTTCTTTAAGCGTGTTGTGTATGTATGTGCGTGTGTGTTAATATGTGTTATGTGTTTTGGTGTATTTCTTTACTTTATTTCTAGCACGTTTGAGTAATAAAGCAAACTCTTAGCAACTGGTTTTTTAAAAAATGAATTTATAAAATACTGTATTTTTGTATTCACGCGTATCCTAAATTGTACTTGCTGTCCCATACTAAGGAGTAGGCGGGTCAGTGTGGCCTGAATAGAAAATTCCTTTTTATAAATCGTGCGGTAGTAGCTGATGCTGTTTGCTTTAAACAGTTTCTAGAGTCGTGTTACCCAGCTTGATTGCCAGAGAGAAACAGTGACAACAAAGACTCAAAGAGTTCACCCATGCGTTGCTCCTCTAATGCCACCTGTAGCCATACATTTAGCACAGCGCCACGCCAGCCCATAAGCCAGCCCCGTGTGCTCCGATTGCCGTCCTGTATGCTCCGATTGCTGAGCAAAGCTAGTGCAGGTTAGTCTCCAGTCAGCAAAAAGAGCTATCGGATCTGATTTCAAGAACCTCCTCCTGCTTCGCCGCCAGCTCGGATCAGTTTTCACGTTCCATTTCGCGTTTCAATGCTGCAAATCAAAGCTAGTTATCCAGGGATGAAAAGACGAAAGAGAAGGAGCGATGAAAAATAAATGACAGAATGAGGGTAGATACCCATCAGATTTTTTTGAATGACATAGTGCTTAGTATGCCTTAAATTTGTAAAACGTATTATGGTAGGCTTTGATGTAATATCTCTTCATATGAACTGGAGTCAACTGGATTAAATAAGCAGTGGTGGGTTTTGATGCAGTCTTCAGGTATGTATAGCTGGACTGAAGGGGTAATAGTAAGCTTTGATTTCGAGTCTTGAAGTATAAATGGTTAGTTAGATATTACTGTAGCCTTACGAAGTACACTGGAGGGAATGATTGACGTTACTCTTACGGTATAAACAGTTACAGCTCGACTGAATTTAATACTATGCCTTGCTGTGAACTCTTAAGATTTTAACTGAAACCACAGCTGCATTCATCGACTGATATTTAGCCTATTGTTGGAATTAATGTCGTCACAAAAGAACTGAAAATAAACTGGATTAATTCATTTCGTCTGCTTAATGTTCACTAGTTCGTTAATTTCAGGGAACTGGTACTGCAACGTGCGCCTTCTCACGTGACGATAAAGCATCCGTCACGGAGTGTCCGACTTCTACGACGGGTCACAGGTCACGGCCGTTTTTCAACACGGTCACAGACGACCGTACATTTAAACGTTTATTTGTAATCGACACTAAGGGCTGTATAATTGTTTTAAAATTATTTCTAAAGCGGTAAGCAGAGCATGGCTCAAAGTCGAGTAATACACACCGATCGTCACGTCGAGATGAATTTCCTGTTCATGTCGTAAAAGTATTCAGTCCGTCGAATGTCGTAAAACTTTTCAGTCCGCCGGATGCCGTAAAACTTTTTAAATTCTTATATCGTCAACAGACAAATGATATATTTATCCAGTCGTAAAATTGGTATATTGCTTAAATCCTAAAGCGATAGGGGGTCTCATTTTTGGTCTAAATAATGCGCTTTCACGTGTTTTAAAAGAAAAAGAATTTTCTTGTGGGTGAAAATAGTATATTTCTCGAATGGCAAAGATGTTTTTTTAAAAATGAAGAGCCGTGCCCTCTCGTTGTCAATAAATAAGTAGTGCACTGCCTACCTAGCTTGCCGTGTGATTTGGAGTGATGAAAATGGTTCAACTGTAAAATGTTCACAATCGTAAACCAAATAGACTTGTTATCAGAACAGCGTGGCCCCTAATCGAATAACGTTGTTCTTAATCATATAGCGTTGTTGTCAACAGAATAACTTTGTTCTTAGCCGAATAACGTTGTTCTTAATCGAATAGCGCTGTTGTCAACAGAATGGCTTTGTTCTTAGCCGAATAACGTTGTTCTTAATCAAATAGCGTGGTTGTCAACAGAATAGCTTTGTTCTTAGCCGAATAACGTTGTTCTTAATCAAATAGCGTGGTTGTCAACAGAATAGCTTTGTTCTTAGCCGAATAACGTTGTTCTTAATCGAATAGCGCTGTTGTCAACAGAATGGCTTTGTTCTTAGCCGAATAACTTTGTTCTTAATCAAATAGCGCGGTTGTCAACAGAATAGCTTTGTTCTTAGCCGAATAACGTTGTTCTTAATCAAATAACGCTGTTCTTAAATAGCGCTGTTGTCAACAGAATAGCTTTGTTCTTAATCGAATAACGTTGTTCTTAATCAAATAGCGCGGTTGTCAACAGAATAGCTTTGTTCTTAGCCGAATAACGTTGTTCTTAATCAAATAGCGCTGTTGTCAACAGAATAGCTTTGCTCTTAATCGAATAACGCTGTTCTTAACCGAATAGTCTTCTTAAGCATATACTTTGTTCTTAAGTGAACAACTTTGTTTTTAGCTGAATAGCGTTGTTCTTAAGCATATAGCATTATTCTTATGATAACGCTTTTAACCGAATAGCGAAGTTCTTAAAGCATATAGCATTGTAAGTATAAAAAAAAAAACCACGTTGTTCTTAAGTAAATAAAGTTCTTAAGCGAATAACGTTGGTTTTAAGCATTTAGCATTGTTCATAAGTGATTGACGTTCTTTAACCTCATAGCGTTGTTTTTAAGCATATACTATTGTTGAATATACTATTAGTGAATAACGTTTTTAACCGAATAGCGTTGTATAGCATTGTTCTTAAGTGAATAATGTTTTTAGCCGAAAAGCGTTGTTCTTAAGTATACAGATTGTTCTTAAGTGAATAGTTGTCTCTAACCATATAACGTTGCTCTCAAGCGAATAACATTATCTTTAAGCGTTGTTCTTAAGCGATTAACCCTGTCGTAACCATAAAGTATTGTTCTTAAGTAGTTTATTATCCATTTATGTAATACAATGAAAACTGAAAAAATACAGTTTAAACTAAAAAAAACCCACTGTTTATAATAACGGATTTACGGTGTATACTGAATGTTTTGAAGACAAAAATGACCAAATATAAAATTACTTATATTCTATTTTTTAAAAAATTATAGTAAGTTAAGGATAACAAAATTCCACTAGCAAACATTATCCAGCTTATGCAATAAAACAGCTCTAATTATGAAAGTAAATACAGGACAGATAGACTGACTGACGGATGGATAGACAGATGGATAGGATGTAGATGGATGGACGGAGATAGATATACACAGAGCAAGGGAGAGGGAGGGAGAACAATTAAGGTTTGTTAACTGAAACAACACTAAAGCTACAAGAAGCAAAGGAGTTCGTGAAAACAAAAATATTTTCACAAGAAAAGACACTGGAATAATAAACATGTTCAACCAATCTGTTAACTATTTTAAGACTTTAACATTTTCGGGTTTTTTTAGATTTTCGTCTTTTTCGTTTGCTTTATTCCCAAAGCAAACATAACTGACCACCCATGCATGTGCACTGACTACGGTTTACGAGAAAAGTTTTATTTTAGAAAGGAATTAAAAGAGAATTTTGATCGAAAGGGTGTTGTGGGATAGAAATTGCCGACAAAAGGAAAATACATCGAAGCATACATTTTTTTAAACCCATGCACTTTGCAGTACATGTATTTTAGTGCCTTCAACATGTCAATGGGCGTGCAGGCAGTGTTATCATTCATGCGATCTCAAACTTATTATAATTATAATTAATTATTTATATTTCGCCTGATCTTATTATGTGTAGTAAGCGAGTGATTCATGCATTGTTTAAGCTTGGTATAACATTAATTCATGCTTTTGTGAGTGATTTTGCCAGCGGGCATTACGAGTTTGCTTCTCTTGATTCTATGACGTTGTTTCTTGAAATTTAAACAAATATTTTCTTCTTCTTCTTTTAATATCGGTCAGGGCTTGATTTCTCACTCTGCCGTTTTTAGTAACTCCGACTTCTCCATTTGTCACTAAATGGTCCAAACTACTGAATTATGAAATCACAAATTTTATTACTCAATATAAAGGCACAAATTTAATTATTCAATATGAAGGCACTGTTTGATCGCTATGAGTGATGCCTGAAGTCAAAATACATCAAACCTGATAGAAATGACTCAGACATTCTGTTATGAAAATGCGATTAACCACACTTACTGGTCCAAACTGTGCTGAGGATGAGGTAAAATAATATTCCTACAATGTAACTGGTCCAAGCATTATAATTTATTATGAACAGATTCATTACATAATGAACAGCTGCCTTCAGAACTAAAACGGTGATACTATGTAGCTGTCTTTTTCAATAGAGTTAGGTAACTTCTGATTACCCCCCTTGTGCAGTTTAATAGTCATATTTGAGTCAGATTGCTTCCTTCTCCATTTAATTAATTATATAATGCCTGTCCTTATTTTTAAACTTAATTAATATATGAATTGTTAAATTGTCGAAGTGACTCGACTTTGGACACTCCTTAAGATGATATTTTTGTGTCAGAATTGGAGTAAATAATGCAAGTTGAGAATACACTAGAAATTGCTGATATAAATGCAAACCAGTTCCATCTAGATAAATAGATTTTATTATCCAATGGTTAACATTTATAAGAACGATACCAGCCAATGGGCTGAGATCAAAACGTTTACCTGCTGTAGAAAATTCTAATGTCTAATAACTTGAATTTGGTGTGGCAAGAAGTCTAGTCATGAAAGGCAGCCATTAGCTTAATAGTGAGTTAACTGACTGAGAGAGAATGGACTTAGAAATATTTCATGCATTTTGCTATTGTTATGTTATACAAGGGTTTTATGTAAAGATTCTTATGTGAGTAGACTATTATTTCTACAAAGTGTGAACTATGATGCTTATATGTGGTTATGCTAAACACTTGACATTGTTTCAAACACAGTGAACCTGCTCATAAAACTATTATGCTGTATTTATTATGCTGTGCGCATATATCGGGCTAATAAATACTGTTGCAGGAAACTGTAAGTTGAGACTTGAATGTAAGAATGAATAGAGTTAAAGATGGAGTAAAATGGAATCTTAGTGTTTGTTCCCTGATTTATATTTTACAGGGACAAGCAGCCTTTCTTTCAGTCTATTATTTGAATCTCCTTATTTATTGGTTTTAAAATGCTGCAACCGTGGCAGATATGGGGAACCTCTACTGCAGTGTGTAAGTGTAAGAATACACTGTACTCTATTGATATAATGGTGGCAAGGTATACTGACTACATCAAGTGATTTCTGGTACCTGGAAGTTACTAGAAAATGCTACAATTGTTATTCTACTTGAAGGACTGGTATGTTAAAAAAAACAGGCCCAGATTAGCTTCAAGAAAATGTGTGGATGGGGGCTCGCTAAATATAGATTAAAGACGAATTTGTCTTCTCCTTTAGTAATAAATTTTCCACCTATGGAAATATTGTGTGACAGTAATTGTTTGTCTTTAATGTTGTGGAAGAAAGGAAATGTTTACAGAGCCTCATATCCGCCAAGTGAGAAAGACGATTGGTGTCCGCTGGAGAATTATTAATAAAATAAATTAAGATTGTGATCACTTGTAATTAGTTATGGATGATTAATTAATTAATAATGATCATAACCCTTAACTAGGTGGCGTTGGAGTCACATAATGTAACTTTTGAATTCATTAGTGCAGTGTAAAGTGTGAATCCATTTTGTTACGAACCTTCACATTTACAGCGTGGTGTTAATACAATATTTGATTTATAAGTGTATTGTAATGTTAAGACTGTTTTATGAAGTATTAGCAAAGTGTCTGAAATCTGCACTGTTTTACAAAACGTCACATATAAAAGAACATTATACAGTGTAGTGTTTAATCAGTGTTAGGCTCGTTACTGAAATATTACGTATGTATGATTCCTATCGCAAAGTTTAATTATTATAATAATTTCTGTTGTTTCGTATAATGTTTGGTATAATTTGTATAGTTTAATTCGATGACTGATTTCAGTAGCGTAATTTAAATTATACTACATGACTGATACATTTTACCAGAATGAATGCATTTGTATTACTGACCCAGTTGTAAACCTCAATTATTATTATAGAGTTATAGACTAAAGTGCTAATTGTGCGTCAAGTGTCTTTTCTTATTACTGACTAATGTGCTAGTTAACCGTAACGTGTCCTTATTACTGACCAAAGTGCTAGTTATACGTAATGTGTCCTTATTACTGACTAAAGTGCTAGTTATATTAACGTGTCCTTATTACTGACTAAAGTGTCCTTATTACTGACTAAAGTGCTAGTTATACGTAACGTGTCCTTATTACTGACTAAAGTGCTAGTTAACCGTAACGTGTCCTTATTACTGACTAAAGTGCTAGTTATACGTAACGTGTCCTTATTACTGACTAAAGTGCTAGTTAACCGTAACGTGTCCTTATTACTGACTAAAGTGCTAGTTAACCGTAACGTGTCCTTATTACTGACTAAAGTGCTAGTTATACGTAACGTGTCCTTATTACTGACTAAAGTGCTAGTTATACGTAACGTGTCCTTATTACTGACTAAAGTGCTGGTTGTGTGTCACGTGTCCTTTCTTATTAGTGACTAAAGTTCTGGTTGTGTGTCACGTGTCCTTTCTTATTACTGACTAAAGTTCTGGTTGTGTGTCACGTGGCCTTACTTAGTACTGATTAAAGTGCTTGTGGTGTGTCGCATGTCCCTTGATATATTACCGACTGAAAATTGGTTTTGTACAGTATACATGGGCGGTCAAAATACTTACATTCCTAGTGGCAGTTGAGCTTGATATTGTTTTGTGTCTTACACCTCCGCTGGTGTCTGTATCTCTCCATAATCGGATTATACCCAAACAACCCTGCTTTTCAACTACTCAACCCGTTCCATCACAGCTTCTACCCCTTTGATGTGGCAACTCCGGGAGTAACTATTTTCTATTCACGTGGCAATTCTATTATCGCACAGCAATCTTGATATACATATATATTATCAGCTGTTGCCTTTGGAATAACTTTGTGTTATAAAAGTCTTTCTGTGATTCTACACTATAACGATACACTAAGATATTGTTCTCAATGACATTCTCTCTATTTATACTATCTATTTACTGCCAGTTTATATTTCTGATCCTCTTTCTTTCTTTTTTTCTCTTAGTCTATCTTTCTGTAAACTCTGTCACTGTATTTCTCTCTGTCTCCCTCCCTCTCTTATCTTTTCTGTCTCTTACTGACCGTCTTATTTGTCTGTTCTTTCTTTCTTTCTTTCTTTCTTTCTTTCTTTCTTTCTTTCTTTCTTTCTTTCTTTCTTTCTTTCTTTCTTTCTTTCTTTCTTTCTTTCTTTCAGTGAATATTTGACTTTCATTGCCCGCCCACCCATCCCCTAAATCTTTCTTTCTTCCTTGAAAGTTTTTTTTCAATGGGGGGGGGGGGGGGGCATGAAAGTCAAATATTCACTATATTTTTATATTCTGCTTCTGTGCATTTTTCCTGGGAGAGTTCCATAGCTTTCACCAAAAGTGACTAAAAAAATAAATTTTCAAAGTAGTTCATGACTCAGAAAGGGTTAAGAACCACTACACTAGACAATGAAAGCAGTTACGAAAATATCAAATTACATTAAGTTAGCAGGCAGCAACTGTAAGCGGCAGAATTTAGCACTCAGTATGTTTATTGTATTAACAAATTATACATTTCAGTACATTTTATTTAAATATCTTGAAGGTAAATTTTACATTGATTGATTAGACTGGAAAAGATCTGTATTGTTAAGATCGTAATTCATATTTCGTCATGCTATATCACACATCACATCATAATGATAATATATTTTGCATACATTGTCATATCATATCATGCCAAATCACACGACAACATATTTTATTATATATATATATAGTCATTATCGCATCATATCATATCCCACCCTAATGATAACATATTTTATATATATATATAGTCATAACTCATCGTGCCATATCATACACCACACCTTAATAATAACACATTTTATATATTTATAGTCATAAAACAGGTCATAATTCGGCCTGATGGTCATGCGTACCCCTCTTCCTGTTACGTTTGTCTGACTGTAAATGTGCATGCTATCATACGAGTTATTAAGTATGTATATATATATGCCTAACAGAGATAGTTCAATTGGTTTAACTACTTACCTATTAAGCAAACTATTAGTTATATTTGACTCAGCGTGTCTATCAAACAGGCCGTTATAAGTCGATCTGACTTTATGCCTATCAGGCAGGCCGTTATAAGTCGATTTGACTATAACGCCTACCAGGCAGGCGAAGTTAGGTTCTTTTTTTTCGAGACGATTTTGAACCTTCTATGATCTCGGTGGATTAATCTATTTTCCTTTCCAGTTACTTTCTCTTCCCCTCCCCCCTCCCCTACACACACCTCACGCCTATTCTTTTTAAAGTTTTGTTGCTAATGTTATTAAGCTGCACAGACTTCAATTCAAAGGATAAAGCTTAAGTTAGACTCTCACCACCTCAAACACCCCCCTTCGACCTTTTATAACTTGCTGCCGCGCGTGCAGTATTTTTTTAAAAGTTTTTGTTGGTTGTTATTTCAGTTTTTTTCCAGCTGCTCTCGTGCATGCTGTTAAGTTTTACAGGCTAGCGACAAAAGATCTTTTTTTTCTTCTTAAAAAATCTAGTTAATCTTCTCTGATATAGCATTCCTACACGCTTTGCCGGGCCTGCCACTTTTGCTCATGCAAAACAGCTTATAACTCAACGTTTTATCCACGCTGCGTAGGGGCTAAGTGGTTAACATACCTTGTACTGTAAAGCAGGTAAGTTGCAGTAAGTTTTGATTTATTTACTATGACGATAAAGAAAAGATTGTGCGTACATTTTGTTGTTGCATGTTTGAATATTTTTTCTTCTTTTATGTTGGCTTTTTTGTTCTTTCTTTTTTCTGTTTATTTCTTGCTTCCTCCCCCCCCCCCCCCCCGGTTGTTAGTCCTATGTTTGTTGGTTGACTATTTATCTATCTATCTATCTATCTATCTGTTGTTCTCTCTTTGCATCTGTCTCTCTCTTGTTCGTTGGAGCATGTCCATTTCTTGTGAGAATTTTATTCAAAAGGTAGAGAGGAATTACAGTTTTACTTACAAGTTAGAGAGAAAATTGTAGTTTTACTTACAAGAGAGAAAATAAATTACAGTTTTTCTCACAAGGTAGAGAGAAAATAAATTACAGTTTTACCTTTCATGAACAAACTGTTTTATACGTGGCCTTGCGATAATTTTGATTTTATCAATTAAACTAAAACGATATGGTACAGCTTCCATTCCTTTCTTTCACCACACGTTAAAGATAGCCCTCATAAAATAAAAAATTGTTATCGATGTCTAGTACATCTGTTTGGGGAAGATTTACTCTGGGTCGGGCTGCGCGTCAGTCTTCCACACACAAAAAATACATCAGCGATAGATACAGATAATTATCTGACAGTGTAGCGTGCAGACAGTAATCTGATAATATTGCTTTTCTATAGTAGCAGACATGTTTGTGGTGTGTGCAGGATCCGAAAGAAATCGTATAGGTCATTCGAGATAAGGGCGCCTAGCTTTTGAACGCCTTTCTTTGTGTGTCTGCTGGTATCAGTGTTATAGTGGCATTGACAAAACGTTACAATATGATTGACTGGAAAAATTTAAAAAGTTACATCTCGCGACATCGTTATCCCATATGACATTCACATTTGTACACACCCCTCCTCAAAAAATATATACCCCTATAGTTTTCTTTCGTTCTGCATACCGTCCAGTCCCTTTAAACAGCGACAACGAAACAGTAAATCCACTTGTCAGGGAGGATCAAGAGGTTGAAAATCTAATGTGGCAGTATGTCAAGGGAAAGGTAACTCGGTTAGAAGATGACGTAAAACTAGAGATTTTGTGGTTAATTGGAAGCTTCCTGTAGCTGATTTATTCACCGAACCTTACCAGTAACCTGAAGTTTCCTTGTGTAAAAAAATAAAAGTGATAATAATTATATATATTGTTAAGTGCAATAAGTAAATTATACATATTTATAAAGATATAATAAGTAAACAAGAACTTTAGCGGTTACTGTTTCACTAGGCAGTTGATTACGTACAAGCTCCGTACGCATAAAGTGTCAGACTGCAAGACATGACATGGAGATTTCTGAATGCAGTCTCGATTGAATGGCATTTCTTCCCTCCCTTTGCCTTGCCAGAGATAATCATTTCCATCAGTAGTCAAGAATTTCCGTTCATGCGTGCCGATTGCTTGCTTGCAGTTTGAAGCACAGTCTCCATAGCTCCATTTCCTTTCATGTAAATAAATATTTCCTTAACTAGCTAAAACCGATACTACAGCCATAATGAGGATGAAAGATGCTGGTGACAATGATAATACGACGACAGTAATGACGACGACGATGATAATAAACGATATCAGCAATGATGATGATGATGAACAACGATGGAAACAATAAAGATGATGATGCGGCTCCTTAACTTAGTAGCCTAGGTAGTAATTTATTAAAGATGAACAGAAGATGTGTGTGCTTAAGGGTGGATTCCACCCATTCTGTCCCTCAGAAGAAATTGGACTGCCGGCCATTGCCTAGGCACAACTCCTCAAGAAAAAGTTCCAAGCCACTTGTACCTTCATTCTTCCTGTCACTTACATTGTACTGATCCCTTCCTATTGGAGTTTAGATCTCGAATCCCTCCCTATGTTTACTGTCACACAATGTCTTATGTAGCCCACAACCACCCGTCATCTAAAAATAGACTACATGTAAACCTACCTTCCAGAAAGGCTGACCTTTATCCTCAGGTCGAAAACATACCTGAATGTTCAAGACACTCACTTACCATCAAAGTGCAGATCAGTCAAATGAATGAATATACGAAAAACTCACCTGTAAGTCATCAGTCAAACGCAGCTGACCATTGAGGCAACATGTAGTTTGGCTACTAGCCTTAATAAGTTAGAATCATATTACTAATCCTTATTACTGGTTATCATTGTGGCAGGAAACCATCCTTTGTGTATATTACTGCAAGGTATGTGGTTTTGCTTGCCTAACTAATATTATATTCATGTTTATCCCTTGACATTAACTATATTTTATATTGTTATAATTTGCTTGTGATATTAAAATGTATGATGACAATGTACATAAAAGTGTTTTGTCAGAGTACATGAGGTCGAATTCTTAGCCCATGTATATTTTACTTGCAGATCAACATTTTATCTGAGACCTTATCTGAGATACTGATTGACGAGGTTGAACCACAACAGCGCCAGAAAAGAACCATTTTATCTTGGATGTTAACTTTGATGAGTATTGAACCACAAAGCAACACCAGTGCAGAATGGCCCATGTGCCAGGGACTGGTTCAATGGACCAGGTGTTCATCTGTTAACAACATATCAGATGAACCTAAAGTTCTGTTTTATAAAGTCAACAACCACACAGCTTTAGTCAACATTCAATTGAATTCAAGTGAACCATATTCAAATTACTTTTATTTCAGAAACATTCAGTGTTCTCATTTATAATTTGGTCATATGATTGAACCAAATAATTACTACATGTCATAGGACTCAAAATGAACAATCTCATACAATACCACATGGTCGTGGTTATGAACGTCAATTATATATAAACTCTCTATATAAAATTGTAACTGTTGAAATAATTATTTGCTACAAGTAACCATGCTATCTTATGTTATTTCTTGTTGAATACATTATTGTTGATACTTATACCACTTGTGTTAGTTTGACTCGCGTGTTATAAGTTGTAGTCAGTCACTTTTAATTACTTACTATCCTGGGACTCAGGCTATCTTCTAGAACTATCACTCTTCTATTCTTCATTATCTGTCATTCATCTTTCGCCTGCCAGAAGATGTGTTTTGGAGATTAGCCTAAGGTTACGGGCAGCCAGGGGTGGTGGAGAATTAACATCTTGCCCATCTCCCAGCAAAACGTCACATTTACAACCAATTCCTGTTACAAGGATGTGTGAACCAGTTTCAATTAAAGACTTTTTTCCTCACTTGAACAGTGAACAAGTGCCATCAACCATTTTATGATACAAAGATATGAAGACCGCATCGAACCTCTAGTGACTTGGAAAAGTGGGATTTAAGTAACACGCCTTGACTATTGCATGGGAGAGGGGTGGGGGAGTTCAGGATTTTGCCCAAAAGGCAAAGGGAGACAATTCAATTTCCAATGTGCAGTGACACTCTAAGACTCTAGTCAGGCAGTGGCTCAGCAGTAAAAACAACATCTATCCTTCCTCATAAAATCTCATGTAAGAGCTCTGAGGTTCAAACCCAGCCCAGAGTAAAAAATCTATTGGATACAATTATTAAATGAGTTTGTGACATGCATATCACTTAGTTATGAAAAGGATTATTTTTATTAATTAATCTTTCATAACTAATTGCAAGTGATGAGAACCTCTCTCTCACTTGGTGGATATTTTGGCACTGTAAACGTTTTTTCTATTCCACAACATACAACAGCATTTACAGTCACATAATGTTTCTCTGATTGGAAAACTTCTTACTAAAGGAGAAGATACATCTGTCTTTATTCTATATTTAGCGAGCCCCCGTCCACCCACTTTCTTCTCCCTTTAGATGACATGCGCTATAGTTTGTAGGTGGATATAATGAACTTTCATCTCACACTAAAAAAATGAAAAGATTTATGTTGTACTTAAAGCAACAACTGAGAATAAAAATTCCACACGGCATTTAAAATATTGGACACAATTATTAAATGAATTCTTCCCCTTAGTGTCCAGTTAGTCGAGCACTTTAATTTGTGGGTGTTTACAGTGAACTCTTGTCCATTAAAATCTGGAAAGATTATGCTGTACATGGGCAAGAACTGACGATAAAAAAATTCACTCAGCATTTTCTTTACCTACGCCATAATAATTTCCTACACTCATATACCTTAATTTCTTACGCACAACATTTTCCGTACCTATACCAATTTCCAGACATTAGGCATAATTTCCTTCAAATAGTATTATTACTACCATGGCTTGTTTCCTACACAGAGTTCATTACCTACCCTGTTTATTCTACAGTTAAAGAAAAACGTGACAACTAACATTTATTGGATGTTTTTATGTATTAGCGGGATTTAGCATAGGTATATTATATATATTTAATCAACTTTAAATGTCTCTTACTCTCTTTATGTGTACCTACATTTGCAAATTTTAATTAGAGCAGTAAACTGGCTTTTTCCAGACTGGATATCAACCTCTATCGTTGCTGAGTTTACTTCCTTCGAAGGTGAATTTGAAACACCCACTGACTTGGAAAGATATGCTGACCACAGTATAAATATTTGTGGAAAATATATCAATACATAACCGACTTACGAAGTTGCTAATTATGTATTTGAACTCTCTCTCTCTCTAACCATCTATCTACCTACCTGTCATTGATTCTAAATACTTTTTCCTTGTGCTTTATTATTAATTTATTACAACTGAAGTAAATGTCACCCAAGTTTTCTTCTCACCCACTTTGGTTACTTAATTGATATCTATGGACAGTAAAAGAACTGCTAACAAAGACTCCTTCCCTACCGGACCACCCTTATTTGTTCTCGCTTTTTAGTGTCTGTGTGTTGACAGGAACAAAAGCTCTCCACTTTGCGGTCCTACCTGAAGTACCCACCCATTCAGGTCTTTAAAGGAACACTGATACCCTTGACAGCCTGTCGACAAAGGTGATCCAGAAAATTTGAATGGCGAAGGTCAAGCTGGCCAACACTAAGTACCGGAATGGGATGGGGAGGTTAGCATGCTAGGAACATCTCACTTTTGTTACGGCTGTAACGAGAGCCTCGATTTCGTTCTAAATTACACCTTGTCCAGAAAGTCGATGCCGTCCGTAGACCGTCCGCCATTAGTTTTACGATCCGGATTCCCGACTGCCCAGGCAGAACGTGCGAAACGAAGTGGACGGTTTTGAAAGTAGTCCCAACGTAAGTCAGTCGCCAAGATTAATCCGCAATCTTGCAGCCTTGACACTCTCAATAATATGGTGTCAATAAAAACGACTTGAAGTGTAACTGTCGTCGAAATCCGATCCATCTTTGATGTTGTCCGGCTCGGAGATAACCATCAAAAGTTTTGACCGACCACGTCACTGACAGGTGCGCGAGTTTTGAAGTCGGCCCATTTTCTTTAAAGCTGCAAGGTTTGAGATCTTATTTACGTCAAGTAGTAGACAGGCGGGATCAACCATGCTGGTTTATATATATTTCTTTACAAATGTGATTAAATCTTGAAATTTTCCTCCAATGCAAAGAGTACGCATCAACACTTTGGGCGTGAACAGTTTTGGCCCGTCACTTTGCTTTTTCCTTCAGCACCTTTTTATCCATCAATACATTTTATTCCATTCAGTGACTTTACTTTTTCCTTCAGCACCTTTTTATCCACCAATACATTTTATTCCATTCAGTGACTTTACTGCCTGTCTTCTTCACTCATTAGCGCAGTTTAGCTCTTCACCTCAGGAGGAACATCTTTCTGACCCTACCTTTGTGAGCCTGAAAGTATTTTCGACTTTTGTGAACTATTTGCGTATCATCACCTTTTGACCCTTTCGCTTTTATTTTTTAGTCCAGTCACTTGCGTCTCTTCAGTTTTTGATTTCTTGATTTGAATTTTGTTTCTGTATCCCACGTTTTTGAATCTTATACCGAAGTGGAGAACAAAATTCAGACAACTAAAGAAAAAGAAAAAGACACACAAACGCACGCACAAAAATACAGACACACACAAACCAACATTGACCAAGTGAGTTCATGCACCTGTAATGAAACGCGTGCGCTAGAGTCATTGATTAGTGATGAAGTCACAGAGGCCTAACTCCCTGCTTACGACATGGTCAAACCGATTGCACTGTCTTGGTCAAGTGTATTTAAATAGGAAAAGGGCAGTTTTTTTCTATAGTTCTATGCCCTTGCAGTTTGTGACTGAACGCCGGCCAGTACTTTGAATAATAACATGAGTTTATGCTGACTGCAGGACTTAATTAACACTGCCGCCGGCACTTCTTTGATCTGGTCAAAAGAAAGAAAATTGAACCTGGTACAATGAGTAAAACGCATACATATATTTTTTGTGTGTTTGTGCTACCTTTAACATTTTCTCAATGTATCAGATTCTTTTTTTTTTCCTTAAGAAAAATGTAATAGATCGAGAAAATGCTTGGATTTTTTTTTTTTGTTGTTTTAAAATTATTCTTTAGCAATTTCCATTTGTGTGACGTCAAACATGAGGTCAGATATTCAGATCACTGTATCACGATATCTATTTATATTTCGTTTCTCCGGCAACAGCTGCCGAGGCAGTGGAATGCAGAGCACAAAGTAATGGTCAAGAGAATGGCAGTATCAGGTGCAAGAAAACTATTTACTTTTCTGGGCCTTACATTTTTTTCTATTTTTATTATTGTGCTAACATTAGCTTTCCCATACAGGGACTCTTGCGTGTACCTTTCACCAGCTGATGCCTAAAGGTCAATGGTGGGAGATTCCATGGCTATCTTGGCTAAGCGGGGCCGTTGCCTGTGTCATTATTTCCGTTATATGGGCTCACACCGTCCCCAGGGAACCCAGAGAAAGCTCCCAATAGTTCCCACGTGACTTCCGTCACTTCGGAGCAGCACATGCGCAACAGCATCCGGCTGAGCGAAGACAATGGCTACACGGTTGACATTAACGTGTTGTTACCGCTTGTCTGTTTGGATGTGACTGGACTTGGCGCAAATGCCAAATGTTTGGAGTAAATAATAATAAATTAAGCGTCGTCTCATTTCCTTCAGCCATCTGTCAGTAAAGTAGGTTTACTTATATACTGACGTCATATGTGCATGAAATGATTTGGGCGGAAGTGATAAATTACGTATGCATAATTTCAGTGCGCTGTGAGGGTGGCAGCAATGTATTTGTTGTTTAGCTTCTGAAACACCCAGGTGATATTTAATTAATTATGGCTTTACGTCCGATTTCGATAATGTGTTGCTGTAATTTAGAGATCGGTGGTTGTTGCGAATTGTGAACACACACAGAGAGAGAGAGAGAGAGAGAGAGAGAGAGAGAGAGAGAGAGAGAGAGAGAGAGAGTTTCAATACCTGATTGACCAGTGTAGACTTACATGTATCTCGTTCACACACACACAAAAAGCCTAAATGTTTTCATTACATAAATGTATATCCCAGCAATGCAGTAATGTATTGATTGACGAGTGGAAGCTTGTAACTAATATATTGGTAATGTCCTCTTCGGCGTGTGCATGCTTGTGTATGTATGTGCGCGCGAGCGAGCCCGATATTTCAGTTTGCATACATCTGCTCTTGCTTGTCTTTAGTCCTGGATGTGCAGAGGAAGGTTTTTGCCAATCACGTGCGTTTCTGTTTACCTGTTTACGTGACGTCAGCGACAGGTGTTATTCTTATGGTGAACATGCATTGCCAGAAACAAGCATTCTTACTTCTATAAAGTGTGACATCAGTCACTTTCATCGTCACGTACGGGATAAATGCAGCGGTCACGTGACGATTGATAGTGATTTAAAGAAAATGATTGAAGAAATAATAATGAAAATGATGATGATAACGACAGCAGATGATGATGACAATAACTTTAGTATTGCAAGAATCTTATGAAAATGTTATTTATGCATTAACGATGTGTTCAGTTGTCTGTGATATCATCATCATTTTTGTGATCACACCATAATCATCATCATCATCATCATCATCATCATCATCAACGTCGTTGTCACTATTATTGTTTCTTTATCATACTGTTAGTTATCCTTTTAGTATATTTTTATTTGTTTATTTACAAAAACGTTTACTTGTTCTGCGATGAGCAAGAGAGATGTCTGACGGTGACATAACAAAGTATGTGTTCGGGCTAAAGCTACCTGTAATGAGTAGGTTCTTTACTAATTGGCAAGGTGATGATTAATGATTGTAATGATGATTAAAGGGAGTTCTAATTAGCTACTTTGTATTATTAGCCTGCATTTAAATGCTTTACAATCGGGGCGCAGTTCTATAAAACCGAATTAGTGAGATGAGATAATAATAATAATAATAATAATAATAATAATAATAATAATGTCACATGTCCGGTTTTCATTTAACGACCCTGTCCTAGGTTAAGCATTAATTATCAATACTAATTTATTAGATCATTAGCGACAGACGGACTTACCTAACTTATCTCCCTTTCATATGCCACAATCTCTATCTGATTGTTCACGACACTTAGTCGGATAAGTTAGTTGATTTCTTGCCAACAATGTTATCTCCCCTTTATTTATAGATTAATATGTTTAGTTCTTTATTCCTTTATCTCTGTCTTGACCCCCAGTTGGCATATCAATGTCGATTACATGACCTATGTAATAACATAGCGAGATAACAATTAAGAGAATTAACAATAAAATTTAATTACTATAAAATTAAATTTGGAAACAAGAAAATGAACAATTCGAGTTCTGTGAATATAGAATGATATCGCACGACCCGGTAAGTCAACTTTACTGTCCACACCAAAATTCCTCATGGTTCTTTAACTCAACTTTCGTTATTGTCCAGATGGACACAGTTCATTGTCGTTCGTTCCGATGCACGCTGACATCATGTGATGACCTTGGCTGTCCTTCGCAGTTCAACAAGATGGTGATAAAGATTCAGCATAGACAGCTCACTTGCTCAGTAATGATTTCAGCTCCTGGCTTCAGTAAGCCTGGACTCCCATCAAATTAGCATTTAGCAGTCATATCGGAGTTATGAAGTCAAACTCAGGACTGGCTGAAGATATATAATTATTTATTTTACAGCTTCGTGTGTATGACAGTGACTTTATGGGCTTTATGGCAGCAGTGATAATCACTCCTTACAATTTCACTAATTCATAGTTTACATTACATGGAAATTCAAATGTATAAAATCTTTACAATATATATTTCCTTCATTGCTCTATAGATGCTCCTAATACAATTTAGCTAGTGACCACGCAGCGCATGTTAACTCTCCCGTGATAACAATTAATCAACAGTAACACAATTACATACACATGGTGATTCTCTCAACTATCGCAAATGTAATAACATTATGCCACTTAGCTTCTGTAAGAAAAATTTATTATATATCAATAGCAATATTCTACACACATTTACAATACAAAATATGTAGAATTAATTCAACAGGAAAATTCGATTAAAGAGAAAATCAAGGCATTACCACTATGTGTATTCAGCGGACACAGATTATCACCCCTGGCGTGTGGGCACTATCTCTTGATCGGTGCATCTAAAGTGAGCCAACCCATTCAGGCAGTTTTATCAATGAAATAAAGGTCAACTAACATCTTAGCGCTACGTCATTGCCCAGTATGCAAATGACTATACATGGTTAGTTAGTATCTGGTTTTGGGCGTGACCTTCACCTGTGATCTAACTTATTTTCCCTGAACTCGTAAACACTGTTTTCTGGCCTTTAAGCTTTAATCCTTAATGGAAGTTTCCCAATGGGTACACAAGGTTGTGGAAAAAACCATATATGAAAGAAACAGCTAATAATGCAAAAGAAAAAAGGTTATCAGAAATACATAATTTGTTTTAATATATATTCAAAAATAATAATAATTGTAATATTGCAAATTAAAAGAGAAAAAATAGAAGATATCAGGATCTCAGATTAGAAATCCAGAGACTGTGGAATATAAAAGTAGAAGTGATACCTGTAGTGATAGGAGCCTTGAGGAACATAACATCTGAGTTGAGGGCTATCTGAATAAATTACCTGGAAATCACAGGCTTGCCCCACTACTAATAGCAGCGCTCCTCGGAAGTGCCCAATTCCTCCGTAAACCTTGGATATCCCAGACTCTCAAACAGAAGTCGTGGAAAGAGGCTGAATAATAATAATAGTACAGTAATAATAATAATAATAATAATAATGTGACCCTTTACATTGCCTGAATACACTGCCATGAAATCTCAGAACTGACTCACTCCTAAAACAGTTCTGCTTAGAATTTCCGTATTGTTCAGGATTTACATTCTTGTTAGGTTCCCGAAATTCAAGTTCGTACTCAAACAACCGACAGACAGAAGTTGTGAGAAGGGTCAACAGCAGCAACAATAATAATAATAATAATAATACGAATAGAAAAAAATAATATATGTTGAAGGAGGATATTTAGAGCTTAATTGTTATTTTATTTCTCGTCATGTTCATTTATGTCTTTGTGATGTCATCATTATATTAATGGACATTATTATTAATATTATTATTATTGTTGATGATGTTGTAACTCATACTATGAGTAGTGAGAGACTTTTTATAGCTAAATTGTAATTTGTATTTCTACGTCATATTCATGAGCTTTATTATTAGTAGCAGTTTATTTCATTATTTATTATGTATTTCTTTATATGTATAATTATGACTATGTTTACCAGTTCTGCTTTGAACAATTTAGAAAAAAAACAAAACAATTTTGCCATAAGGATAAAATGATTTGTGCATGAGCTAAGGTTACTCCTAATCTAGTTTTCTATTGGGTGGGAGTTTTCTCGGAATTGCGAGGCAGTAATAATAGTGTTTAAGAAGATTTATTAAAGAACATGCTTACGTTTAAAGGATATCTCAACTCCTTAAAATACAGGCGTAGCTTGACAATCCTCAATTAGCATGGTGTGTCTGTTGGGTATTGTCGATGCTGTGACATGATCAGAGTAGGGCTAGACACCCCCATCCCCATCACCCCACCACCACCACCACCCCCTTGACTTTTTTATATGTGAGGCCAGCGGCCAGACCTCGCAACCGTACAGTTTTCCTACGTAATACATTAAGTTGGTTGAATAAAATCAAAGTGAAACGGGATAGTGTTTCATGCCATGCGGCATTGTTGAATCACGAATCGACTAGACAGAATGAGCACGCTGTATCACATTATCGGCGACATTGACAATTCGACGTCCTGTTTTTCAGTGTTTTGCAATAACTGCATTGCCTGTCACGAGTGCACTACCTTAGTGTGGAAGTGATTGTTCCGTTCTGAAATAATTCAAACAAGAAAATTAATTTTACGTTTCCCTTTGTCTTAATAAAAGTAATTTCATTTATGTGGGTTTTGCGAACGTGTAGATGCGTTTTTGTTTGCTTGTGTGTGTGTACTAATTAGTGATACTGGTATTATCCATGTCCTTTGAGCATAGAGGTTTGCTGCGAAGGGTTCAAATAGATTATAAGCACGGTGAGATGAAAACATATCACTGACTAATTAATTAGTGTTATATGTTAGATTGCCTACGCGTTTTGTAGTGAATAATATACATATTTATTCTGACACATAATGTTACTCTATACTAGAATATTATTTCAGTCTGTACTAGATTATTATGTTGTTCAGTACGTGGACTAATGTAACGAATCAGTACGTGGGCTAATGTAACGAATCAGTACGTGGACTAATGTAACAAATCAGTACGTGGGCTAATGTAACGAATCAGTACATGGACTAATGTAACGAATCAGAACGTGGACTAATGTAACAAATCAGTACGTGGACTAATGTAACGAATCAGTACGTGGACTAATGTAACGAATCAGTACGTGGACTAATGTAACGAATCAGTACGTGGACTAATGTAACGAATCAGTACGTGGACTAATGAACGGATCAGTACGTGGGTTAATATAAGGCATCAATGTGCAACACTACAGACTAAAGAAATACTTTGGCTCATTACAAAATAAACTAGTTTACTAATGAAACACCTCGGTATATTGCACAACAGTCTAGTCCAGTCCAGTCCATTCAAATTTGAACCAATTTACTAATTAAATATCTCGGTGCATTGCGAACCAGTTCAGAACAGTCTAACATAACAGAGAACAAAGTACAGATTAATCTAATAAACCATTACAGACTGATGGAACAAACCAGTTCAAACTACTTAATAAACCAGTATAGATTGACATAACAATCTAGCACAGGCTAACATAATACAGTAAAGACAATAACTCATTACAGACTTACATAACAACTCACTACAGGCTGACTTAATAACTCAATACAGACTGACTGAATAACTAAATACAGATTTACATAATAACTCAATACAGACTGACTTAACTCAGTAAAGATTAATTTAATAATTCAATACAGACTGACTTAATAACTCAGTAAAGATTAGTTTATAACTCAGTACATATTTACATAATAACTCAGTACAGACTGACTGGATAATTCAATTCAGACTGAATAATCTAGCATAGATTAACATAATTAAGCACAGACTTGCAAAACCACTCAGCACAGATTCGTTACATAATGAAATGCTGATTCGTTACAGTAGTCCGCGTACTGATTCGTTATCTTAGTGTACGTGCTGATTCGTTACAGTAGTCCGCGTACTGATTCGTTACAGTAGTCCGCGTACTGATTCGTTATCTTAGTGTACGTGCTGATTCGTTACAGTAGTCCGCGAACTGCAGATGTAGTGTTTCCTATCTCTTGCGTGCATCTCATGCTTTTGATTCGTGTTTCAGTTTTTAAGGAATTTGCCATAAGCCCCCCCCCCTCCTTACCCCTCTACCCATACGGCTCACCTCGTCATCATGTGTACTGCCCCTTTAAGACAGAGTGAATAACTAAACCTTGCTTTTAATTTCACCTTGTTGAAATATGATCTCTTAGGTATGCGATGCTCTAGTGTCAGCGAGAAGTTTGAACGAGCTCCAACGATTTAAATGCGTTTGTTTTTTTTTGGATTTAACGCGAGAACTTATGATTACTATAACGTTTACGGTTTACGTACTGGACAGTGTGCGTTCATAGTTACTGACGTTTTTTGCTGTGTTGCCAGTAAAGAATCTCTTTGTTTTATATAGTATCTATCTATCTATCTATCTATCTATCTATCTATCTATCTATCTATCTATCTATCTGTCTGTCTGTCTGTCTGTCTGTCTATACATCCTTCTGTCTGTCTATCTGTCTGTCTATACATCCTTCTCTCTGCCATTCTGACACACATATACAGTGGAGAAACAAATTTCCAATCCCTACTTCTAAACTTAATTGTTGTATAGATTGATAAATGTCAAAGTGACCCGACCTTGGGCACTGCTTATGCTGATATTTTTAAGTGTCAGATTTGGAAGTAAACAACTCAGGTAAAGAATATGCGAGAATTTGCTGATGTAATCTAAACCAGTTCAGACGGAATGAGTACTTTTTCCTGATTAATAGTCTCACGGTTGTTTATAACAAATTCATCCAATGGGGATGGACTGAAAGTTATTTTGTTGAAGAAAGTCACTTTGAATTTGACGAAACTCGAGTTTGGTCATAAAGGCGATCGTTAGCTTATGGTAACTTAACTGACTGAAAAAAAAAGAATGGACTTAGAAATATTTATAGAACTATTTTATACGTTTGTTATTGATCTGTGATTTGAACTGGAGAATGCTTATGGAATTAAATCATTATTTCTATGTTCACTAATTTGATTATGTTGTACATTATACTTGTGAATTTTGATCGATGGTATATTTCTTATGTTGTATGTGTATCGGGTTAACGAAATTGAATCATCTTTTGTGTTTGTTACTGTTCTTTGTCCTACTCATCTCTTGCGATTGTTATTGTACTGCGTCCCACACGCCATCTCTTGCAATTGTTATTGTAATGCGCCCTATAAACGCCATCTCTTGCAATTGTCATTGTACTGCGTCCTATAAACGCCATCTCTTGCAATTGTCATTGTACTGCGTCCTATAAACGCCATCTCTTGCAATTGTCATTGTACTGCGTCCTATAAACGCCATCTCTTGCAATTGTCATTGTACTGCGTCCTATAAACGCCATCTCTTGCAATTGTTATTGTACTGCGTCCTATAAACGCCATCTCTTGCAATTGTGATTTGTACTGCGTCCTATAAACGCCATCTCTTGCGATTGTTATTGTACTGCGTCCTGCACGCCATCTCTTGCAATTGTCATTGTACTGCGTCCTATAAACGCCATCTCTTGCAATTGTTATTGTAATGCGTCCTATAAACGCCATCTCTTGCAATTGTTATTGTACTGCGTCCTATAAACGCCATCTCTTGCAATTGTTATTGTACTGTATCCTAAAATGCGTTTTGAATGTTCATGTGTATTTATGTACTTCAATACACCAGTATCTGTTTGTGAAAAGCCTTTTAATCGCAGAAAAGGCCTCTAACCATTTTTCATAAAGTGTCTTCTTACTCTACAAGAGATTACAAAAGATTCAACATTTCGAAGTCTTTTTTTTTATCTGCAAATGCATCCCTTTGGCAGTGTAATTAGAAAGCCTCTGCAGGCAAGCTATTTTTATAAATTTGTCGAATACAGCATACCCCATGCGTTGAGCAAATTCTAAATAAATGCTAAGATTTTTTTCATTGATATGATATATTATGCAAAGTTTTCCTCGACAAATAAATGTTAACTTTTCAGTGAGAAATAAATGCAGAGATGAATAAATGTTACATATTCAGTA
The DNA here is from genome assembly GCA_028829895.1 of Sinotaia quadrata. Classification (NCBI taxonomy): domain Eukaryota; kingdom Metazoa; phylum Mollusca; class Gastropoda; order Architaenioglossa; family Viviparidae; genus Sinotaia; species Sinotaia quadrata. Next base: position 48,007,215 of record CM054184.1, on the reverse strand, counting down.
ATGGATGAATATTTCATAATTCAATGATAAATGTTTCAATGTTATTTGATGAATGAAAGTTACATTTACAGTGGCGAGTAAGTATTACATTTTTAAAGATAAATAAATATCAAATGATCTAAAATATGTAAATGTTACATTTGTAATGATGAATAAATTTTTAATTTTCAGTGATGAATAAATGTTAAATTTGAACAGATGACATGATATTTTGTTCACTGAGTACATCTTTATTCTGATGTCAGATTATTTAATGTTGATGAAATTTTAAATTCTCAGTTACGAATAAACGCTGAGCGTGTTGTATGAGACTTTCAGCGTGATGCGTAATGTCTGCGCCTTTTCTATTGGCTGAAAATATATATTTAGGCATAATTTCTCCCTGTGAGAGAGAGAAGTGTGTGTGTGTTTGTGTGTGTGTGTTTGTTTGTGTGTGTGTGTTTGTGTGTTTGTGTGTGTGTTTGTGTGTGTGTGTGTTTGTGTGTGTGTGTTTGTGTGTGTGTGTGTGTGTGTGTGTGTGTGTGCGTGTGTGATATTGTATCAGAAAAGACTTTCTAGAATGTTCACGTGTGTGTTCGCGCGCGTGTGTGTGAACAAAAACTGATGTATATACGTAAAATCATTAACATTCTTTGCCGCTAGGGCAATCTTTGACATTATTGAAAGCTTCATTTCTGTTTTCGGTTGCAAACTCAGAAGTACTTCTATGACAAGTGTTTGATCGCGTGTATGTATGCGTATGCGCGTGAGTGCTTTATGCAGTAGATTAATTTTTAAAGATACCATTAGTAGTGTAATGTCAGATTAAATAAAAACAAAAGTATATTTGAATAAGTGTTAGCTTTCTTTTGCGAAGCTTGAAATGATCGCATTGCCTCCCCTTTTAATGGCCGGCATTACAGGAAAGAGACGGAATGTGGCTTCCTGTTGTTTGCTTAGCCCGCGTGTAGTGCCCGCCTTTTTCAATTTAAAATGCCCACGGCAAGACCAAAACTGTTCTGCTAAAAGTAAAACGGGTAGAAGTGGATTTAGTGGCCCAATAATGGAAGTGTGATTAGTACAAGGGTGCAGTTCCCAAGTATGAGGAGGGAGATATGGGGTGGGGGGGGGGGAGAGGTTCTTGTTGATAAGCATGAGAGTGGAAATAGTATTCAATGACTCAGTGTTTACCTGTTGAAGTAACCGGTTCTCGTCACCTTAAGTTTGATAAAAGTAGCTTGCATATAAACGTCACAATATCCACAACAACAACAACTTGTTTTTCCTCTATCGGACACAGGTGCGGATACTTGCATTTCGTGATACCAAGAGAAATGAAGTCAATAATAAAATTAGTCACACCGGCGAGCAAATATACTCGTCTACGATCGTCATAACTTAAATAAAAGTACGCTTTCTAAAGTACTTCGTGAAGTGGCAAAGTTCCACCCGGTTTCAGATAGTCAAGTACTCGTAACAGGAATTACTGAAGCTCAGCCGTCGTAGGCAAGGCAGAAAAAGCGAGTAATTCTCTAGAACAAACATACCCGTGTATCACAGGATTGTTAGAAGGTTTGTTTTTCTCTCTCCAACACAAATTCCATTGGAATGTGATTTATTATTCAACCAGACCGTTACGAAGTTATAGCGTTCAGATGTGTGGGTGGAATGAAGAGGGCGGTTTATTACGAAATTATGTAAACGCTTGTAAATAAACTACCTAACATCGTCGATTGGAAATGAAAACCCTGTTGTATCTTTTTCCGCTCATTTGTTTTCTTAAGTGCCACCACTTCATTAATTAATTTTTATTAATGAAATAATTGCAGGTATTCAATGTGGAGCTCATTCATGCGTTTACGAACCAGCGGCAGAACTTCATAGGTGTGAACAAATCTATATGTAATAAAATGCTAGCGCGGAAACGCACACACACACACACACACATACATACACACACACACACACACACACACACTCTCTCTCTCTCTCTCACACACACACACACACACACATACTATATATATATATATATGTAATAAAATATAAACACAGACAAATCTGTGATGTCTTACACATTTATTTACTCACTCGCTCATTTAAACACTAATGCACACACACACAGACAGACAGACAAATGTACACATATTCACATAGACACTCACACACACACACACACACACACACACACACACACACACACACACACACTCACATGCATGATTACGTATGTATCAACTCAAGTAAAAGCAGGAGCAGAGTGAGAGAAGAAAATGGTCCATCAATCCAAGTATCTAATAGGAAGTGAATATTTGTTGGAGTTCATACATGAATGAACGAAGATGATGTGTGTGTGTGTGTGTGTGTGTGTGTGTGTGTGTGTGTGTGTGTGTGTGTGTGTGTGTGTGTGTTGCTTGCGCGCGCTCGAATGTGGAATGCGTGTGCATAAGTATGTGTGAAAAGGAGAAAGAAAGAATTTACTTCGTGAAAGAAAGGACAGAAAAAAAGAAAAGACGTGGCGAAAGAAATAAGAAAGAACAGAAATTAAAATTGAAAAGAGACAGAATGGAAGAGAACAAAAGAACCCTCGTTGGAAAAAACCCAACAGTTTAAATACGTAGAAAAAAATGAAGAAAGAATTTTGAAAAGGAACTAACCTATGAAATGAAAAACATTTGCAAAAACTTCAATGAGATAAACGAAAGGTTTTTTGTTTTTTTTCAAAGCACTGTCGCCCCCGCAAACGAACTTGTACTATAACAATATTAGGAAAATATGTCGTCATGGATGATAATTCTGATAATTATTGCGTGATATGATTACATATTTTCCATATGCCAGGCTGTATATAGAAAATTTCATTGTTTATCTCCCTGCCGATGTATTCCGTGAGTCGTATTGAAACAAAACATCAACAACAAAAAACCACCAACAATACCTCGGCTGTTGTGAATGATGTGGATCGGGGGACGCAACTCTAGATTTTGGTATCAATGCAGTGTTTTAGTAGTCGAGTTATAGTATTTTTTAGTTTGATGAAAATATGGAACTTTTTCTTTTTTAAAGAACGCCCTCAGAATGCTAATAATAAAAGTAAATAGCTCTAGTGTCTGGCTCACATCTTGCCAAATTTTGAAAATCTCAGCATTTTTGACACAGTATCAACATCCTCCCACCTCCTTCTAGATATTTATTCCAAAATTATCAACACAAAAAAGGTGATATGAAATTTCATTATGAGGTATAAAAAAAAATTGAAACGATAAAACGTTTGATAAAATCCAAGACTTAAATGATAAAACCAGCGCATTTGTAACAGTTCAAATATATTTTGATCTTTATGAGTGAGCACTGCGCCTAATTAGAAAGAAAGAAAAGCCATGAAGGTGAAAGTTTACCATGCCTACTGGAGTGACAGCAGTTTTGTTTACAAACAATGGGCAACATGCTTGAGTGCCGTTGTCTGGCGCCACTGAAGTGGAAAGAATAATAGCAGACGTTTTCGACTGTTGTTGTTTCAGTTGTCTGTAAGGTGTTCTACACACCCGACAGTCACGTGCCATAGCCATTTGAATCTATACGCACATCGTTCGTTCGCTTCCAGCTTTGAAATCTCGTGACGACACGCGTAAAACTACGTCATTAATAATTGACGCCACAGGATTTTCACTGCTTGTGCTCGCCCGCGCTCTCGGACGCTGTCTAGGGCAGACAACTCTTTCCTCACGCAAGTATTTCAAACGTGAACGAGTGAGCATTGTTTCGGATGTTTGTCAGTGCGTTTGTTTGGTTATTGATCATTTTCGGTTGTATTGTTGCCCTGTTCAATGCTTCTTTATTATGTTTGTTTGTTCACGAAGCAAGTTTTTACGGGAGAGAGACGGAGGTAGAGAGTTAGGGGTGGGAAGGATCGGGTACGGACATTAAAGGAAGTTTCAGTTAAATGAATTGGGCTTTTGACCAGTGGCCGTTGTGAGCAGCTCGATTGCAGATGATTGGAACAGTGGTTGAGACGACCGTATAGGAGCCCCAGCATTAGACCTTTTCCTAATTAAGTTTCCCCGGACAAGAGGCTGGCAATCTAGTCTTTGTTTCGATTTGCGTCTGTCAGGGGACGTCTCGCTATTGTACACGGATAGAACCCAACGGACTCGCCTTACTAGTGTTTAATTTTTTTTTTAATTGAAAAAAAGAGAAAGAAGAAAAGAAACTTGGATGCGTGTGAGAGCGAGAAGTTCTAAGCTATAATGTCTATACGAGTGCGTGTGTAGTTTTAGGTATGTGCGAGAGACAAAAAGAGGGGGCCGAAAAAGAATGTCCTAATGTGGGGGTTGGGGTGGGGGGCGAGAGACTGTCCATGTGTATGTGTCCCTAAGCAAGTCTGCACGAGCTGGTGCGTGCTTGAGTGAGAGAATGTTCGCGTGTGAGTTTGTGGGAAAATATTTGTGTTTGGGTGTGCATGAGTGAATGTGTATGTGAGAGTAAGAAGTAAAAAAAAAAAGCAATGTTAAAGGGGTGGATGTGTGTGAGAATGTCCACGTGTGAGGGGAAAAATATTCATGTTTAATGTATATATAGCATGTGTCTCTGTGAGAGAGAGGCCGAAAAAGACTCAAAGATGTGTGTGTGTGTGTGTGTGTGTGTGTGTGTGTGTTTGCGTGTGCGTGAGCGTATGCGTGTATATGTATGTGAGGGGAGAGGGTGTGTATTGATATATATTGTGTGTGGTGTGTGAGAGAGAGGCCGAAAAAGACTCAAAGATGTGTGTGTGTGTGTGTGAGAGAGAGAGAGAGAGAGAGAGAGAGAGAGAGAGCGAGCGAGCGTACATAACACATTCTAATGAAAAGGAATTTAGCGTGAGAACGTTATAATTTAACCACCAACGAAAGTCCCATTGAAGTATCTCATTTTTTCTTTTCTCTCTCCCTTTCTCTCAAAAATGTCATAACACTTCACAGTTTGGAAAAAAAAATTACTGAGACAAACACTGCAGAAATTCCTGACATTTACCCGCGAGCTGTGCAAACACGTTCTAAATAAAGAACTTGAGACAAGTGCTTGTCGAGTCATTTCTGTCTGTCAAGATGAATAGGATCGAATGCATTGTTGAAACACCAGCGACAAGATATCGTGACTTCATTTAGAGCTTTGATTCCTGATCCTCTTGGATATAATACGCACTTTGCGATGCGCGCGCTTGCTGGAGAAAGTGGAGACATAGGTCTGGTTGGCCTTGGTGTGGTCCTTCAGAACTAAAAGCGAAATACAACACCATCCAACAACAGTAGCAGCAACACATATTGAGAAATTTAAATTAAAAAAAAAAATGACACGCAATAGAGAAACACGCTAATCCAGAGATTATTTTAGCTAGCCACTTGGAAGGGGACGAGATTTTACACATAAAGGAGTACATCGGCGTAAAAAAAAAAAAATAATAATAATAAATTTTTTAAAATTCTTCTTTTCATAAAAGTAGTGAATCAGATATGAATGGTGGTTTTAAAGACATTTCGATACGGCGGAGTTAGGAAGGATAGTTAGAGGTACATTAGTATTTTCTTGTTTCTAAAAAATTCATTTTAAGATGGGGATATACTAAATAATTCCGGGCTATTTAACATTTGATATCAGATCAAATATGTAAGCTGCAGAAGCGTAGTGTTAAGCGCCACGGTCCGGAGGTAAAGTGTGTGTGTCAAAAGGGGATGTCTCTCAATTACCGGGATGTGTCTTCAACCATTGACCTCTTGACGGGCGTCCCAGTGCCTTGACCTCTCCGGACATCCAGCTCTTGCTAGGAGAGCGTGGGTTTAGAGGGGAAGCGCTTGATTAGAGTTCAAGGGTCATATTTCATTGGAAATTACATGCAACACTTTTAGTAGTGATGGATTGTTTCTGTAGAAAATGGAACACGTCGAAAAAATAGAATACTTGTACGCTACAAAATGGAAACATTTACGTCACGCTATAGCTACGAGGAACAGCGTTTTCTTATGAAAGAAACATTTACGTCACGCTATAGCTACGAGGAATAGCGTTTTCTTATGAAAGAAACATTTACGTCACGCTATAGCTACGAGGAATAGCGTTTTCTTATGAAAGAAATAATCGTGTCAAGAAACTGGAAACATGGGAAAGTACGAGTTCTTTCTTTGTAAATGAGTCTTAGTACATTGTCAGAGTTCAGGGTACATGATATTTTAGTTCAGGGTACATTCTCTTTACCTGTCGACAATTGGACACCTTAGTTAACTTGAAAATGTTTAATTAAAAATGGGACCATATCAGGTATAATAAACGGGATTGTTTCCTAGCAAAAAAGAAAAACGTTTATAGCAGTGTAAAGAAAACATTTGTTTGGTTGACTTTTGGTCATGAAAAACAATGAAAATGGGATATTTTAGAGTTAATGGGAAATCGTTGTAAAATGGGATAGTTTTGAGTTAATTGGAAAGCGTTATAAAATAGAATATTTTAGAATTAATGTTAACGCGCTGTAAAATGGGATATTTTAGAGTTAATGGGAAATCGTTAAAAAAAAAAAAAAGGGAGGGGGGATATTCTAGAGTTAATTGGAAAGCGTTGTAAAATAGAATATTTTAGAATTAATGAGAGAGCGCTGTAAAATGGGATTTTTAGAGTTAATTGAAAAGCGTTGTAAAATGGAATACAACTCCTTAATTAATAGAGTTAGCTTTGTATAGCAAGATAATTTATTAAATTTAAAAGTAATACATTGTGTAAAGAATTTTATATATTATTATTTCCTTGTACGCTTGTGTTTATTTGATAGGAAATGGCTTTTCTTTTTTTTTTCTTTTTTTTTTTTTTTTTTTACAAAATGTGATATCTTAGATTTATGAATAAAATATTTCTTTTCTTCTAGAAGATTATATAATGACTCAGAGTTAAGTATAATGACTTTTTCTCTAGAAAATGTCAAACCTAAAAGGTAGGATAATAAAGTTCTTTAACCTAGAACTGTTATACTTCATTGTTAAGAACAATAGTATAGGATTTGTTACTCGGAAAACTGATACCTAGATATTAAAGTTAGCATAAAAAATTTAAAATGTAAATACTTCATAGTTAAGAATAATATATATTATTTATATAAAGTAATACCTCGTTTATGAATATTAGTGGATTATATAAAATATTATACTCAGAATTAAGAATAATACTGTTTTTATTCCCCAAAATGCGATGTCTCAGAGTCAAGAATAATTCTCTATTTTTTATTTTCTACAACAGTATTGATGTCACAACATTAAGATTAACAGTGATGTTTTCTTGAAAACATGATACCTACAAGTTAAGAACAATGGTTGATTTTCGTAGAATAATAGCGTTGTTTTTCTCTGGAAAATGTAATATCTCAGGTCAAAGTAATAGCGTTGTTTTTCTCTGGAAAATGTAATATCTCAGGTCAAAATAATAGCGTTGTTTTTCTCTGGAAAATGTAATATCTCAGGTCAAGTAATAGCGTTGTTTTTCGTAGGAAATATTCCCCGAGAGAGAAGAAAATAAAGCTCTTTTCCTATAAAATGTTATTCCTCAGATTAAAGAATAGTGGGACTTATCATAGAAAATGTTATTACCTCAGATTAAAGAATTATAGCGAGAATTTTTTCCTAGAAAATGTGTTTACCTCAGGTTAAAGAATTATGGTGAGTTGTTTCTTGGAAAATGTGTTTATCTCAGATTAAAGAATTATAGCTACATTTTTTCCTAGAATATGTAATTATCTCAGGTTAAAGATTATAATGATATTTTCCTAGAAAAATATGATTACCTCGGCATTAAGATACTAGTGCTTTCCTAAAATGTACTCGCATTAAAGTTAAGGAATCTTTCCCTGGAGTGGTCGCCGTCAGAGTACAAGGACAATGTGTTTGATCCTTTTTAGCAAACGTAATACGTCAGAGTACGAGGACAATGCGTTTGATCCTTTTTAGCAAACGTAATACGTCAGAGTACGAGGACAATGCGTTTGATCCTTTTTAGCAAACGTAATACGTCAGAGTACAAGGACAATGCGTTTTATCCTTTTTAGCAAACGGAATGTCAGAGTACCAGAATAAAGTGTTGATGTTTTTTTTATCGGAATACGTCACAGTTAAGAGGTTAATGTATTTACTTTAATGAAAACTGGATTATGGTAGACTATCAGAATAAAATATTATTGTTTATTTCTAATAACGAAATACGTCACAGTTAAGAAGAATAATGTATTTATTTTCATGAAAAATGGAATATGCTAGAGTACCAGAATACAGTTTTGTTGTTTATTTTTTTTAAAACGGGAAATAGAACAAATTTAAGTAAGCAACAATACTTTTTTTCCCCTCAGTCTCTCTTTTAAAAAAATAAAGATGGGATACTCTTTACTATTAACTAAAATAATGTTGTTATTTTTTCAAATGGAACTACTTCTTAGGAAGGGAAAGTCGCGGGCGATGTATATGTTTCTAATATAAATCAACCCTTATTCTGCATGGGCAGTTTAAAAGCGTAATTTCAGGATGAAATACTGCTTGGTAGGGCTCTGGGGAGTGAACCACATCCTGCAGTTTCTTCAGTCAGTTTACACAAGTGTTATAGTCATCATAACACAGCGGAACGCAAGCCTCCCTTCTTTTCTTTTCTCTTTCTCCTTGTGCCTGGGAAAGGTAAAGTTGAGGAGGGAGTGTTTAAAAAAAAAAAGGAAGTTATAGCATCTCTCCAAACTATGTAACAATTTTTTTTTAAAGTAGATGCTTACAAATATTCACCCACTTACATTTCACTTCTGCACTTCTCTGACTTGCACGTGCAACATGAAGTGCAAAAGTGTACCGAAAACGCAAACGCAAACACACACACACACACACACACACACACACACACACACACACACACACACACTTCTGGCAGTAAGTTTGAAAATTTTCAAATTGCAATTACATATATTTTCTAGGGTTTTTTGGGGGGTCGGTTTCTGCAGTCACAGATGATTTCAGGTAAATGTACCTTTATGACCCCCATCATTTCAGTCCTCACTCAGTCTATCAATCACCTAAAGCAGTTTCTTAATCCATCACTTTCTCAGTCAGTCACTCATTCACTCGGTCAATTAATCACTTTCTCAATTAGGCAAACAAGAAAATCATTCAATCAAACCATCATTTTCTCAATCAAACAAATAATCAATCACTTTCACACTCAATCAGTCCATTAATCACTCAACCAGTCAATTAACCACTTTTGCAATCAGTGAATCACTCATTTAGATATTACGCTAAAATTGCAGATATATTAATAAACTTACAATGTCCGCAATGACTGTGGCCAGTCAACTGTTTTGTTCAGTGCAAGGAAATACTAATTGTACTGAACCAAACTTGAAATAAGGAATTACATTTAATTTTTTTTATTTTGTCACAAGAATTATGATATCAAAACAGTGGTCAGTTTTTATATCAGCCCTTTCCTTTTACATACACGGAGCAGGAAGAGGGAAAAGGAAAGAGAGTGAAAGAAAGAGAGGGCGGGGGAAAGAGGAGTCAGACGATGGGGGGGGGGGAAGAGAGAAAGACGATGAGTGGAGAGAGAGAGAGAGAGGTTACATTAATACGAATAAAGTTCGGACATTGGCGGCAGCTGACAAAAAAGTAATTTACCCGGTCTGCGACAGTGTGAGATACATTAGTTCTGTTGAATTATCATGTTACTAAAAATAGCCCCACACTGTCAAATGAATAGAGTGCAGACTTAAGTTATTTTGAAGATGGTTGGGAGGTGATGTACATGTTCAAGGGTAGTAGGTCAGAACATCAAAAAGGAGTGTTTACAAGTATTGAACTTAATGAAACTGTGTTTACTGAAAATGATGAATAGAATAGATTTGGACACACCTATAATTTACAGAGGAAAACTTTGTCACGTGACTCATACTTCATCCCTTTCCTGTTGCTTCTGTCGTTGAGAATTGGCTTAGGTTTTTTTGTCATTCATAGATCTGCATGTGTGCTGACGTTAGAGGCCTGACTCCATATTTTTCCGTTGTTAACTCACTACAATGTGCATGACTAATTTCTAGACTACACATTGCCATTCCACTGACAATAATCGTTAAGCGATCAATGTTTATTATATATTGTCCAGTTAGCTAGTGGTAACGATTTAACTAGCTATGCTGTAAGTCTGGTTCTTTCAAGTCTGTAACTTAGTTTGTCTGATGAGCGATTTTGCTTACGAGAAAAATGGAAATCATCTTAGAAAATGTGAAAGTAGGGTGACCGTTCCACAAATTCTTCTTTCTTTTCTCACTAATAATTCTATGCACATTATCTTTACTTGTCCTACAGATAATTTGACCTTGAGCGAAATTGGAAAACAAAAACGAAATGTATAGATGTTATATGGATATACTTTTCCTGTAGTTTTATGTTTACACTCGTATTGACAGGTTTGTTTTTTATTAAGTGCATTCAAGGCTTAAGACCTGAAAGACTGATATTCGTTGAAGTCGTGCTTTTGTCAGGATAACTGTCACCACTATTTTAGGTGCGATTGTTGTGGGAATGACTCTCGTGAGATAACTGTCACCATTATTTTAGGTGCGATTGTTGTAGGAATGTCTCTCGTGAGATATCTAACGGATTAATAGTATTTTTTCGAAATCGTGATCCTGCCAGGATGTCACTACTCTAAGATTGTTGGAGGAATGTCACTCGTGAGATAACTATTATCGTGCTGAGTTGTGGGGTTTTTTACTGGAGGGACTGTTATTACTACTGATATTTGTTAGAGTCATATATCTCTGTCAGGATAAGTATTATTCTGCTGCAAATACTGAAAGGATTATTGTTCTCGTTCTCATATTATTGAGTGTGTCTATGTCAGGATTATTGTTGTAATATTAGGTTACATAAGTCTGGTCTCTGTGGTGATTATTATTGTCATTTATGGGTTACAAAAGTCTGGTCTCTTTGGTGAATATTATTATCATTATATAGGTTGCACACTCTGTGGTGAATATTATTGTCATTTATAGGTTACATAAATTTGGTCTCTGTGGTGATTATTGTTGTCATTTATGGGTTACGTACGTCTGGTCTCTTTGATGAATAATAGTCTTTTATGGGTTACACGAGTCTTATCTTTGTGGTAAATATTATTGTCATTTGTAGTTACATGAGTCTGGTTTCTGTGGTGATTATCGTGTCATTTATGGATTACATGAGTCGTGTCATTGAGGTAAATATTATTGTCATTTATGGGTTACATGAGTCTTGTCATTGGGGTAAATATTATTGTCATTTGTAGGTTACATAAGACTGGTTTCTGTGGTGATTATCGTGTCATTTATGGGTTACATGAGTCGTGTCATTGAGGTAAATATTATTGTCATTTATGGGTTACATGAGTCTTGTAATTGGGGTAAATATTATGGTCATTTGTAGGTTACATAAGTCTGGTTTCTGTGGTGATTATCGTGTCATTTATGGGTTACATGAGTCGTGTCATTGAGGTAAATATTACTGTCATTTGTAGGTTACATAAGTCTGGTTTCTATGATGAATATTATTGTTATTTGTGGCTTATATAAGTCTATTCTCAGTAGTGATTAATTATTATTGTCATGTTAATATTGCAGGAGTCATGCCAGTGTCAGGATTATTATTGTCATGTAGAGATTGCTTGATTGATTATTTTGAAGTACATTTCCTTCATAATTTTTGTTGTGCACTGGATGCTGCTGTCTGCTTTTTGTTGAGATTACTGTTGTTAACTTAAGATTGCTGAAATCTTTATTTTCTTTTTGACCTAATCTTATCGTTTTTATATGGCTGAAGTCGAATGTGTCTGGAATCTTGTTTCCAGATTGCAAGATCGCGGGATAATTGTTGCCTGCTAGAAGAAATTGCTGGAACCAAGTCTCTTTCAGGACTTTTGTTGTGAGTTTGCTAGTCAAATTATTATCGTGTAGAGATTGTTTTCAGTATTCGTAACAGGATATTGGTGTTATGGAATGATTAGTAAAAGTCGTGTTTCTGCGAAATTATTTTGTCGGGTAAAGGTTGTTAGTTTAAGGACTATTTTAAGATTAACGCTTTTCGCAGCACAGAAGTAGTACCAGTCATTTTGCTGCCAGATTACAGGATAGCTGTTTGTATAGAGGGAGAGACAGCTGGTGTTACATTGTCAGAATGCGTGATAGTTGTTAGCGTTTGTAGAGATAGCTGATGTCTCATCTCTGCTAGAATGCAGGATAGCTTGATGGTGTTATTGTAGAGATAGCTGGTGTCGCATCTCCTCCAGAATGCAGAATAGCCATCATCATTGTTGCTGAGATAGCTGGTATCCCGTCTCAATCGCAGTTATTATTACTGTGCAGCAACTATCCTGTGCAGCGATTAATACTGTCTTCTTTCAGAGTGCTGAAGTAATATCTCCGCTCACGAGAAAGGTGTGTGTGTGTGTGTGTGTGTGTGCGTGTGTGTGTGCGTGTGTGTGTGTGTGTGTATGTGCGTGTGCGTGTGTGTATATATGTGAGTGAGTGTGTGTATGTGTGAGTGTGTGTGTGTGTGAATGTGAATAAGTGAATATGTGTGTTACTTATACATACGTGTGAGTGCAAGTGTGCTTGTAAATGTGTGTGAGAGACCGACAGACAGGCAGGAATATTAATGACATCACATCTTTGCCAGAACTTTTAAAGATATCGATTATTATTACCTACCCGAGTTTTCGCATCAGCATTGTTATTTACTATTAAATCTAATATTTCTCTTCACAAACATCAGCATTGTTATTTACTATTAAATCTAATATTTCTCTTCACAAACATCAGCATTGTTATTTACTATTAAATCTAATATTTCTCTTCACAAACATCAGCATTGTTATTTACTATTAAATCTAATATTTCTCTTCACAAACATCAGCATTGTTATTTACTATTAAATGTAATATTTCTCTTCACAAACATCAGCATTGTTATTTACTATTAAATGTAATATTTCTCTTCACAAACCCGTGCAGAATTATTATTAATCGTCGTCGTGCAAAGAGCAGCTTGAGTGATATTTCTGCCAGGATAACTTAAAAAAAAAAAATAAAGACCTGAGATTTCTGGAAACAATGTTAATGTCTGCAAGAATTGGTACAAATAGCTGTCCTGCAAAGATAGATTTAGCCGTGTCTCTGCCAGGATTGTTCTTAATTACCGAATTGCTGAGAGTTCTCTAAGCAAATATCTGCCAGAACTTGAATTAATCGTCAATCCTTGCAGGGATTGCTGGAGTGTTGTCTTCTCTGTCTGGATTATTATTTCATTGTCATTCAGAGATTGCCGGACTCGAGTGTCTCAATGTCAGGATTATTATCAAAATGTTGAAATAGTCGCAGAGATTACTGGGTCGATCTTCAACCTGTTTCTGCCCCCTCCCCCGCGTAACACGCTGCTGCAGACTTTCGGAGATAGGTAGAGGTAATGTGGGGGGAGCGGTTATAATTGACGACCTATTTCAACGTGGTAACAACTACTTGTTTCTGTACCTCTCATTGCCGTGGTGGACCTGGCCAGACAAGTGTCGCAACGAGACTGTGACTGTCGTGTCAAATGGCGTACGCAGCTTTCCGCACTTATCGATCTTACCGGAACATTCTTCTCTGTAGTCCTGGGGCGACAAGAAACAAAAGGAGAAACAGCAGAACAGACAGTCTTGGAGCTCGCAGAGAGCTGTGGGTAAACAGAAGTTCAGCTGACGGACGGACTTGAGTGGATTGACAGGAGAGAGGTGTACTGTTACCCGGATTACATGTGACGTGTCTGATACGGTGTGGTTGTGCGTGTACTCGCGTTTACGTGATTTAATCGTTGTGACGCGTAATAATACGCATTTCTGGGTTTCTGATTACCTCTTAAGTGTTGGGGTGTTCCTGTTTGAGGGTGTTGGTGGGAGGTTTTATTGAACTTTGTGTACACATACCTCAAGTATACTTCAAGTATGTATGTGTGTGTATCTGTATGTGTGTATCCGTGTGTGTGTGTGTCTGTATCTGTCTGTGTGTATCCGTTTGTGTGTGTGTCTGTGTGTGTATCTTTTTGTGTGTGTATCTGTATGTGTCTGTGTGTGTTTATGTCTGTGTGTCTCTATGTGTATCTCTCCGTGTGTATAACTCTGGGTGTCTGTCTGTGTGTGTGTCTGTGATGGAGTTAGAAGAGGATGATGGGAAAAGAAGTTACATTTTAAATTTTAATGAACAAGTAGGCATTCGTACTGCAAGAAGTTATTTATATTTATTGAATAGCTGTTCCATCTGTTTTATCTTAGTCTAGGTTAGTTTTGTTGACTTCATGCACATTCTGCAAAATTTCCCAAATACTTGACAATTTGCCAAATGTAACTTCTGGAAAAGATATATGCCGCTTCATCAATGGACTAAGATTTAAATTTTGTTGATCGGAGCTTATATCTATCCGTCTTTTAAGAGTGTACAATGCTCAATGCATAAGTGTCCCTTCCAATCAATCTCGCATCCCACCCAATCAGTCTCCGTATCCCATCCAATTAGTCACGGTTTCCCCCCCCCCCCAATCTAAAATCTTGCGTCGCACCCAGTCTGTCTTACGTCCCACCCAATCTAGCTCGCGACCCATCCAATCAGTCTCGCATCCCAACCAATCAATCTCGCGTCCCACCCAATCTGTCGTGCGTTATTACCCACTCTGTCTCATACCCCAACCAATCTAGCTAGCGTCTTACTCAGACTCCGTATCACACCCAATCTACCCCCGTATCGCACTCAATAAACCTCAATATCCCACCCAAACATCCTTTGTGTCCCACCCATTCGGCACTGAGTATTAACGTTAGCAGCCATGAACCGCTAGCGCACTATATAAACAAATAGTATGAATATTAGAATAATATGCTAGTACAGATTGAAAATAAAATTGATGCATTAAAGATTTATTCATTGCTTTTGCTTTCTCAAAATACAGTAATACCCATTTATTGTGAGAAAAAAATCCATAATCAATCACATAGTGTGTTTCGAGAGAGTTCACCTAGAGTAGTGCGTTAACAGTGTAATTGTAAACCACCTACAGCAGTGTGTAGCATGCAATTATAATTGAACCACCTACAGCAGCGTGTAGCATGCAATTGTAATTCAACCACCTACAGCAGTGTGTAGCATGCAATTGTAATTCAACCACCTACAGCAGTGTGTAGCATGCAATTGTAATTCAACCACCTACAGCAGTGTGTAGCATGCAATTGTAATTCAACCACCTACAGCAGTGTGTAGCATGCAATTGTAATTCAACCACCTACAGCAGTGTGTAGCATGCAATTGTAATTCAACCACCTACAGCAGTGTGTAGCATGCAATTGTAATTCAACCACCTACAGCAGTGTGTAGCATGCAATTGTAATTCAACCACCTACAGCAGTGTGTAGCATGCAATTGTAATTCAACCACCTACAGCAGTGTGTAGCATGCAATTGTAATTCAACCACCAACAGCAGCGTGTAGCATGCAATTATAATTTAACCCCCTTACAGCAGTGTGTAGCATTGCAATTCTACTCACTCTAGTCTTAGTCAGGTAAAGCACTATGTAGTATTGTCAATGTATCTGCTACGCACTTGCTTTAAAAGCAACTTGCTTCCCAGTTAACGAGTACCTCAATTATTAATTAAATGAAAGAGGGAATGACATAAATAGATTTTCTTCACTTTACCGAAAGTGAGGAAATATCCACTGGACGCATTTTCGTTTTATTTTTAAAACGTTTACATGCAAATTAAAACATTTTGAGTTTGCTATTTTGTTTTAATACCTTCGGTGTGTGTGTGTGCGGGGGGGGGGGGGGGTAGTATACGTGTTCCCTGCATTTTGTTGCAAACCGAGGCTTTGCCCTTTTCCTTCGTGTCTGCCATTATCTCTACAGACAACGCAGCTCGTATCTCTCAGATGGCCCTAGTGCCGCCGACTCGGGGTGAAGTCAGGGCAAGCGCAGGACACTTGTAAGAACGAGAACTCGGGGTAGTGTTGAGTGCAGAGTGGCGGCTGAAGTGTCTTGTTGAGATAACACGGAAAACAGGGGGAGTCACTCTGACTACGGAGCAAAGGTGTCGAACAGCATTATCTCCCCTCCGTGGGGTGGGATCAGGGAGGGAAGAGGGTTGCTGTAGAAGGTTAGGAGAGAGACTATCCCTTTCTTCCAGGGGTTGTTGACGAAAGCTTAGATAGCAGTTTAACTATTCGTTTTTATGAGATCTTTTATGTCCTGAGATGGTTAGAAGCAAAACTCGTTTGCTTAGAGTTGGAGGGTTTTACTTTATTTATTTTTGTTCTGGTTAGAAGTATCACCGTTTTTTTTCCCCAAAAAGTATTCTCGGAAGTTTATTAACAGTAAGAATATACTTTTCTGATGAAGTAGGGTGGTTGTGATAAAAAGAGGGATTTTTAAAGCATTTGCTAACAAGCATTTCTGGAAGGTTCGAAGGAACAAATTCTTGTATTATAGGGCTTTCTTGTCCGGAAGTAAGACAATTCCTGTTTTAGAAGGGATTATTTTCGGAAGTATGTCGATCTTGCGCGGAAATTCAAGACACGTGAGTCCTTGGTAACTTCTTCTTTATGTAGGGGGCTGGCTTCCGCCGCTTTCGCGCTGACAAGGTAACAAAGCACGTACAACGGTAAATATATGGTGGAGGTGGGAGATCGGGGTTGTAGACTACATCTCTACCTCTCCCGGGTAAATAAAAATATGGATTATTATTACCCAAACTAAATGAGAAGCATGCAGTAATAGACATGTGTACGCGCAATACAGTTTTATTTCTGTTTCATTCGTTATGCAGTTATTTAACCGTGATTTTATTTATGGATATACCTATCATAACATAAAGTCATCATTCACTGTATTGCAACCCTCACTCATGTCACTATAAAGTTATCGCTCATTACTCTCTAAATTTATCACTCATTTCTCTCTTAAAGTTATCACTCATTTCTCTCTAAAGTTATCGTTCATTTCTCTCTAAAGTTATCACTCATTTCTCTCTAATGTTATCATTCATTTCTCTCTAAAGTTATCGTTCATTTCTCTCTAATGTTATCACTCATTTCTCTCTAAAGTTATTGCTATTTCAGTATAGTGATATCACCTATTTGCAATGCGCAAATCAGAACGTTAGAAAATTTGTAAAAATAATTTAATCTAAATATCTATTATTATGAGTGTTCTATATTTTTAGGTTTCTAGACTTTACTAATCGCAAAGAAGTCACTGATGTACAAATCATTAAATCTACAAAAAGTCAACTGAACATTGCAATAGTTGACTGGCCTATACATTTTGACACATCTCCAACAGTATTCTTTGTTTTAAAACCTTAAGTTTATTTAGATCTATCTCACCATCACACGTATATGTTATATTGAATAGTACCTTACAATCAGATTTACCAATTAGCAATCAATCTTTTAATTGATTAATTTAAAACTCTAACTAATTAGAATATCCTCATCTAGCAGATGTTTCCTTTATGAATGTTTTGTACATTGATAGCTTATGGAGGTTGTTGGGATTTTTAAAGATGCTTCACACACACACACACACACACACACACACACACGCACGCACACACACACACATACACACACGCACACACACAACACACACACAACACACACACATGCGCGCGCGAACACACAACACACGCGCACGCATACACGAATGCACATCAACACACACACGCACGCGCTCTTTCACACACAAATGCAAATCAATACACACACGCTTACACACACACACACACACACACACACACACATATATATATATATATACATATGGAGACACATTAGTTAGCATATACATGTACACAGAGACACATTAATTGCATATACATGTACACAAAGACAGATTAGTTGCAAATACATTCTTGTGAAAATGTGTTAAAATAATATCACATCGTCCCGACTTGTTATTTTACACCCCCCTAGCTTTCAGTTTATATACTCACTTTTTTCTTGTAAGAGCAGTAAACATATTTTAATTTCCTGTAATTTTCTTCTGAATTGTGTTCTGTCCTTCAAAAGTTCATAACACTGTCATAGTCATTGGACAACTGTAATGTTATGTATCTCTAATTTATATTTTTTTCTAAATTAATTTCTTTTCAAACGATTTCTGCATATATATAATTCGAAAAACATAAACACTTGCCTTAACAAACTACACAACTTTAAGACAATCGGCGTGTATTTTGTCTGGCTGTTAAAGTAGTCATTTTAGGAAACAGATGTTATTGTACATGACAATTGTCGAGAGAAGCCTGCATTGACTAACCACGTGACAGAAGCCCGAGTTGTTTGACCACAGGTAATTAAACAGAAGCCTGCATTGTTCGACCACATGCTTACTATACGTGATTATACCATGTGGCAGTGAGGCTCAAGTTGTCGGCTAGGTAGTCGCCCTTGTGAGACCAAGTGTTTTGCCTCCTTTGAACCGGGTGGCTCGACACTTGTAGCATTCCCCCTTTATTAAGACTGTCATGTACTCGGGGTATTGGATACTGCATGGCAAACAGTGCACCATGCGACATCCTAAACGTCCTTGTGAACACACTCACAAACATACACAACTACATGTGTACACATACTCAAACTCGTGTAAATATAACATATACACATACGCACACACTTGTGCAAACAAGTGAGTGTAAGTACACATATACAAATATACACGTTGCATCGCAAATACACACACACATGAAGCCCGAACACACATGTATAAGCACGCGCACACACACACACACACACACACACACACACACGCACACACACACGCACGCACACACACACACATGCACGCACGCACACACATGCACGCACACACACATGCACGCACACACACACATGCACGCACACACACAAATAACATTTACATGCACTGCAGCGTTCGTTATTTTCACGGGAGGCAAGGTCCATCAGAAGTTCGCAGACTGCAGAGGAAAAGAAAGCAGACCCCCTACACACGCACACACTTACACACACGCACGGACGCATTCACACATACATTCATATACATGCGCATCATACATACACGCAACGCAGCATAACACGTGTGCATAGACACGCACGCACACACGGAAAAACGCAGACGCACGCACACGGAAAACACGTTTGTAATTTCTTGCATACAAATGTTTGCAGGTTATCATTAAGTCACAGAGAACAAATATCCACATTCAAGAAAACATACACACACGCGCGCATACGCAAACTCTCTCTCTCTCTCTCTCTCTCTCTCACACACACACACACACACACACACACACACAGGTACACATACAACCAAGTACAAGAACACTAGTTTGCAAGGATAACATTGGTCGCCTTAATACGTCAGTGCTAACACACTCACACGCAGCACTGACGTTCAAGTAAGAGAAATCACAAAAGCTTATCCTAGGCTGAACAGTTAGAAAGAAAACTAACACACTCAAAGACAACACTTTGGCGTTGTTCGAATATTGAACGAGTTATTCAAGAACTGAGCGTATAATGGGGGATTTGGTGAGTAGAGATGGAGGGACGCTTGTCATTCATTATCTACACACTGTATAGCGATGAAAATCTTTTGGACTGGGCGAACATTGTCTTTGTTGGACTGCGATTATGTACTTGCTTGGTTGCTTGTGTATTTATCTCGGAAAAGCTATGATGAATAAATGATGAGTTTAATTTTTATTTCCGAGCAACATAAGGCCGTCCTTTCTTTCGATATCTCGGTCGAAAGCGAATGCAAGGAAAAAAATAAATTTCTTTCTTTAATAAACATTTACGTCAGTCGTTTACCGCCCTTTGAGTTCTGCGTGGAACTGTCCGGGATAACAATCCAGTTCAGTGTAATTCAATACAGTGTAATTCATTTTATTTCAGATGAGCTGGTTTGACTTGTTCTTTTTCTATAGCTTTTAAGGATAATTATTTTTTTATTATTGGAGTTGAGATTGAGGGTATTTAAATTATTTTTTAGTGAATGGCTTCATGGTTTATTATTATTATTATTATTATTAGAAAACAAAAACTTCATAGACATATTGTTTTCATTTATAAATATACTCTTTGTATTTCTAATGTAATACGCTCTTCATTTTCCATTTGCAGGCATATCTTTACATTTACAGATACATCTTTACATGTGGAGAAACATTTAGTTTTCACTTGTCGACCCATCCTTTGCATTTACAGATACATTCTTTTCAATTATAAAATCATAACTATAAGTTAGTTTTTTTTTAATTTTTTTTATAAAATAAACAAGTAAATTAGAAAAAATATTCAATGCAAAACACGTTCCAAAAGCCTCCTGATCCCACCATGCATTACGTCCCTTTGCTACTTAGGCTATTATTAGGTTCGTGACGTTAAAGATAAACCCACCGGCGAAAAAGGCAGATTATGTTAGTAATGCGTTGATTACAATGGGGGTGGGTGCCTGTGACGTTTAACTCAGAGTCGGCGAATGCTAGTATGATGTCCAACGAGAACGAGACTTTGAAACTTTGACATATTTTAAGTAGGGATAATGAGAATTCGGCGTCTTTCTGAGTAGATTAGTGGTGAGAGTGATATCTTTCTAAACAGGAAAGTGAGTTGTGATATTTTTCTAAATAGAAAATTAGTGTGATATATTTCTAAACAGGAAAGTGATGGTTGATATCTTTTTAAAGAGGAAAGCGAAAGGGGATACTATTAGTGTAATGTGATATTTTCTAAATCATCATCTTGATATGTAATATAATTTTTAATAGGATAACGATAATATGTCTAGGCGAATAATAATGATTTTTATTTTTTGTAAA
Source organism: Sinotaia quadrata (assembly GCA_028829895.1). Lineage (NCBI taxonomy): Eukaryota > Metazoa > Mollusca > Gastropoda > Architaenioglossa > Viviparidae > Sinotaia > Sinotaia quadrata. Next base: position 47,986,351 of record CM054184.1, on the reverse strand, counting down.
GAGGAGAGTGATAATATTATATCTTTCTAAGTAGGAAAATTTGATAAATGTCTAGGAGAATAATAGTATGAAGTTTCCAAACAGGAGATTGATTGTTTGATATCTTTTCTAGATGGGAGAGCATTCTTACATATAGTGTGATGTCTCAATGAAAGACTGAAAATATGATATATTTTTTGAATGGATGTTGACAGTGCGATTTTCTTCTAAGTGAGAGAATGTGTGGTATCTTTCACAATGAACATGGATTTAACTTCACGAATCTTGTTAATACGTTTGTTTCTTAAATATAGTTACGACATAAGTCTCATCAATTTAGTTATGATCCATTTCCTGAATCAATTTGTGTTGTATGTTTCCTAAAAAATGTAATTACAACATATTTTTCGCTAATATAATATGGTTGAATGTTTCATATATCTACTTATGACCTACCTACATGTTTTGTAAATCTAGCTAATCACATGTTTCATAAATCAAACTATGACGTAATAGCTCATAATCCAAGTTGTGACGTATATTTCATACATTTATATATGACGTTTGTTTCACAGGTCTACGTACTATGTTTCCTACATCTGGTTATTTCGTTTATTTCTAAATCTAGTTATGATGTGTGCTTATAAATTTAGTTCTGATTTTTGTTCATGCAACTAATTTTGACATTTGTTTATAAATCTAGTTTTGACACTTGATTATTAATCTAGTTAACACGCTTGCTTACAAATCAAGTTTTTACGTCTGTTTATATAAATCTAGTTATGATGTTTGCCTCCTAGACTTTGTGTTCTGGTGTCTAGAACATCTGCTTAGTTTTGAATAGTATTAAAAGCAAATATAATAATGAATACTAATTAATGTCATATTTACGCTTTACGTTGTCCATTAGACGAAATCAAATACTACAATGATTACAAAGAAAATACTATTGAGTACTGAATCCACTGGTTGTATAATCTGCAGAAAATTGTGTTTATACTTGTGGAAAGAGTAATGATGACCTCATGTCATTTATTTGTCATGATTGGGTTTTCTTTAAAAAATAATTATAATCCATTAGCAAATGAATTAGAAACAGATGTAAAAGCAAGGTCATAATCAGTTAATAACAGTTAAATGGGCATGCATTTGTGTAGACTACAATAAAACACTGGAATACAATTAGATGTATTGTGTGGCCTGCTATCAAACATTTAAACACAGTGCGTATGTGGGACTACTATAAAGTGTTAAGTACAGTTAGATGTAATGTGAGACTACTATAAAATGTTAAGTACAGTTAGATGTAATGTGAGACTACTATAAAGTGTTAAAATATATTTACATATAATGTGTTGACTATTATATAGTTTTGAAATTCAATTAGAAGTAATATGTAAACTATTATAAAGTGTTGAAATACAGTTAGTTGTCATGCGCATACTACTATGAAGTGTTGAAGTATAGTTGTATGTAACGTGTAAACTACTATGAAGTGTTGAAATACATTAGATGTAATTTGTAAGCCACTATAAAGCGTTAAAATACAGTAATGTGTAGATGTAATGTGTAGACTACAGATGTAATGTGTAGACTACCATAAAGTGTTGAATTACAGTTAGATTTAATGTGTAAACTACTATAAAGTGTTGAAATATAGTTAGATGTTGTATACAGAATGTTATAAACCACTCTGAAATACTGTTATATATAATACGTAAGCTACTATGAAGCGTCAAAAAGCAGTTATATATTAATTGTAAACTACTATAAAGCTTTAAATTACAGTTATATACAACGTGTAAACTACTATAATATGTTGAAATGCAGCTAGATGTAACGTGTAAACTACTATAATGTGTTGAAATACAGTTAGATGTAATGTGTAAATTACTATAAAGCCGTTAAAACACAATTATACATCATTTGTAAACTCCTGTAAAGCGTTAAACTAGAGTTAGATTTTGTGCACAAAATACTGTAAAATATTGAAATACAGTTAATTCGCTTGATTCGTTTCAGTGATTTTTTTTTTAAAATAGATATTGTGTTGTTTACTCAATATTAGGGATCTTATGTTCTATAAGAAATACCAATGTCAAAAGATTACATTTATATTTCCTGGATGATTTTAAATCCGTAGGGTAGTTGCTTTCTAATTGGTAAATAATGGAAGTTGTATATCTGTTATCTCAAAACATAATTTCTTTACATTATAAAATAATTCTTTATTTCTAACATTTTTAATGAGGAAGAAGCAACGCCATTTTCAAGTGTATTGAATGCTATTAACAGTGTCTCCAGTGAGTTTATTAAATTTATCTAAAGCCATCAGCATTTTATCCAGTGCCCTAAACAACTTTAACTAATGCCGCCAAGAAGTGTTTAATGCTATTAACAGTGTCTCCAGTGAGTTTATTAAATTTATCTAAAGCCATCAGCATTTTATCCAGTGCCCTAAACAACTTTAACTAATGCCGCCAAGAAGTGTTTAATGCTATTAACAGTGTCTCCAGTGAGTTTATTAAATTTATCTAAAGCCATCAGCATTTTATCCGGTGCCCTAAACAACTTTAACTAATGCCGCCAAGAAGTGTTTAATGCTATTAACAGTGTCTCCAGTGAGTTTATTAAATTTATCTAAAGCCATCAGTATTTTATCCAGTGCCCTAAACAACTTTAACTAATGCCGCCAAGAAGTGTTTAATGCTATTAACAGTGTCTCCAGTGAGTTTATTAAATTTATCTAAAGCCATCAGTATTTTATCCAGTGCCCTAAACAACTTTAACTAATGCCGCCAAGAAGTGTTTAATGCTATTAACAGTGTCTCCAGTGAGTTTATTAAATTTATCTAAAGCCATCAGTATTTTATCCAGTGCCCTAAACAACTTTAACTAATGCCGCCAAGAAGTGTTTAATGCTATTAACAGTGTCTCCAGTGAGTTTATTAAATTTATCTAAAGCCATCAGTATTTTATCCAGTGCCCTAAACAACTTTAACTAATGCCGCCAAGAAGTGTTTAATGCTATTAACAGTGTCTCCAGTGAGTTTATTAAATTTATCTAAAGCCATCAGTATTTTATCCAGTGCCCTAAACAACTTTAACTAATGCCGCCAAGAAGTGTTTAATGCTATTAACAGTGTCTCCAGTGAGTTTATTAAATTTATCTAAAGCCATCAGTATTTTATCCAGTGCCCTAAACAACTTTAACTAATGCCGCCAAGAAGTGTTTAATGCTATTAACAGTGTCTCCAGTGAGTTTATTAAATTTATCTAAAGCCATCAGTATTTTATCCAGTGCCCTAAACAACTTTAACTAATGCCGCCAAGAAGTATTTAATGCTATTAACAGTGTCTCCAGTGAGTTTATTAAATTTATCTAAAGCCATCAGTATTTTATCCAGTGCCCTAAACAACTTTAACTAATGCCGCCAAGAAGTGTTTAATGCTATTAACAGTGTCTCCAGTGAGTTTATTAAATTTATCTAAAGCCATCAGTATTTTATCCAGTGCCCTAAACAACTTTAACTAATGCCGCCAAGAAGTGTTTAATGCTATTAACAGTGTCTCCAGTGAGTTTATTAAATTTATCTAAAGCCATCAGTATTTATTCCAGTGCCCTAAACAACTTTAACTAATGCCGCCAAGAAGTGTTTAATGCTATTAACAGTGTCTCCAGTGAGTTTATTAAATTTATCTAAAGCCATCAGTATTTATTCCAGTGCCCTAAACAACTTTAACTAATGCCGCCAAGAAGTGTTTAATGCTATTAACAGTGTCTCCAGTGAGTTTATTAAATTTATCTAAAGCCATCAGTATTTATTCCAGTGCCCTAAACAACTTTAACTAATGCCGCCAAGAAGTGTTTAATGCTATTAACAGTGTCTCCAGTGAGTTTATTAAATTTATCTAAAGCCATCAGTATTTATTCCAGTGCCCTAAACAACTTTAACTAATGCCGCCAAGAAGTGTTTAATGCTATTAACAGTGTCTCCAGTGAGTTTATTAAATTTATCTAAAGCCATCAGCATTTTATCCAGTGCCCTAAACAACTTTAACTAATGCCGCCAAGAAGTGTTTAATGCTATTAACAGTGTCTCCAGTGAGTTTATTAAATTTATCTAAAGCCATCAGCATTTTATCCAGTGCCCTAAACAACTTTAACTAATGCCGCCAAGAAGTATTTAATGCTATTAACAGTGTCTCCAGTGAGTTTATTAAATTTATCTAAAGCCATCAGCATTTTATCCAGTGCCCTAAACAACTTTAACTAATGCCGCCAAGAAGTGTTTAATGCTATTAACAGTGTCTCCAGTGAGTTTATTAAATTTATCTAAAGCCATCAGTATTTTATCCAGTGCCCTAAACAACTTTAACTAATGCCGCCAAGAAGTGTTTAATGCTATTAACAGTGTCTCCAGTGAGTTTATTAAATTTATCTAAAGCCATCAGTATTTATTCCAGTGCCCTAAACAACTTTAACTAATGCCGCCAAGAAGTGTTTAATGCTATTAACAGTGTCTCCAGTGAGTTTATTAAATTTATCTAAAGCCATCAGTATTTATTCCAGTGCCCTAAACAACTTTAACTAATGCCGCCAAGAAGTGTTTAATGCTATTAACAGTGTCTCCAGTGAGTTTATTAAATTTATCTAAAGCCATCAGTATTTTATCCAGTGCCCTAAACAACTTTAACTAATGCCGCCAAGAAGTGTTTAATGCTATTAACAGTGTCTCCAGTGAGTTTATTAAATTTATCTAAAGCCATCAGTATTTTATCCAGTGCCCTAAACAACTTTAACTAATGCCGCCAAGAAGTGTTTAATGCAAAGGAAAGCTGTATCTAATACCGAAATAAGTGTAACAACACCAACATCTATTTTTCCTGCCATTAAGAAGTGTAGCTAATGTCATCATCATCTGTCTAACGTCATCAAGAATTGTATCTAACTCCATCAAGAAATGTATCTGACGTCATCAAGAAGTGTATCTAACTCCATCAAGAAATGTATCTGATGTCATCAAGAAGTGTATCTAACTCCATCAAGAAATGTATCTGACGTCATCAAGAAGTGTATCTGACGTCATCAACAACTGTGTCTAACGTCATCAAGGAGTGTATCTAACTCATCAATAATTGTATATAACTCCATCACCAATTGTGTCTAACGTCATCAAGAAGCGTATCTAACTCACCAATAACTGTATCTAATACCATCAAGCATCGTAACTAACGTAATCAACAGCTGTATCTAAGGTCATCACCAGTTGTACGAGTTGTATGTAACATCATCAGAAATTATATCTAACGTAATCACGAACTACTTATGTAGTGACACACGTCTTAGAAAAAAATTCTTGTTTATGGCTTACAAAAATGCCACCCCGTGTTTCTCTTGTCCCTAATCTGTAACAGCTCACTGTATAATTATCTCGCCCTTATCAAGCCATTAAAATGCTATCATTGCTTGTTTCAAGCCTGTATAATTCACATAATATAAATCACTGCTATGGTCTTAGCCGATTGCATTTACGTAATCTGCAACTGCTCATTTTGAGCCCATTTTATTCACGTAATCTAAACCCACTGCTATGTGATTCGCGCATTTAATTGACCTAATTTAACATCACTGCTACGTTTAGATTGCACGCTTCATATAAGGAGAGACGGTTACCGGGACTTTTGCCGGTTGCTTATCTGACCTGAAATTGTTGTACTTTTATTATTTTTTGTTTCACCTAGTTTAGAAACTATGCATGATTTATTTTATCCGTGACACTGTCATCAAAAAAATAAAAGTTCTTTTATGTCAGAATTTAGTTCACCAATAAAATTTTCTTCAACAGCTTGGTTATCTTACTGTATATTGTATATTGCAAAATCCGTTCATGTTTACCTATACTCTATATCAGGCCCTTTTCTGTTTACCTTATTACTGTATACCACACCACTTTCTGTTTTACTGTAATCTATATAAAACCCTTTCCTGTTTACCTATATCTATATCAGGCCCTTTTCTGTTTACCTTATTACTGTATACCACACCACTTTCTGTTTTACTGTAATCTATATCAGACCCTTTCCTGTTTACCTATAATCTATATCAAACTCTTTCCTCTTATCTGTACTCTGTAGTCTATAATAAACATTTACCTGTTTCCATTTTTATGAACATTTCCTGATTTTGTTTAAATTTGATTTTCATTTCATGCCCCCCCCCCCAAAAAAAAAAAAAAAGAAAATAATAATTTTCTTCTCTTTTTGGTCTTGTACTTCATACCAACCGAAAAGATATTTGATTTGTCCAATTCTTCTTATGCTCACTCACACACACACACACACACACACACACACACACACACACACACACACACACACACACACACACACACACACACACACACACACAGGCGCGCACACATACGAATTCTGTTTAGGCACAGGATAAGACTTTTCTCCAGAACTAACACTCCAAGGACGCCGATTTACATGAGTTACCTTGGACGCGCAGCAAGGCCTTCGAACAAGCCAAAAATGTAAAAGTCTTTTCCTAACTTATTCTGTTCCGCACTGCCGCAAATTTTATAACAAAGTTTACTTATAGGATTTATCTTTTTCTGAGTTTTTTTTTTTTTTTTTTTTTTTTTTTTTTAAAGCAGTTGAATGAATATATACGGTCATCAGCGAAATCACTGCAGTCTACATCTTAGAGTTGCAGTGTGTCATCAAGAATGATCACTGAAGTCACTGCAGGTTAGATCATAGATCTTCAGTGTGTCATAAAGAATGATCACTGAAGTCACTGCAAGCTAGATCATAGAGCTGCAGTGTGTCATCAAGAATGACCATAGTTTGTCATCAAGAATGATCAATGAAGTAATTTTCAGCTACATCAGGGAACTACAGTTTAACATCGAGAATGAAAGATGGTGGTGGTGGCTTCGGAGAACGCAAAATAAATTATTAAAATGTGCATACATTTTTAAAAAAAAACAAAACAATGCTGCTCTGTGATACATCACAGTTACATTTTCCGGAACCTAATATATATAAACTACTGGATGTGTCCACTATATTGTGTCACCAAAGCCATTATGAAAGTTCACTATGAACTTTACTGAGAGACACTGGATAGCGAGAGTGATGATGGTAGCGTGATGTGTCTTTTTTAATCTTGGAGGAGATAATTATAATTTTTGGACTTAGCACAGTTAAAAAACAACCAAAAAAGACCAAGAAAACAGCCTCGGCGAATTAGAGACTGATCGATACTGTTTCCAGAAGATTTATGTGGGTCAAGCTTTTGTTTTTAAATAAAAGATTGACATTTGACATCTCAAGTTTTTGTAATACCGAACAAAGCACCTTGCTGAGTGAGGAAAAGAAAGACAATATAAGAACAAAATTGGAAGAGGGTGGGAGGGAGAGGAAGGGAAATTAAGGAAAGGAAGAGTGCTGGAGTCAATCAAAGACCAAAACTTCTTAAATGAATTTGGGAGATTTAGGAGGGTGGGGGGAGGGAGAGAAATTATTTATAAATAATTTAAAATAAATTAGTTCATAAATATTAAGAGGACCCCGTAACAAACTGGAGTTGGTTTGATATAATCCTCAATACAGACTGATCTTGCAATTGTAATGTAATTACAGAGAAAGGTCGGGCGCTGATCAGACCCACTATAGTGATTATAAAGGAAACTTACTATGGAAACAAGATGACGTAAATAATTTACTGTAGAGACGGAGGAGCAGGTTTGACGTAATTTCCTACAGGTACAGAGCTGACTCTTATGGAAACTATGCTAAGTGACGTAATTTACTAAAGACAGTTCTCTGCTGTTTTGATTTACTTTACTTGAGAGGCATATTAAAACAAGCATGACGCAGTACACAAGAGGTGCACACCTAGACTTCTGATTTAGGAGCAAGCGCAACATAATAAGTTCTAGTCTGTGTTTGGATTTTAATGTAAAGACTGGTTGAAATAGATGTGCGGGTGTAATTTACTGCACGTTCTTGAGATTGTTGATAGGGGAGACATGTCGGGCTTGATAAGATGTAACTTAATGCATGACATTCTTTGAGATTAGCTAGCATTCAGTCGAACTGCGAAATCTGTTTGTTGAAATTTCATGCTTCGCGAAGAAGAAACTTATTCTGCTTTGTGTGAGTGTGTGTGTGCGTGCGTGCGCGCGCGCGTGTGTGTGTGAATGAGAGAGAAAGAATATATATGCGGTGATAGATAGATAGATAGATAGATAGATAGATAGATAGATAGATAGATAGATAGATGAGCGATTGTCATTGTGTAAGTAGTGCATGCTTATCAACTTGTGACCTAGTTGTCTGAAATGTGAATGCTAGATAACGCAGGTGTAGTAATGGTAAGTATGCATTTAACACAGCTTGACGATGCCCTGACCTGTGTCTGCATTTAGTTCTTTGACAGATTAAAGAATTGTCTGGAAGAATGCTTCATCTTGTTCTGTCTTCAAGGATCCTTTTGCAAACAGTTAAGACCTCGACTCGCTGCCTGAAAATCCATTTCTTGACTACCTGCACGTAAAGCTAAAAATGAAAATAAATACATAAGAGAAAAATTACGGTTCGCAGGATTGTGAGTATATGTGCGGTTGCGAGTGCGCATGTATATATTGAAATGTACTATAAGTGTGTTCGTGCGCACGTCCGTGTGCATGCGTCTATGCATGGGTATGTTGTGTGTGTGTGTGTGTAAGTGTATGTTGTGTGCGTGTGTGTGAGTGTATGTTGTGTGTGTGTGTGAGTGTATGTTGTGTGTGTGTGTGTGTGTGTGTGTGTGTGTGTGTGTGTGTGTGTGTGTGTGTGTGTGTGCTTGCTTGCATTCTTCGCAAAGCCTCGTTTATAAATCTACGCCACTAGATTACGTGTTGTTACAAATCTCTTTGAATTACTAAATTTCCCCGACTCATTATTTCGCCAGACTTTAAAAGCAAGGCAGTATAAAGATAACAAATGCTCTGTGCACACTCTGCCTATAAATATTGCGTAATGCGTTCAAGGAAGATAATCAGCCTAACAAGGCTTCCTGGGAGGGGAAGGGAACGGATATGGGTGTAATGTGCCGGGACATTGTTTGACATTTAAAAGTCGGAAAGGAAAAGAAATTATTATTTGTTATATCCTTGACTTCAAAAATAAAAATCAAGTGTTAGATGGCAAGCAAATGGTGGAGATGATGTTGATCAATCAGATGACAAAAACATCCATGTGATGACGTGTCAAGTTCGATAAATGTAGAGCCGCGGTAACACTGGCAAATAGTCCAAGAAATGTTATTTATTTATTTTTAAAATCAAAGAATACAATTTCGAAGTTTTAAACCGCTGCCATTATCAAGGTTTGATTTTACTTGTCAAGGAAATTGATGCTGCCATATTTAATTGTCAAGGACAAACTCCATTGTTGAACTCTGCTTTAGGTGTCAAGACTATCCTCCCCCACCCCTTCTGTCATATGTTGTCAAGAGCATGTCTCTATTTTTAAGGTCATATCTCCACTGTCAAGGCCCATTCTCTATTTTAAAAAAAAATATATCAAATTTAATCTATCCGGACTGTCTCTCTAAATCAGGAATATTTCCTTAGTTATTCGCCTTCTGTCAAGGCCACATCTCACTCCATTATCAAGGTCGAATTGCACTAATTTTAATGTCAAAGTCGTAATTCAACTGTTAATGCTTTTCATGTCAGTGTCAACAAGACAGTTTAATAATTTTTATCAAGACTATTTTTCCATCGTAATTTTCTACTTTTTAGTGCCACAGTCCTGTTCATAACAACATCTTTTTATTTTTCATGCCATGTTTCAATTGTAAATGTCACATTTTTAGCAAGCAGGTGACATCCCCTAAAGGAAGATCACGTCTCCAGCACGAAGGTCACATCTTCATAATCAAGGACATTTACTTAGGAGAAGAATGTGGCAGTTAGTGTTAAGGAGAAAAGTGTGGTATTTAGTGTTAAGGAGAAAAGTGTGGCATTTAGTGTTAAGGAGAAAAATATGTCATTTAGTGTTAAGGAGAAAAGTGTGGTATTTAGTGTTAAGGAGAAAAGTGTGGCATTTAGTGTTAAGGAGAAAAGTGTGGTATTTAGTGTTAAGGAGAAAAGTGTGGCATTTAGTCTTAAGAAGAAAAGTGTGTCATTTAGTGTTAAGGAGAAAAGTGTGGCATTTAGTCTTAAGAAGAAAAGTGTGGCATTTAGTGTTAAGGAGAAAAGTGTGCATTTAGTGTTAAAAGAGAAAAGTGTGGCATTTAGTATGGCATTTAGTGTTAAGCAGAAAATTGTGTATTTAGTGTTAAGGAGAAAAATATGTCATTTAGTGTTAAGGAGAAAAGTGTGGCATTTAGTGTTAAGAAGAAAAATGTGGCATTTAGTGTTAAGGGGGAAAGAGTGGTATTTAGTGTTAAGGAGAAAAGTGTGGCATTTAGTGTTAAGGAGAAAAGTGTGGCATTTAGTGTTAAGAAGAAAAGTGTGGCATTTAGTGTTAAGGCGAAAAGTGTGGCATTTAGTATGGCATTTAGTGTTAAGGGGGAAAGAGTGGCATTTAGTGTTAAGGAGAAAAGTGTGGCATTTAGTGTTAAGAAGAAAAGTGTGGCATTTAGTGTTAAGGCGAAAAGTGTGGCATTTAGTGTTAAGGAGAAAAGTGTGGCATTTAGTGTTAAGGGGGAAAGAGTGGTATTTAGTCTTGTTGATTTTTTTAAAGTGTGGCTTTTAATGTTTAAGAGAAAATTGTGACATTTAGTGTTTAGAAGAAAAGTGTACCCAGTATATAAAAAAACAAAATTCACAAGTTCTAACACTAATTACAGTGTTCGGCTCACTCCCATCGTGTCAAGAACAGCCACTGTACACTCCTGAAAATAAAACAAAATAAAAAATAAACTGTCTCACAAAATTAATTACAAGCTCTGTAGTAATCATTAAATATTAAACACATCTGAAGCGGAATTATAATTATAGTTATGAGAGACAACCCTGAATAGCTATGAGAGACGGCCCTGTATAGCTATGAGAGACAACCTGTATAGCTGTGAGAGACAACCTGTATAGCTGTGAGGAACAACCCTACATAGCCATGAGAGACAACCTACATAGCCATAAGAGACAACCCTGTATAGATATGAGAGACAACTCTGTATAGTTATGAGAGACAACTATATGTGCACGCCTACTCGTAGGTGATTATCGTGACCTGACGTCACCGCAGTTCCAGTGGAATTGTTAATATCTATCGAAGCTTAATTAGCCAAATGGACCGCCATTCCTTGCAGAATAATTGAACGTTATCGAGAACTAAAATAATTGATCAGCACGTATGGTCACCTGCCTGCTTTAATCTAAACTTCAGCAACTTCTACAATTGATTTCAACGTATGTAGCCGATACTGTCGCACCTTTAACGTTTGTGTAGCAATGATGACGCTTGGCTCCACCAAGCATTGATGACATGACTTCCCTATTATTAATGCCCGTCAGCTAATATGGATAACGTTTAATTTCAGGTAGTAATGATAATACTACTTCATCTTATAAATGACACAATTTCATCTAGTAAAAATGACTACCAGCGATTAGTAATGATGGTGCTTATTTTCGACTAGTGATAATGACACAACTTCAGGTAGTAATGTTGATGCTCAGCTAATTAGAGATAACTCAATTTTGACCGGTAATGATACGATCAAAAAATTCGTTTCAAATAGTAAATATGGCACCTTCATCTAGTAACGGTCAAGTTCATCCAGAAAATTATGATGATGCTTTAACTTCAGCTAATAATGATGAGGTTCCGTTAGTATTAATGACTCTCAACCAGCTAGTAATTATGGCACTCCGCTAGCAATAATGACGCCTAACTTCAACTAGCAATGATGACGCTCAGCTAGTAAATTTTGACGTTTAACTTCAGTTAGTAACGACGACGCTCCAACTTCATCCAAATCAACGTCATTGCATCACATCGCGGGCAGAAAAACAGTCAAAGATGTCACGCATGAACAGTAGAGTGGATGACGAAACCGAAGTTATTATTCCTCCGTAAACTACATCAAAAGTGTTCACACTTGCTTGGCCGGGTGCTTAACCGCTGAAGACAGCCTTCTTTGATCACACACTCGCACTCTGTCTCTCTCTCTCACATGCACACACACACACACACACACACACACACACACACACACACACACACACACACACACACACACACACACACACCACTCACACCCACTCTTACTGTACAAAATAGTCACGTACCACTCACACCCACTCTTACTGTACAAAATAGTCGCACACCACTCACACCCACTCTTACTATACAAAATAGTCACGTACCACTCACACCCACTCTAACTATACAAAATAGTCACGTACCACTCACACCCACTCTTACTGTACAAAATAGTCACGTACCACTCACACCCACTCTTACTGTACAAAATAGTCGCACACCACTCACACCCACTCTTACTATACAAAATAGTCACGTACCACTCACACCCACTCTAACTATACAAAATAGTCACGTACCACTCACACCCACTCTTACTGTACAAAATAGTCACGTACCACTCATACCCACTCTTACTGTACAAAATAGTCACGTACCACTCACACCCACTCTTACTGTACAAAATAGTCACGTACCACTGTCTGCTCTCCCGAGTTTCGATTTTCTTTAAGAATTTTCTCTGGCAAGACTGAGCGAGTGGAAGGGAGACCGAAAAGTAAACCATTTGACCTTTGAAGAGCAGACAGTGGAAGTTGGCGATTAGCAGCAGCACTTTGGTCGTGCGTTTATCGGTGTGTATGTCAATGGGTACAAATTAGTTCCACGTCCAGTGAAGCGCGACGAATGTAGAACAAACAAACAAACCTGATTTGGCGGTGTTGTCTGTCCTCGCGGTCTCTGTAGACACCCATTTCTCTCCGGCTCTGTATCTGCGGCAGTCTCACACTCTACCATCAACTCCCAACATAACATTTTTGCTGTATATTATAAAATAATCACACGTTATAGAAAGGTATTCATGATGGGAACAGACCACAGAGAGCGGACTGCGAACCCACCACAGAGAGCGGACTGCGAACCCACCACAGAGAGCGGACTGCGAACCCACCACAGAGAGCGGACTGCGAACCCACCACAGAGAGCGGACTGCGAACCCACCACAGAGAGCGGACTGCGAACCCACCACAGAGAGCGGACTGCGAACCCACCACAGAGAGCGGACTGCGAACCCAGCACAGAGAGCGGACTGCGAACCCAGCACAGAGAGCGGACTGCGAACCCAGCACAGAGAGCGGACTGCGAACCCAGCACAGAGAGCGGACTGCGAACCCAGCACAGAGAGCGGACTGCGAACCCACCACAGAGAGCGGACTGCGAACCCAGCTTTTATTTTCCCCGCAGAAAATCCTCCCTTCCCGCCTTCATTTCTTTTTCTTTCTCTTTTTAACTTTGCTTTCTCCTCGTTTCCCTTCCTTATACCTGACCTCCATGACCTAAACGCCTATTTGAAATGACCGCTGATCTCATTAATATCCCTACAGGCGAAAGTGCATTATTCTCTGCATTGTCAAACGCGAGTCAACTTATGACACGCGTGATGACAAGCAGAACACAAATTGATATGTTCTTGCTTCCTGAGAGACGGGAAAGCAACTGCTTCTGTGATGTTGCTTTTCGATTCACACAGTAGATGATAGATGTTAATATGTGAGTTGGGAAAGAGGGGTAACTCCACGCTACTTTGGGTATTGTAGCTTTAGGAATGCTGGCATCCGTTGAGGAGACAATGTCAGTGGTGTAATCATACGAGTATCTGCACTGTGTAATTGTGCTGGAAGCTGGTTACAGTTGCTCTGTACTAGTGGCAACACGTTACTTTTAACTGCAATCTTAGGCTTGTTAGTGTATGTGTATGCGTGTGTATGTTATGGCCTAATGTGTCACCTTAAAACATGCACTAGTTGTGCAAAACATTTGTAATATATGTGTACGTGTGTGTGTGTGTGTGTGTGTGTGTGTGTGTGTGTGTGTGTGTGTGTGTGTGTGTGTGTGTTTGTGTGTGTGTGTTTGTCTGTCTGTGTGTTTGATATTTGAATCCTGAGTGCGCGAGTTTATTAATAACAAATATTTATATTAATATAGTTACTACACAATTAAATTGCACTAATAGAGACAAATAGATAAATTACTATACCTTTAAAATCAAATTGCTGTAATACTTCGATTATTATCGTACAGAGTAAACAAAAATAGCAGAATTACATAAACAAATGAAAAAAAAACTTTATATTTATATACACAGTAGCATATGTCGTTGCGTAATATTGAGATTACCGTACTTGGCAAATTACCGTGTTACATAGATAAATTACCGTAAATTTTCGCGCTACATAGATACTTCACAGTATTACATGTATAATGAGCCTGCAATCACCGTATTAAATATTACAATGCAACATAGATACATTACAGCATTATATAGATAAATTACCGTACTATATAATTAAATACAATTTACATAAATTACGGCACTCACATTGCATAAATAAATTACAGCACATATTTTGCATAGATAAATTACAGCACGCACATTGCATAAATAGTGTTGCGTAAAATGCGATATTCGGTGTGTTACTGACGCATATAAATTACAGAACATGTTTATAAGTTTATATTTAATTTACATTATATTTAATTAAGCAGTATTTTCGTTTATTGCAATGCAATGGTATATAGAACTATGTAGGAGACAATAATGTATTTTTGCTGCTGTCGTAATTGTGTCTTATTTTGTAGTTTTTCTTCAACAATCGGTCTATAGTGCCATCGTCTGCCGCATACTTACTGTCAAAAGAACTGTTTCAGCAGCCGATCATGTCATGTCATATGTAATCTCTCCCTCCTCCAGTCACCCACCCACCTACCACACATAAGCAGGTATTTTATTTTAACCATCCTTAATTATTTTCTTGCAGTTTCTGATATTTTTATTCTGTGGCCGAATATCATACAAACTGACAGAAGAGCATTTGTCTTCCAAGTCTGCAAGGGTTTTCTGACCTCATTCTGCAGCTCAGTGCTCGTTTTAACGATCAGTCGTCAGGAGTTGGCAGGCAATTGTAAAAATGAAAAATCCCTCGGATGGAAAGGTAGGCAAGGTAGGCTTTGCAGCACTCGAGCAGTTTTGCGTTCCTTCTCGCGACACGTGACGGTAAGACGTGTAACCAATCCACTGGCCTGGTGGATTGCACCAATCGATTGGCAGCCATGTCACAGAGCAGTGCAGGTTGCATCTGGATGGGGGAGGGGGAAGAAGAGAGAATAGGGGGGATAGAAGGAGTGCAGGTAAGGTAAATCTCTGACTGTTGAGCTTCCGGCGAGGTTTGTCCCGCAAAGCTGGACTGGCGAAGCCGACCCTTTTGACACTCCTCCGTACGTCTCATTTTCTGTCTCATCAGCAGTCGTCATCGACACCACACACACACACACGCACACACGCACACACACACACACACACACACACACACACACACACACACACACACACACGTTTGGGAAGGTAAATTATCACTTATAAACTTATATGAGAGTGTTAATGATACTTCAACACCCCTCCGTAAATGGACCACCACCCAACACAGGCAATAGGAATTTATCAGAACTAATCTTCGGGAATAATGGATTTTGTTTTTAAAATCGGAATCTCCGCTGCTGCACGCAGGTATATATGACAAGGGCATTAATGTTATATATGTTAGGGGGCACTAATTCCTGTGAAATTAACCAACTCAACAAATTTCGCAGAGCCAACTGGCACGGTGGCGACCGAAAGGAGCGTTGTATCTGTAACTAAAGGCTGTATACCTTGTGTTTTCCACAGGATATATTTTCAGCACTAGTTGCGTACTGTTTCTGGCATAGCTTGATACGTACAGAGAGTTAAAGACTGGAGCAGAGTTCGTTATGAACAGAATTACAGACTGTAGCAGAGTTCCTTATGAACAGAGTTACAGATTGTAGCAGAGTTCGCTACGAACAGAATTACAGACTGTAGCAGAGCTTATTATGAACAGAGTTACAGATCCCGGCAGAGCTCGTTACGTACAAAGTTACAGACCTATGCAGGATTAGATTTGAATGTCAGTGTTGACGTTCGTTACGTCATTTTATGGCCCGCACTGTCGACCGACTTTTCCGAACTGACAAAGTTGTCATGTCGCCGATTAACAACACGTCATAAATGCCATGTAGCAACACATCATAACAATTATGTGGAATTTCCTGTGCAATTCCTGTCGTGTTTTTGTGCGGTATTTCCTGCGTTTACCGAATGTTCCGTAGCAGAACTAATTTGTAGCAGAACTAATCTGTTGTTTGTCATTGCAGTTTGCATCAGCAGGGGTGGTATTGAGTTGCTTTTCTTCTTGTTTGTTTTTCTTTATACCTGTGTAACAACTGATCACTTATCTGTTAAACTGAGAGGCTTGGCATATTTCTCAGGCTGACTAGTAGGTCAATACAGAAAACTCCAAGGTTTGGGTTGAGAAAACAACCTTCACAGTTTATACAAATTTCTGAGTTTTGTGTGTGTGATCATCCTCGAAATTAGCATCGACAATAAACATTTACCTGAAGAGTTGTAACCAACGACTAGAATTTGGAGGCCTTAACGTATCTGAGGTGAAAAAAACACTGTTATACCGAGGTCTCCTTTATCGTGTGTGTGTGTGTATGTTTGTCTGTACGTTTTTGTATACTAAGTCTTCGTTTGCCTTTTTGACCCACAAGACACCCAATTGGCTGACCTCAGTGCAATATTTTCAGTAGTGTAATGATAGCCTCGACAGCATTTATATTCTCTTATTTGTAAATTTGGTTCGCTGACGAGATATTGCTGCTTGTTCTATGGTTATGTTATCACACGCGACCACTAAGCCTCGTGTACGCTTCTATTGGGAATTATTGTACTTGGTTATTGCAGGGTATCTCTGTGTTGTTAAACAATTTTTTTAAAATATGTATCGAGCGGGGGGTATTACGAGTTCTTTGCTTTGATTTACCGTTACTGATAGGATGGAAAATTTATGGAATGATGGTCCAAGCTTTGACGACTGCCTCGCCCACACACAGCGAAATGACTACGGACAATACGGTTGTCGAGATGTATATGCCAGGAGTCTTGAATATTTAATTTCGCTCCTCACATAACAGAGCAGCTGGGTACTGGTATCTTGGCCACAATCTCGTTTATTTAAGCAAGCGCATGTTTATTTAAATGACTCTTTTTTAATGCTTGCTGCTGTTTCGGTCCAACTGTTAACGTCACTAAATGGGAATCACTCTTCCTAGCACAGCAACTTTGAATGTCTGAGTTGTTTCCCTTTAGTCGAATCGCGCCGCGAATAGCGGCATAGAGTGCACGTTCTGGCAGACAGGCCAGCAGGACGATCTTTGCCATGACGCAGAATTCATTTCACAGATCGCGAAGCACATGACATTATCCTGTGTAAAGTAAAGCGGATTGCGAGATTGTGTACAAAATGGAGCCCGATAAAATAATTGTATCAATGAGTATAGACGTGTACGTATCATTAAACACTGCTTTTGACCCAATCCCCAGCTGCTGACACTGACTGATGACAGGCTGCAAGTTCCGATAACCTTTAGATAGTTAATTATCATAACTTTGATCAGCCAAATTATGAATGAACACGCTACGCCAAATACTCAACCCCCCAGCATATTTATAGATTGGTTTCTAAGAATGTAATTAAAACAGTTTCTACCGGTGTAGCCTATGTGCATTAGCTCTCAGTTCCTTGTGTCAGCCAATGCATAACAGGTTGACACGTGTGTGTGTGTGTGTGTGTGTGTGCGCGCGCGCATATGTGTGTGCATGTGTGTGCATATATGTGTGTGTGAGTGTGTGTGTGCATGTGTGTGTGTGCATGTGTGCGTGAGTGTGTGTATGCATGTGTGTGTGTGCATATGTGTGTGTGTGTATGTGTGTGTGCATATGTGTGTGCGTGAGTGTGTGTGAGTGTGTGCATGTGTGTGTGCATATGTGTGTGCGTGAGTGCACGAGATCTGATAGCTTTAACAAACTGTTTTCAATGTGTTGCTATGCTTGCTTAATTATCTCACAAAATATTATGCAATATTATACATTATAATTATACAGCGGTAAAGCGTTGTAACAGGTGCTAAACAAATTACCAAATTCTTTTTGCATTATACAGTCTGGTAAAGCGTTGTAAAACCAGCTAAATAAAAATACTTAGTCTTCTCTGTCAGACTGAGTGACTAGCACTTGATTACAAGTTACCAAACTCTCTTCGATATTTTTTTCAACAAATATGACTGCTAAAATCTACTTTAGATTTTAGAATCTTGCCTGATAACATTGGCAAGTATCCCAGCCCCACCGCTTTTGCCAAACTTTCTCATTCTGAGAACTTATTAAATATTTCTTGTCTTACGCTTAGTATCATAAATCATAATCATCATTAATACCCCATCCATCTATCATCATTAATAGTAGTTCTACTTCTATCATTACCATCATTATCAACAACAACAGTATTGCATAGCAACAGTAATCGGTGTTGTTAAGGCAAATTTTGTCCACGACACTAAAGACAACCTTTTAAAAATAAAATACATTTTTTTTTCAAAGACAAGATTAATAACAACATGATTACAAAACACATCAGCCTACTATATATATTGATTGCTAATTGATGGCAGTAAGATATTTCAATAAAAAGCTAAACAGTTATATGTTGATTATTTTATCCGACGTAAACATATTTTATTATATAAAAGATTTATTTTTTTAAAAAACCCATTGAAATATGTCTTAAATTACAGTGTGTGCAGAGTTCCATTTTCTTTCTTTATATTTTTTAAATTAGAAATTGAAATAAAAAATTCGTCACTGATTACTCTTGGTTCTTGATGTCGGAATTGACAGAAATGTAACGTCTTCTTTCTTCCTTCCCTTCTTATTCTTTTTCTTCTTGTTCTTCTTCCTGCCTCGTGACCTCACAATTTGAAGCAAATTCGATTTCACAGTTGGAGACGTTGGTATTTCGAAACCTTATAAAGAAAAACAGAGATGCCCAGATGACGTTTTCTTCTTCTTCGGATCTCTTTTATGAACATCAGTGTGAACGTTATGTATATAACAGTCGTTAAAAGTTTATTTTCGTGTTGTTTTAAAATACATATAATAATAATAAGGTCTGCAACCCCATTGAAAAATTTACAAAGTTTTCTTGATGAGGAAGAGGATGTTAATATTTTAATTAATTGCATTTAAATTAGCTACGGCAGATGACTTGTGAACAAGCAAAAACAGTGTGATGTACCGGTAACAATAAAATTTCACTCCACCGTTCATTCTTTGTGGTTTACCACAAAGCGAGCGTGCACGGGTCGTCTCGTTCTCGCGTTTCTCTTTTGCTCTCTCGTCGGAGCTTGAAATGCAAAGTTAGTCATTGCCTCGCTGCTGTGGGAACTTCAGCCCCCGCGTCTTTCAAGGGGCAGTGCATTGGATTTGGCGTTTTTAAGGTTCCCATGATGGACGCTTGTTTTTACATGGCCTGCCTCTCTCGTACGACAGTAATTGCCTATCTTTATCAGTCAATCATGCGCACCACATACCGATATATTGGGGAAAGGGGGGGGGGGGGCGGGGGGGTATAAAATTATTATAGATTAATTTGCTAAATGTAAAAGCTTCGTATTTCTTTCTTTCTAATTAGTAGCGGCAGTAGTAGCGTCACTATTATATATTTGTAATCGGTTGGGTGTGTGGTTAGTTCTGATTTTTATTTTTGTTTTTTTTAAAAAAAAATATCGGTTTAGTGGATTTACTTGTTGGGACATTAAATTACTTTCTTAAATATTATTATCGGTTCAATGGTTATGCTGGGTCCGGTTTGGAACTTGTATTTACTGCACATTTTTCTCAGAAAACCACAAACAAACAAACAAAAAATTAAACAAAATTTACGGGTTTTCGTTCATAGCAAGATATCGATTAGTGTATGGATTTAACTTCCTTGTACGTGTGTGTGCGCGTGTATATGTATGTGTGTGCGTGTATATGTGTGTGCGTGTATATGTATGTGTGTGCGTGTATATGTGCGCGCGTGTATATGTGTATCTTTGCCGCTTCCACTTTATGCGTTGTTTGTATGAAACAGTAAATGCGACAGCCTAATGGTCAAAATTAATTCAAATTTGTGTTTATTATATCGCTCACTAAATGTATGCGATATTTCTTCATAAGCCATTTAAATATTTTTAGGACTGTTTTTCGCAGATTGCAGATATATATCATACATGTACATAAAATCACTTTGCTCATGTATTTCTATAATGCAATCATAATGTATTCATTTTTGTTTGAAATCGCATGGCGTCATCCATTATCTTGTCATTCTCATTATTGTGTGAATTTTATCATAAATTTAATGGGGAGAAATACATTATGAATAAAAATTACTTCACATAACCTCGAGAAAAATTGTCTACTTACTACTCTCTTTCGTTTAGGTAACAAAAGGAGTGTGCACAAATTCAAATTGGAACTGCAACACATGCATATACAAAGAGTGTCGTGACGCAAAATCCCACCTCCACTCGCAAGCATTCACCCACCCGCAATACACCCCTTTCTTCAAATTATAGCCAATTTGTTCTATACATTGTCTCGGTGTCGGCATTTTCTTCTTGCGAGTTCAAAATTACTCTGGAGTATCAGCACTTCAGCATATAATTGACTTTTAGTGACGTTTATTTCGTTGTCTCGAAATATTTATCATTATGTGACCACTTTCACCGCTACACTAAAACCTTTTAATATTATGGCCTGCTATTTCGATTGACTGAAAAGCATTTCTCGTGGTGAGAAGATTACTGCAGGTACGTCTCTACTTAATCTAAATTGGGTATGAAGAAAAGTTTAAACATTTTAAAACAAAAATAAATCTCGTTTCTTACAAAACTATTGTCGAAAGATGTCGCAACTTTTCATTCAGTATCATTTGTTATTGCTGGCACGACTACAGTCATACAGGGTTACAATAGACACACACACACACACACACACACACAGATCACACTATACATATATATATATTTATGCATGCATAGAGACACACACAGACATATACACATAGGCCCACAGACATATTCACACATACAGACATACACAAACATACACACATGCAGACACACACCGACATATATACACTTATACAGACACAAGAGACAGACACCCACCATTTCTCCCCATTTTTTATCCCATGGATCACAGTTTACGGGTGGAGAATTGTCTGCAAGAGGAATTTGCTTGCCACAGCCTCAACAACAACAACAAAAATATTTTAACTAAAAATGAAAATAAAATAGGGAATGAAATTAGATAACCCACTTACACAATTACATAACCTCACTTTCACCCATCCCTCACCATCCACCCCACTCGGAGTGTGTGTCGAGGGGGCGAGAGAGAGAGAGAGAGGGAGAGAGAGAGAGGGGGGGAAAGGGAGAGAAGCAAAATATATACAATCAAGTTATCCAACCATGCATTTTATGCGTAGGAACTCGTGCAGAATCCATTTTCTTCTACGAGCATTGGCAATCATTCGTGCGATTTAAAATCAATAACGTGAGATAAAGTATAAAAAGAGAGAAAGAGAGAGATTGGGCGGGCTCCAGTGGGCTCCGTGATGCTTTGATCAAAAGTGACTAATGCAGTGGCTGATTGGTCAGGGTCACGTGGCTCTGGTCAAGCGGACTGGTGAATGGCGCTTAGATTGTCTGATTTCTAGTCGTGTTTTGCGTTTTCATATTTGAGGAGAGGGGATCTGAGGTGGAGCTGGGGAGTTGACTTATGGAGGGGTATGGTGTGTTGTTTTTTTTTCCCTCTTGAGCCGCTGATTTCGTTCAATTAGCGATACTTCATCCTGGGTTCATCTGTTAAGATTGCTAAAAATTGCGAATCTAGACTGCAAAATCCAAACTGCCAACTAGGGCAACGGAAAACGTACGTTAACGAGATACAAAGCCTGTAGATCAAACAGCTTTACTCCAAACCTCACCCTTTCACACACACATACACATGCGCGCGCGCGCATCCCTGGCTGCGCCCGTTCATAATCATTTCAATTCACTTCTGTTGTGGCATATACATCTGCAGATCTGCGTATTGAACACCTAAATAAATAACTCAATAACTAGGTCATTGACTTAAGAACTAAATATCGAACTAAACAACTAACAAAGTAATATGTTACTATATGCTTAAGTAGATAATTCAATAACTAATTGAAGTACTAGTTATCTAAATAACCAACTCAATAGCTAATTCAATAATTAATTAACTAAATTGGCGAATTGGTTGTTCTATGTGTAAATGATTTGTGCGCTTGATTTTCTTAAGAAAAAGACAAATTAAAGATTTAACCTGTCTCTTCCGTTGTGGTTGTGTAACGGCAGCTTAGTAGATAATTATGTTCCACATAACCTTTATCGACTTCGGTCCGTTAGGCACAGGGCAGTGATCGACAAATGCAGAAAGATTCTGCCGGCAAACATCGATAGAGCAATCGTTGCACTCTGCTTAGCAGAGTGATCTCCCTTGCTCGCTGTACTTCGCTTGCGTCGAGACGTTCCAAAATGGCGTCGTTATGTTTTGATGGAAACTGCTGCCGTGTTGCGACAGATTTAGTGATCTAAGGATATATATGAATGTCGAACTAGAAACTAGAAATAAGTTTCATTTTGCATAAACTTGCTTTCACCTTCGAATAAAATCTTAAATTAATTTATTATGTAAATTAACCCCGCAGTCGATCAGTCTCTTTAGACCACACAGCCAGCATTTAGAGTCCAAAGAAATGATTTCATGTCAATCTGGGTGGGTTGTTAAAGGAAAGAGGACTCGGCCTCGCCACCCACCCCCCACCCTTCTTTACTCTCCATATGCGCTCCTTCCGGCTTTGTCACGTGCACTCCTTCCAGCCTTGTGACGTCCTCCAACAACTACCCATTTCTACTCCAAGTCAATCACGTAACGGACCTAAATTAATTGTATATTCGTAAATCAACGTTTTCCTCTCGCCAGGTTTACTTGTGTATGTAACTCCGTGAAGTGAAACGCTCGTCACGCAAAACTTCCTGTGTATTTCGATTGACACAGACAGACACATGCAGTCACATATAATACCTTACTCAAAGTCATTCGCGCACAGGCGTGACAGCCAGTTCGTGGAACATGTATTAGCTCTTTATTTGTGCCCTTGTGTTGTTGTTTTTAGATACAATGGGAATGATCAGTTTCTATTTCTTTCTCCTCCACCCGGAAAGAAACTTATTAATTTTTTTTAAAGGTTATTAGTTTATGTTGGAGAAGTCATTATTTGAAACGTACTTGTAATAACGTGTTTTCCGAACAATTGCTGAAATGATTATAGTGTTTAAGAATACGATTCATTATGTCACGTCACACGTACTTAGATAACTCCACCCCTAGCTCCGAGTTGCATCTTTACTCTGCAAACTAGCAGTAGGAATGATGACTTCGTCTGTTTGATTTATTAATTTTATTTTATTCATTATTTAGCTTTTAGATATTTAGAGTGCTATTTGCAAAAAATAAAAAATAAAAAATATTTTTTCAGTGTAAAAATATTTTAGACTAAAAACGATATAAATTTCGGTAAATGTTTTACATTAACTAAAATTTGTATTTATATAATGAATTTTAATTTGCCTTTACAGGTAATAAATAAAGTGTAAAATTAATTAATATTTTAAAAATATATTAACGTCGTCCCTTATAAACAAATAATCGTACTGTCACTATATTTGGCTAAAAATAGAACTGAAATTTTTTTTTGCATGTTAAATACTTCTAAGAATAACAAATGTGACTGATTTCAGGACTGCCTTGCTACCGTAAAAAAAGGGGACAAAATTCATTTCATGTGGTAAAACAAGGGGGAGGAATACATCTTTGTAATACAATAATGGTGGTGGTGGTGGGTAAATACATTTCTGTGATAAAACAAGCGGGAGAGGGATACATCCCTGTGATAAAACAAGGGGAGAGCACTGTGTTTACAGCACCATCATTTTTGATCGGACCTGATAAGCACGAGGAGAAAATTAAATTCCGGTAATGTTGGGGTAGCCTTGCGGGCGGCGGGCTGACTCCTGTAGGTAAATTGTCAGGCGCGCGAGGCTTGTGGTGTGAACTGCTGGGAGTGCCACCTTTAATGCTTCACCTTGACCGGGAGTGTGCTGGCTGGGTAACCTGAATGCGTTCTCATTAAATCTCTAGGTGTCCTTGATGTACTATGCTACTCTTCAAATTTGCAGGTCTACAGGCTTTCTCAGATTTGTTGATCACTTTAATGAAGTCTTTAACGCCTCCTTAACTCAATAATCCTTCTCCTCATGTCTATGTGCCTTCTTTCTCTATCCTTGCGTTGACCACGTGACATTTTCATAGATCCCTGTCTAATAATATTGTGTGTGTGTGTGTGTGTGTGTGTGTGTGTGTGTGTGTCTGTGTGTGTGTGTGTGTTTATAGATACACCAGCATAGTGAGGTGATCTCCATACATAGATATATTTAACACAGACACCCGTTTCCTGGCTCAGTAGATAAATAGATGAGATTATGACCTTTAACCCACACACTAGATCCCTGGCTCAGTAGATAGATAGATAGATTATTACTTTTAACCCACACATCCGTTTCTTGGCTCATGACTGTAAATCTACGCCTAGCAATTGTCATTTGAGGCACTAATAACAATTGCCAAATTTATTTAAAATTTTTTTACATATGCTTTATATCTCTGTTAAAACCGCCCTAAATAACTACTATGGCCTTTCTTCATGACTTGGCAATATTCTTAAGTATTGACATTAATCGCCGTATGGTGTTTTCCTTAAATGTTTGTGTGACGCCCGCCACTACTTGTTATAATTATTATAATATTCTAATTAATAATTCATAACTAAATACAAGTGGCTGGAATCTTAAAGCATGTAGTAATAATAAATGCCAATAGACGCCCAACTTGTCTCCCACTTGGCAGATCACCTGGTGCTGCAGAAATCACAACATTTAGATGACGTTCTATTGACACATAATTTCTTCTGTAGGTGGAACTTTTTTCTGAAGAAGTAATTAGATCCGTCTTTTACTTTTACAAGCCCACATCCACCCACTATTACTTCAAACATATAATTTAGATAAAATGCGTTAAGAAGGACAAATAAGAAGCAACAATAAATTTATTAAATCAACAATCAAAAATTCCACAAAGGGTGACGTGGTAACTTTGCTTCAGGCTATCGTTTAGTTATGGTTCTGGAGAATTCTGAAGTCCTTTGTATATTATCTTAACGTGCAGTACACGAAGTTTGTTCTCTTGCCTTATTAAATATTAGCAGCATAAATATAATAATTATTGTATAAACACGTGCAGGCCACTTTGTTCTGTCACAGTTTGTCTTAAGACCGATCACCACCACCACCCACTAAATAAAAAAAAATTGCACTGTCTTGATCCATGTCAAAACCGTCTCCTGTAATCAAGACTTGGTCAGTTTTCTTGGTGATATCTTGTAACCAAAGACTTGATCAGTTTTCTTGGTGATAACTTGTAACCAAAGACTTGATCAGTTTTCTTGGTGATATCTTGTAACCAAAGACTGTGATCAGTTTTCTTGGTGATATCTTGTAACCAAAGACTTTATCAGTTTTCTTGGTGATATCTTGTAACCAAAGACTTGATCAGTTTTCTTGGTGATATCTTGTTCCACGTCAAAGCCTTCTCCTGTAATCAAAGACTTGATCAGTTTTCTTGGTGATATCTTGCAACCAAAGACTTGATCAGTTTTCTTGGTGATAACTTGTTCCACGTCAACGCCGTCTCCTCTAACCAAAGATTAGATCAGTTTTCTTGGTGATATCTGTGCAGTTCGAAAGCACAATGGCTACTGAGCAGGGCCTCTTGTCTCACATGTACTGTAAGATCGACTAGACACGGAAATAAAACACGTTTCAAAATAATATTAAGAGAGTGGGATTCGAACCTTTCATTTTGCTTTCTTTTAGGAGCGGGTTGTCACTGAACAGGTCCGAGACACTGCCATGATGGTTCTCAACTCTCGCTGACTGATCAGGTCTGTTCGGGTTTCGATTACCGCGACGACTACAGTAAAAACGGAAGTTTGAGCGACAGGGAGGAAATACTACATTGGCGGGGTGGTGCCATTTCATCTGCACCTGAGTCCAAGAGAGAAAACGGGTGGGGGTGGGATTCTCCACTTTGACCCAACAATGGATATTACTCGCCGAGAAAAGGATTTGTTGTGATGAAGAGCAACGAGAATCTGTTGTTCTGGGTAACGATATGTTGCTAGCGAAATAGAACTGATTCGAAGCGCGCAACGCCACATTTTTGTTGCAAAGTGAATAGAAGTGCTGTCGTACATCTTCAGTGTGTGACCGACGTACTTCACACTTCACTTACTTCACACACATTGTGACTCGTAAAAGTTATACAAGAGCTTGTATGTTTCGTACATTGTAACGTGTAACGTAATAGGTGGCTTTTTAGTGTGACTGGTGGAGTTTTTTCTGTGTGTGTGTAATGTAATGTAATGTATGCGTATATTTGTTTGTGTGCATGCCTGCGTACTACATATGTTTGAGTTTTTGTTTATGCGTGTTTGTGTGTGCGATGGTTTTGTGAGTGTGCGTGCATGCGTATGTTTGTGTGTTTGCCTTGTTTATTTGCGACGTTAAGTTTATGTGTATATGATTGTGTTGACGCGTGTACGAGTTTTTGCGCGTGTGTATACATGCATCACAGTGTATGTACATGTGTGCGTGCACATGCCAAAAATAAAAAAGGAATCTCTGCTACAGTTGTCTCTTGTTGCCGATTGTACAATAATCTGTTATCCATTGATTCCATGCACAGACTTGCTGCATTCTGGTGTTGGTTCTTCAGGAACAACAGCTAGTGTACAGTAAACAAGCGCGAACCTGTAAGTGTATCATTGTTCTTCTTGTTTCTTTTCACGCAAAATCAGCGTCACCAACGTCGTCATATCTAGAGTATAATTACGTCAGTCAAATACGTCACTCGTACACTTACTATCCATTAAAAGTTTGATCTTTCTAGTAGTATACTGTTATCAAGAGAGCTAACTTGGAAATACCTTTGGTGTTTTGTCTAAGGGAGATAAGCGTCTTCAGTGACCTTTGACCGGGGATAATAGTGATAAGATTTCCCACGTGTGGAATTCCTTATTTTCAAACGAGGCATGCTGTGACCTTATCCTCATGAAAGTAAAGAAATGGCAACATTATTAGCAGTACATACTATGAAAACAAGTATTTTATTTGTTTATACCCCTTTGGTATGCTTTTTCAGGGTGTGCCGAATACACATACTTTATTTCTGACAACTTGTAGGCTTTAGTTTAGACTGAAGTTAATTTTACACTGTTTCACCTTGTATATTTATCGCGTGACATCCACTGGTGATAAACTAGTACATATGGCCATGTGTAAGCCTCACATCGGGACAGGGAAACAGGACAGATATAATTCTTAAATTAATGCATACGACACGTGTAGACCATACAATGTGACACGTTAACGTGACAGGTATCGAGAGTAAAATGGCCGTACGGCCATGTGTAGACCAGACATTGTGACAGGCAAACGTGACAGGTAATACTCTGTTGCATACTTCCGTGCATAGATCAGAGATAAACGTGACATTTGGCTCATAAGTTGGTTCATTAAGAAGTCTACAAGATCGAAAATGGAAAGGCCTAAATCTCTGACAAGTTATTCATTGGCCATTTTTCACAGTGCATTTTCTTGTTTCTGTTGATTCTTGCTGTTATCCGGATGGAGGTTGTTTCAACGAGTATCTTTCGCATCTACACTAACGTTGAAAATATTTGTATATGCACGTGTTTTGCGTTCCTCTCTTTAGCATAAACTTGCAAGCGGTTAGCGAGGGGTTAGGGGACTATTTCATGTCTGTTTATTTAACATTTGGAAATTATAATGTACATCGTGAAATTTATGAACTTTCCTAATGGTTTTGTTGCTGTTTATTTTTATATGTTTTGATTTAGATAATTTGTCGTCTTTGTGCACTCTTTGTCGGTGTGATTAAATAGTGTTCTCTCAATGGGTTTTGTATACATCAACAGTAATTTTTTTTAAAATTATTTTTGTAGGTGTAATCCACTCATTGGTGCGAAATTTGCTATACACCACTAGCTGTCGGCACTCGTTGTAGGTGTAATAAAAATCAATGTTCCTTTCATTCTTTGGAATGCTAGTATACTTTAAGATTTATTGACCGTTTTTGTAGGTGTACTTAAAAACAGCGTTTCACTCACAGTCGTTAGAATTTGCATACGTGTGCTTTCTCGCTTAATCGTAAATTCAGTTCTTGTGGCAGCCAACCATTATTTCTTCCAGACTTCCTTAGCTGTTGTAACGGTTTTGTTTCCACTACAGTCACATTCCGCGATTAGCTGATTATTTTTTTTTCTTTAGGCCCCCGTTTCCTTCACAACCCACATTTTTCTCATCACGGTCGATATTAATGACTTGATTACAACCATGTTCAAGCCTATCAGGTCAGAGGACTTTTTCTGTCCTCTTATTTTATCCATGGATTTTTTATAAGACGATCGATCCAAATCATCGTTTATTGTCTTGATGGTGTGCTGGGACCAGAGTCTGCAACATGGGTAAATGGTCCTGATGGGGCCAAGTTCCTATTAGGAGAGGCATCACTGATGCGCGCGCTCTAATGCTCTAGGAGTAATGGTTGGAGCGCCGCATTATGGGCATTAGTGGTTAGGTCTTCGATAGATATATAGTGGTCATCACTATCGCTCTCTCTCTCTCTCTCGCTCGTCCTCATTCTCGCTCAGCTTTTAACTCTACTTTCTCCTTAGTTCTCTCTCTCTCTATCTCAAACACCAACACACACACACACACACACCAAAATAATTTTAAACTCTTATCTATTCATTGTTTACTCTTTCTTTAACCGGTAGCTCTCTCGCTTCACTAGCCCTGTCTCTTTCACTCTCCTATATCTCCTAGTCTGTCGCTCTCTCTTAGCTAGTCCTTTCCCTCTCACTCTTTCACCCTTACTCTCTCTCTCTCTCTCTCTCTCTAGTTCTCTTTCGCCCCACCCCACTCTTACTCTCTTTCTCCTTCCTTTCTTCAGTTGCTCTTCAGTTTCTTTACTCATTTTATTTCACATCTTTCACTAGTCGTAGCGCTATAATTTTGCGATAGCGGTTGTAGGAGCAGATGGCCATCCGCATCTGGTGCAACTAGAAACTCTATAATCGTGTTTTACACTGTTCTGATTGCATTTGAATCTATCAGTCCTGCAGCGCATGCAAGAAAGTTAGAAGACGTCAAACAGGGAGAGAAGGGCAAATAAGAGTCAGAGTCCACTTTCAAAAACAGAAGCACACTTGTAACCTTGACATTCGATGTGCACAACTGGGACTCCACACCCAGATTCACTACTAATTCAAACGTACCCCAGCCAACTAACCACAAACATTCAGTTGACTGCAGAAATGTCTCTATTTTAAAACTTCTCTTTTGTAAAAGAACAAAAGAATTTAATAAATATATCACTGGTCTTTTAATTATTCTTTAATGACAAAGGAGATTACATCCAGACCTTGCTATATAGACAGGGAAGATTTCTGATAATTTCATGGTAAAGAAATTTCGCGCACAGCCTGATTTCTTTGTATGAAATATAAAGATCTAGTGATTGAGTAATTAATTTTGGTTCCACGTCTGCTTCCAGCATTAGCTGATTTCACGGAAGGTTGCCAACAGCCAGGAAGAATTTATTTGACTGAGAAGGGTAGAGATGAACGGAGTCTTTGGATAGAAGATGGAACAGGAGATACCGGACGAAGAGGGGCGGTTTGTTTATACGACCCTACTGCTTTTAGCTGTGGCAATGACGTAGCAGATAGATAAGATATGCGAGACCTTATCTGTAATATTTGACGCTGACTGCTTGAAATGGGCGTGGTCCTTGACTCAGTTTTGTCTTGATTGCCTTTCATAGGCTCATTAACATCGTTTTAGTTTATTGTTCAAGTAGGATGAATATCTGCAGGCATGCATTCAGTTTTATTAATGTTATTTTTCTTTCCAAATATAACAGTTATTTATTTAGTACGGTTATAGATATACTGCCGATGGCTTAAAGACCAAGTGAACTGGAACTCACTTCAAACATATACACTTATACAAAGCAGATATTTCATAATGTCAGCATTTCCAACTGCCATAATCAGCAACTTTTATAAATGTTATTGCTTTAGGGTTACAGGTGGGATAGAAACCAGAGCTCTCGTGCACATGATTACTGCATGACGTCATACAGTAGCTAAAATGCTCTGGGCTTTAGTCCAGTGAAGTTTGTTACTTTGTTCCGCGTGCAGTTAAGGTTAGCATTCAGTCACACAATTACCTTCAAATTAAAAGAGTGGCTTTTAGACCTCTGTGTCTTCATTTAAGTTCCTTTGGGTACACTGGCACCAGCGAACCTCTCATAGTAACACGTTGTTTTAATTACGTATATTGTAATATCCATTGGGACTTATGACTTTGAAATAAGATATACATTATTGGAACACCTAAATCTATTGATTGAACTCATTTCCACTGTTGGCCTAGATTTCTCTTCATTTGGTTTTTTAAAAACTCAGAGAGATTCATCGTGAGGCGACTTTTAAATTTAAAAATTAGGTCAAGTAACTACTTTTCGGCTGCAGTATGCTCTACAATCATCTGAGTTCTCCATTCCAAGTTCTTTAAAATGGCACTTTTTGAAATGTTTCTGTAGTGCAGTAAATTTGCCTATCCTTATTTCTAACTTAATTATCATATAAATTGTTAAATGTCCAAGTGACCTGATTTTGCGCACTGCTTATGCTGATATTTTTAAAATGCCAGTGTTGGAGTAAACAACTCAAGTGGAGAATGTGCTAGACTTGCTGATGTAATCTAAACTGGTTTTAGGTGGATGAGTAGTTTTTATTATCCAATGGTTAAGATTTACAAGAACGAAACCAGCCAATGTGCTGAGATCAAAGTTTGCCTATTGAAAAGAATTGTATTCTCTAATCACTTTGAATTTGGAATGAAAGAAGTAGAGTCATAAAAAGTGGCCATTATCTTAATGGTGATCTAACTGATTGATTGAAAGAGAATGGACTTAGAAATATTTCATGCATTTTGTTACTGATATGTTATTCTTGAATTTTACTTAGAGATGTGAGTAGACTATTATTTCTTCAAATTGTGAACTATGATGCTTGTATGTAGTATGCTAAACAATTAACATTGTTTCCAGTGAACCCATTCATACAACTCTTATATAGTATTTATTGTGCTGTGTGTGTATCAGACTAATAAATATTGTTGCAGGAAACTTAAGTCTAGACTTGAACATAAAAAAGAATGGAGTTAGAGAGGAATAAAGTGGAAACTTAGCACACAACACACACACACACACACACACACACACACACACACACACACACACACACACACACACACACACACACACACACACCAATTATACTTTACAGGGAAGCATCCTTTTTTCTTTATACCAGAATCTCCAAGTATAGTGATTTAGAAAAGTCTCTACCTCCAGTGTGTAAGTGTAAGGATGCTTGTTGGCAAAGTATGCTTGACTACATCGTGGAATTTCTGATAAAAGGAAGTTACTGGAAATTGCTACATTGTTGTTCTGCTTGAGGGAACTAATTGGGCAAAGGAGCACCCTATTAGTCTCAAGAGAATAGCGGCACTTCAGTATTCTACAGCGTGCAAGAGAAACGTGAAGAACTGGCAATTCTATTGTGAACATTAAAATTGTGACTTTGTTATGAAAGCACTCAAAGACTTATGCCAAAGAGTCACACAAGTCTGTGTAGTTGTGAAATTTCATACATGTCTATGTACTCGGTCACCGATACACATGTAGTTGGTTATTTTCTTGATAAAGAGGACCCCGAACAAATCACCTAATAGACTCTTCCCGAAGACATGAAAATTCATGTCACAATAATGGACAGAAAATTTCATTATGCCTGCTTTTTTTTCAAATTTTCATCAGAAATTGTAGCCGGCTGGACGAACTCACCTCTTGGCAATTGAGTGTTTGTGAAGTCAGGACAGAATGCAATCAGGATTTGTTTATAATTTAAAAGCCAGCTATTGGAGAATTCATTGATTTATTGTCGGCCTGCTTTCGCTTCATTTGTACTGGGAGCTCACAGACCGAGTGGCTTCGCCTGAACGCCCAGGCCAACGCCGCCATGTACACGTGTGTATTCGAAAGAGACAGAAAATTCTCTTAGCGATGTGACATTTCGGTTCACTGTTTACGTGATTAAATCCCTTGTTTTCACACAAGACAAGAAACAGGTAGTTCGGCTACTCATATAAAAATGCTTAAGTACAATACAAGAATATGGTATATTCTATGAATACTTACATTTGTAGTCGATCAGTAAGGGTATTCAAAAGACGACATAACTTTGGGGGAGGGGACTTGTGAAAGTCACCGTTTGGTTACGCAGCAACACGTGCTGTGATGCCAAGAGGTCTAACTGCTGCCATACGACAATTTGTTCAAGATTTCTGTTAACGATCAGTTAAATCTGTCAAGATATCAATATATAATAGTTTTATGCCTGTTGTTGTCATTGTGTTTGTTGTCCTTTTCAGACTGATGAAAGTAACTTTAAAAAATGATTGCTCTGTCTTCTGCCTTTGTGGATAACAAAATATTTACTAATTAATGCAGGAATATAAAAACACTTTAAAAAGTGCATGTACAGAATTGTTCAAGTGCTGATCTCGATTTTAAACAGTTGATATATATATTTTTTTTTCTGCCTTCCCTGCATGGCCTCGCTCTCGCACACATGGGTGCACACAAACATATGAGCGCGCGTGCACACAAACACACACATAAACACACACACACACACACACACACACACACACACACACACACACACACCGTCTTTTAATATAGAGACCAGGCTTATCTTTCAGAAAATTATATTTTTCTAAGAGGCTATGTAGCCAGACACCCCACCACTGAATCATAATTTCATGAGAATCCTTCTGCTTCTGGAAGTAGTGCCATGCGCGCGTATGCCCAACAATGTCGGCTTTGGTTGTGTCGTCAGACAAAGGCACGGTGACGACATGACCCGGAATGGATTTCTGATTATGTCCGGCATTGAGGGACAGCCACAGAAATGAAGTGAATCTGCTAGCGATAAAATGAAGTACTGTCAATGACCAGATCAGGACAAAGAAATATGTCCACCAGCCCCCCTCTCCTGCTGCTAATCAACTTCAGTGACTCTCTTAAAAGGTCTCTCTGTAGGCCTGGCCTGCATTGCGAGACCGTTGTCGTGTTGTTTAGGTGTGGAATGGGTCTGAAGATGTATGGGGAAGTGGGGTGAGGGGTTGTTAATGGGCGGGAAAGACCCAAATCTGTCACCCAGCGTGCGTGCTTTCTTCTCTGGGGTTTGAAGAGTACTGGACTCTGTCGTGTATTTAAATTATTTCGTGTCTTTAAACTATCGTGTGTTTAAACCCTGAGTGACCCTGTTTACCATAGTCTATTATTGCGGTGTAGTTGTGGCTTGTGTTCTTAGATCTTGTCGTGTGTTTCGACCTTGACCGATCATATCAAGGGGTTCTCATTTGTCGAGTCTTATGTATAAATCGGTTTATTTCCAGTCTTGTACTTAGTCAGATGTTCAGTATCTGCCTGACCCTGTCATTTTATTTCTGTTATGGCCGCCTGATACTTTGTAATTACGTAAGTTTCTAGAATTCTAGCTCAAGTATGTTTGAAAAGTACAAGTGACATTATGAAGATGAAAATTATATCATTTATATTCTGGCATGACTAATTTGTGTGATTTGTTTGTTATTTTACGTTGCAAAAGTTTCAGAATCTACAGATGAAAGAAAGCGACGTTGGATTTCGTCAGTTCTCCCTTTCTTCATCTTCTTTATAATTTTTTTAGGGGGAAGAGACTGTTTCAAGCGCTTAGCTATATATTCTTCAATATTAACTCTGCACGGTTTGTCTGGGGTTGTGATGTTGATGGATGTACTAATTAACTGACGAGGGAGGAGGGTCATTGTCTGCTTTACCTTTTAAGTTTAATTAATCAGTTTGGCTTATCACTTTTTCCCAATGGGCGTTTCACCTCTAGGTTTCACATTTCTCTCAGATATGCCTAAAGCTCTCGTTTCAAACGCGCAAAAATTAAAGGGGGTCGTTTAAGCAAATATTTATCACAAAAAAATATTTGAAAGAACAAATCGTAATCGTACATTTTAACATAACCTTTCTTTTTAGTGCGTGCACCAATAAGAGATAATGTGACAAGATTATAATATACCATTTAGTAAACTAAATATGTATTGATTAACCTTTAACGTGAGCAAAATATATATGCATGTACCGTAGACATATATGTCTTTGTCGCCTGGTACTAAATGTGAATTAAATAATAAAACATAACATAATAACATTCAAAAATCAGCATTATCGTCTATTTTATTATGGACTAAATATGAATTAAGAAACAAAAACAAAGCAAGTTGTCATAAAGCAAAGCGAAATAAGAATCAAAATAATGGAGACTACTACTATCATATATACGAAAAAAAATATATATGTAAAAAAAAATATATGTAAAAAAGATATAGTAACAGCTTGTAATGCGAAAAAGTATCCTTAAACAGTTGCCTACTACCACAAGAACTCAATATTCATATAGTAACAACATAATCTTCTGTCATAATAATTAAATATAAAAATGTAAATATGTAAATATGTAAAAATATAAAAATGTAAAAATGTAAAAATGTAAGCTAATCAGAATTAAACTTTGTATAGTAGCAACATATTTCATGTGCATAAACCTCCCACACATAAACCTCCCACACATAAACCTCCCACACATAAAACTCCCACACATAAACCTCCCACAAATAAAACTCCCACACATAAACCTCCCACACATAAACCTCCCACACATAAAACTCCCACACATAAAACTCCCACACATAAAACTCCCACATATAAAACTCCCACACATAAAACTCCCACACATAAACCTCCCACACATAAACCTCCCACACATAAAACTCCCACACAGTGTATTTTCTTAAGAAATAAAACATGTATAAATAGCCATGTAACCGAACACAAAACTTAAATATTCATAAAGTAACAATATAAACATAAAAGATGAGTATATTCACTAAGAAACAACGTAATGTACATTCGCTTGGACTTCAAGGACATTGAGTAACAACACAAAGTATTCTTCTATCGCATGATTTAAAGCGACATAAAGTAACAGCAAAGTATTCTACAATCGTACGAATTAAAACCGCATAAAGTAACAACAAAGTATTCTACTATCGTACGAATTAAAACCGCATAAAGTAACAACAAAGTATTCTAATATCGTACGAATTAAAACCGCATAAAGTAACAACAAAGTATTCTAATATCGTACGAATTAAAACCGCATAAAGTAACAACAAAGTATTCTAATATCGTACGAATTAAAACCGCATAAAGTAACAACAAAGTATTCTACTATCGTACGAATTAAAACCGCATAAAGTAACAACAAAGTATTCTAATATCGTACGAATTAAAACCGCATAAAGTAACAACAAAGTATTCTACTATCGCAAGTACATAATGCAGAGTCGTGGCTGTACGGGAGTAATGACGTTCACCATAAAATGACATCGAGGAGGAGACCCAAGGGTCTAGTGTGAAGTCGGAGGACCCAAGAGGCTGCCGACAGTACATCTCCAAAGGGACAGCATCCACTTAGCCGAGTTGTGTCTACGAGAGTAATTAGGCGCTGAGAAGGCGAGGCGACGGCCCAGTCAGTACTCTTAGTCTAATTAGTCAGGCTGACTACCCCCGACGTGCCAGACTTAGTACTCGATAATTACCGTCCTTAGGTCTAATCTCTGCCATTTACGAATTAAGAGAAAGTCCACGGCAGGTGTTCGGAAAATATTCGCCTTCACTTTGTAAGATTTATATTCTGCGCTCAGATAAGCATCCTTTAATAAAGGAAATGGTTGACTTGCCCTTGTTTATATGCATTTACTTAGATTATTGTTTTACATTAGGAAAAAAGTACCAACAACAAATTTTTCGCAACGTGTACTGAATGAAAAGCGTATTTTGGTAAACTACTGTAGGATTAAAAAACGACATATATTTGAACGAAATAAAGATAGTATCTTATCATTTAATGTACTTATAGTTTTACATTCTCTTTGGATATCTGTTTCCTGTTTTTCTTTTTAATCTTGATGTCCTTTGACCGTAAGAACTATACCTCATAATTAATAGGATTTGAACGGCATTGATGTCTAGGGGTGCACCCAGTGCAATGGTCGTTCATTAAAATTTACCAACAGTTTTGCTTTCTAGGAAAATCTGATCGCCATTTCAATCTTGTACCACTTCTGATTTTAGTTTAGCGGTCAATACATTCATCTCATTTTAAACAAACAAAACAATAAACACGCAAACAGAGCCAGACTATTTATTTTGAATTCATGAACATTTACAATTATTTGTAAGTTTGCAATTTGAAATTTTCTGCAAAAATTATGAATTTTTCGTAATTTTACTGATGGACCCAGCTAAAATAAGGAACTATTAATTAATATATTAAATTCAATTAACACACATATTTTCGGCTATGACTTTTAAAAACAATACACCCATTATATACTAATCTGTCTCTCTGTTTATCTTCTTATATGTCTGCCTCTCTCTTTTCATATATAGACACACACTTGTGTGTTTAATGTGTGTTTTCATATGTGTGTGTTTGCGTCTGTGTGTGTGTGTGTGCATCTCTCTCTCTCTGTGTGTGTGTGTGTGTGTGTGTGTGTGAATACAAGTAAGTAGACAAAACAATGACTATCTCTGATTTGACTATGATTTTTCAACTTTCTATGGAACAAATCGATGCTTACTTTTTTCCCCCACAAGAATTATCTGAACTTGGAAGATCGTGTCTGCTGTCATGAAGAGCCTCTGACAAAGAACTTATTTTGTCCCTTCTTCGACGATTGCTTCAAGACGGGAGTATGACGTCATTTCTTGCCTGTTTTTGCTTGTAAAAGTCACTTTGATTACCATCATTTTTCCTGAAGGATGTGCTGTGTCTCGCTCATACTGAACAAAGGAAATGTGAAATAGAGCGTCTTTCTCCTTTCACATTTTCCTGCTCCCTCTCACACAGACACACACAGACACACACACAAACACACACACACACACACACACACAAACATACAGACACATGTACATACAACCATATACACAAAAACACATCAAAGTACTCTGAAATATTTCATCCTTCTTTCTCTTTCACTGCCTTTTCACTTTCACCTATTCACAAACACACAGGCAGTGACATTTACATGCACATAGAAGTATGTTCATCGGCTTCACGATTTTCTGTGTGTGTGTGTGTGTGTGCGTGCGTGCGTGCGTGCGCGCCCGCGCTATTATTCTCTTCAGCTCTTTTCTAGAAAAATCGTGAAGATAAATGCTTTTTCACACGTTAGTCCCTCTTTGCGTTAACCAGTTCTCGTCTCTCTTGTCCAGTATATATTGCCGTCCATTCACCAAACGCACTGTAACATCTTCATTGTCCAGTACACTTGCGTCCTATGCACCAAATGCACTGTAACATATTCATTGTCCAATAAGCTTTGCCGGCTAATACTCCATATGCACTGTGCGATCTTCATTGTCCAGTACACTTGCGTCCTATGCAACAAATGCATTGCACCGTCTTCATTGTCCAATACTCTATGACGTTTTGTGCACCGAATGCACTGTGCCGTCTTCATTCTATGACGTTCTGTGCACCAAATGCACTGTGCCGTCTTCATTCTATGACGTTCTGTGCACCAAATGCACTGTGCCGTCTTCATTCTATGACGTTCTGTGCACCAAATGCACTGTGCCGTCTTCATTCTATGACGTTCTGTGCACCAAATGCACTGTGCCGTCTTCATTCTATGACGTTCTGTGCACCAAATGCACTGTACTCTTGTAGCAGCAAAGCTTTCGAATGGAAAATCCAAAGTCATCCAAGTTCTTGAAAAAAAAAACAACTGTTACCTAAAGAATATCGAAAAGCAAATTTAATACACTTGCAAAGATTGTCAGAAAGATTTCATTGTGAGCTAATATCATTATCCTTGTAAAAAATTAATTTAAAAATCAATCAACTTTGATTACTGTCAATTAAGAGTAAAGACCGCATGACGAATGATTAGCGAGTCCTAGGCAAGATTGACGGCCAAGTCTAACACCCATCCCCAGGATCTAAACATCCAGTTATGCTCGTCAATATAATCCTTCAGAATGTAAATTAAGGAATTGACAGAAGACTCGGGTACTGTATCTCTTCAAGTTTGTTTCCTTTTCTTTTTCCCTTCCCCTTTTCACATTATGCTGCTGATGTGAGTTATCTCCCCATACTATTTACGAAGTTATCCAGCTTTCTCTTCACATTAATGTGCTATCAGCAGTTCGCGAAGGAAATGATCATGCTGTCTGCATTGCAGTAGTGGTGTATGACAGCACAGCACAGCCCTTCAATCATACGACAGTTATTTGCTAGAGAGCTGTAATCTGCGACGATAACAGTTAAGACTTCCTATCTAAGAATGCCTTGAGAACAATGGTAGTCTTGTGACACAAGTCACGGTTCCCGACAACGCAATAATCAGTAGAGATTGGTTATTGTTTTTTGTGTGCGCGTCTGCATGATATAATGTGCAATTGTCTTCCCACAGCTAGTCCCCCCATCCCTCTCTCTCTCTCTCTCTCTCTCTCTCTCTCTCTCTCTCTCTCTCTCTCTCTCTCTCTCTCTCTCTCTCTCTCATAAACATATTCACATCTTTCCCTTTCGACGTTCGCTGTCTAGCGCCCTCTTTACCTCTCTTTCCCGTTGATAATTTGTGAGGTGCGCACAGTCCGGTTGTCAGCAGATATTTGAAGTATGCCAAACAGCGCAAAAGAAAGATTTTAAGCCTGTTATCTTTAATTGCTTTCACGCACATTTGCATGCTGAACAAACCCGTCCGTTATAAAACCGTTTTACCTTATGTGCAGGAAACATGTATATCTTAAAGGCCCTTAACTCGGGTCTTTACTCACTTTAAGTTACCTAGCTATTAGTGAGCATTCGGGATTAGTTTCACGTTGAAAGTATCGGGATGGGTAGTGGTGGTGGGGGGGGGGGAATTTCTAACTTGTGAAAATAAATAACTGTTTGAGTTTCTTTGACTTAATTTAAAGGGAATGAACTCGCAGACTTCTTTTTCCGCATCGACTCTTTAAAACGAATCCTTTAAATGCCAGCGTTGGACCTTTAAATTAAGCAGATACTAATACCCACTGTATACATTATTTTATCCCCTTTTAATTATCAGCGTTTGTTTGATTTTTTTGTCTGCATTTGTGATTGCTAATCTATAAATGTGTTCAGCTGTTGCTTCACAACTTGCCAGGCAGGTCGAGTTCTTTTCTGCTCTTATTTATTGATTGTGTTTACTGGCAGGAAAAGAATGGTGAAACTTTGCTCTAGTTCATATTGTAATAATGATGATAAACCAAATGGCATTGCTGATGTTATTTTAATGATAATAATAAAACAAATACAGTTTTCTAGTAATTTAGTGTATATAAGGATAATGATAAATGAAATGCAATATATTATATGCTCAATGACATTGTTTGGAATGTATGTAATATATATATATATATATATATTTAAAGTTACTGTGCTACTTTGCACTAACTTTGTTTCATCAGTTCATCAGTAACAACTTGACCAGAAAGCAGTGATCGATTTCTTATGGCTGGCCAAATGACAACTCCCTCACCACGCCTCCACTTCTGAATAGTTTCTAAAACTTAATTTGTTTTTTCCATGACGTGCTGAAATGCATCAGTTTTCAGTATTCAGAGCAACAATCTACGTCAATGGATTTTTATGACGTGCTGAAATGCATCCGTTTTGAGTATTCAGAGCAACAATCTACGTCAATGGATTTTTATGACATGCTGAAATACATCAGTTTTGAGTATTCAGAGCAATAATCTGCGTCACTGGATTTTTATGACATGCTGAAATACATCAGTTTTGAGTATTCAGAGCAACAATCTACGTCATTGGAATTTTAGACGTGCTGAAATGGATCAGTTTTGAGTATTCAGAGCAATAATCTGCGTCACTGGATTTTTATGACATGCTGAAATGCATCAGTTTTGAGTATTCAGAGCAACAACATGCCTCACTGGAATTTTAGACGTGCTGAAATGCATCAGTTTTGAATATTCAGAGCAACAATCTGCGTCACTGGATTATGTAACACGAAGCTCTCAGCCCAGGAATACACATTTGTATGAACCAGATGTTACATTGCACAAATATGATCCTGTGCGGGTAAAAGTATTGTGAATATGACGTCATCCAGAACTCGCCCACTGCGCTGCAAATATTGCCAGTCACACAGTTTTCATGCCTTCATTCGTGATCATTAAACTCCCCCAATACATTAATAATTAATTTATCCTGCCCATTGTCTACAAAGATATCTCATATGTCATCAGAGATACACACGCGCGCGGGCACACGCACACACACACACACAATGGTTGCAAGTACTGTATACATACTTTTCAAGGTGACAGAACCACACAATATGCAAAGAGTTGTGAATGTGATAACATTTTAATGTTGTTCTGCTATTGTAATTTTTTTTTTCAGAATGAAGTGAGAAATAAGAGAACGTATCAAATGTAATAGTTAGTCGACGAACTGTGGAAGAGTGCATAAAGTGATCTCTTTGACATGTACAAGAAATGTCAGGAACCTTCTGGCCCGAAAATATGATTGACAGTACATATAACTACATTATAAAGAAATTAAATCAAGCGTTCCCTAATCCTCCCTTAGCAATTTTATGTTCATTAATAATTAAAGCGAAATAAATAGTTCTTAATGGAAATTAAGCATGAGAGCTGTTAGGTAAAAGTTCTGTGTGTTATTCTGTGAATTATTCATGCTGTGCACACACCCTTGCTCTGGAAGTCATGTGATAGCACCCAATTTAAACATTCAAGACACATTAACCCACATAAATTAGTTCATAATTTTGCAGAGGTAATCAAACGAACATCATTCTTATTGCAATTAAAATATTCTAGACAATAATTTTGAATCTATTTTTACCAGTATGCAGAGACTTGTTTTTAAATGTTCAAGTAGGAATCTATTGCCGTTCTCTCGTCCTGCTAGATCTCGTGCGATCTGCTGCAGCCATGCTATCACTGCAACATCATGACGTCAACAAGATCAGTTCTTTTGCAAACGCGTGAGCCATTCCTGTTCAGCGTGATGTGAGGTTGTATTCGCAATATATCGGCCTGTACACGGTCATAATATGCATGGGAAACAGTTCACAATTACAAATGCATGATTGTGGGTAGAGACCTGTGCATGTATTGAGAACATGCATGACCCAAATATTGCAAATGGAACTTGTAGTGTCCCACCTCCTAATGCACTGTTAATGACGTCATAGCAAATAACATGCCTGCAGCGGATCATGTGACTTTGGGTAAAGCCTTTGCATGAAAAGGACATAAACATTATGCCCCGAGGCAGGGAAAAGCTAGTTTATTTACCGGTACTTTATATAATGATAATAGGATTATGAAAATTCAAAGTTTTAAGATTATATTAACACAACTTTTGATTTCACTTTTCATCTGCACAGGAGCTTGAGAAAACATGGGTGCCATGCGTTCTCACTTCTTGTAATAGTTGGCGGGAAGTCTCTTATTATTCCAGAGAAGGGGCAGGAGGGTGTCCAAAGTGATCGCTGCTAGTCGGAGTTAATATGATCTTTAATTGCTCTGTTAAGTTGACCGTAACAGCCAGCGATGTTAATCTATTACAGCAAAAGGCACATGGGTTAGTAGTCTGTTACGGTCGGACAAGAATGCACCTGGTGGTAGTGGCGCTAACAAGGCCCGCAAGAACTTTCTTAACATCAAATTGATATTAACATCATATTAAGATTGGTTTTGACTTTTCTTGGCTCCCTGGGTGGACTGGTCAATATCGAGGCCTTCAAATATTTTAAATTATATAAATTATTTTTAAATTTGAAAATTGTAAAAGGAAAAGTGTTGTTGTTCAATTAGGTGACCGCTCTATGTATATGTTTATACTTCTGTCGAAATAATGTATTTATGTGGTTACTTGAACACAGAAAAATCGCTATTTATATATTAAATCTTTAAACTTGTAGAACTTATATAATAAATTGAAACGCTAAAGATATGTCATTTACTAATTATGGTGATTGAAGT
This sequence comes from Sinotaia quadrata, assembly GCA_028829895.1. Lineage (NCBI taxonomy): Eukaryota > Metazoa > Mollusca > Gastropoda > Architaenioglossa > Viviparidae > Sinotaia > Sinotaia quadrata. The sequence goes on along the minus strand of CM054184.1, from coordinate 47,943,705 downwards.
TTGGAATGCCTCTTGAATTACTTTGTGTGGACCATACCGTGAAATAGCTCATGTCCTGTTAATACTGAGAAGAGTAAAAACACGTGTACGAACGTGACGCTTTGCTAAAATAAAAGGGAAGTAATTCTTTAGTTAGGAGAAATAACTGTGATTCATTCCACCACCAAATGAGCACTATTGTGCCACATGCAAACTCTGGAAGTGAAGGAAGCTAACGCATCCTCCCGACTACTAAATGGCGGTTGGTAAAGGGGAACCAAGTCCCTCCAGAGGTACTAACGGTCGAGAACATCCTATGACAAAAGACCACACCCAACCTCTGGAGAGGAAGAAAACTAACGCATCCACCACCCCATCATTTGAATAAGCCACATTCCACAAGGAAAATTTAAGCACAAATACGTCACTTGAATGAGCACTGTACCATATACTGTTGCATCTTTTCTGCATAAATTTAAACTGCCAAGAAATGCAAGCAACCGCTCTCAGAATAATACTAGGAGTTAACAAGTACGAATCTTAGTGGGTCGGCGCCGGGTAGAAACCAATACATTTATTAAATGAAATGAGGCCCGACATACCACCACCACCCAAACCGGTGAACACCCAATAAACATTTAAACACAAATGTTTTATTATTGAATCTGCATTTAATACAAAGTCAAATACAAGTACACTCCAACACTTATTTCCCGAAATCCACTTTCGGAAATTACACAGACCGTATGTAAATAAATCATGCACCAATATTTAACTAACCTGAAAACCCACCACTCCGTCTCAGAACGACCTTTCCTATCTCACTTTATCAGACGGACAAATCTCACTACGCTGACGGTAATTGTGTACCCAACAGACAACAAAACATGAATAAGGACTTTACTTGAAATGTTTAGTTAACAATTGTTATCAACTTCCTCCTAACACTTCAATCTTTACAGTTGGGCTGTCGGTAATTACGACCCTACTGAAACCATGCTCCCAAAGCACCTTAATAAATTTCTCATACCCCAAAATTCCCCAGAACTCATTAAACCAACGGAAAAATAATACATGGATGAAATACGACATAGTATTTTTTTTAATACTTGACAACTTTAATCGACTGAGCGATGAGAGGCAAAACCAAACAAATTAATTTGGGCACCAGTCTATTTAGGGATACCCAGAAATGAAATTGCAGATTCCCTTGCGATAAAATTTTGGATGGAGGGGAAGACGGGTGGGTAAAAGAGAAGATTGTAGTAAACGTAGCTCAATGTATAGTTCATACTTAAAATAGTCATAGATGTGTATGTGTGTATATCTTTCTTTAATACTTCTGTCGTGTGTTCTTTAATTTTCGATATATCCATATATCTCTCTTATTTATTTATTTATATACATAATTTATATGATGATTTATGATATGGACGGTGGGTGAGCGCAAAACTGAATGAGTGGATGTAAGGTTGGATTGCTAAATGGATGGATGGAGAAAGGAAGATAGATACAAAATAGAGAGACAGAGGCAGTGATATCTGAGAGACAGAGACGGTAATATCTGAGAGAGAGACAGACAGACAAGCAGTGACAAAAACAAAAAATACATCGAAATATACTTATATGCAGTCTAAGACGGAGAGATGGTCAGACATACGAGAGGTACTTAGTAGGTGGACGGACGGAAAGTCGGAAACACCATTGTGATTTATCGCTATAGTTTCCATATCATTTTTATATAAGAGATGAGAATTTTGCATTTTTCTGAATATTCTAATTTTAAAAATATTTTTTCCCCATTTGGCATTTGCCTTTCTTCAAGGCATTGTCTTATCACACTTTAAATCTATAATTCATTACATAATTTCTAAAGTCTATTTCTTTTACTGTTTATAAAAATATTAATACATGATTTTATTTCTGAAAAGGTCTTCTGAAAATATGAATTCAGTGTTAATGAAATTTTCGTATAAGTGCTGTTTCAAAGCATAATGTAAACAAAACTATTATTACTGATGATGACGATGACGATGATGATGGTAACGACGATGGCGGTGGTAGTGGTAGTGGTGGTGGTGGTAATTGAAGCTATAGTAACTCCAAGCAAACGTAACATTAGGGAAAATTATTATTATGTCTTTATGTACATTTATTATAAGATAGAGTCAGTAAATAATTGAGTCTCATTACCGCGCGATCTTCTGGTGCTCCCTTAGTTATGCTCTTTCATTCTGTCTATTATTAGTGATGAGATTCATGTCATTTACTGGTGATGTACAAGAGAGCTTTCATACAAGAGCGTTTCATGCACGGAAAATGCCACAGTGGTATCTCACATGGAAAAGTGCCACAGGGTTATGTCACGTAGAAAATGACATGGGGATATGTCACGTGGAAAATGCCACAGGGGTATGTCACGTGGAAAATGCCACAGGGGTATGTCGCGTGGAAAATGCAATGGGGGTCTGTCACGTGGAAAATGCCACAGAGGTATGTCACATGGAAAATGCAATGGGGGTCTGTCACGTGGAAAATGCAATGGGGGTGTCACGTGGAAAATACCACAGAGGTTTGTCACGTGGAAAATGCAATGGGGGTCTGTCACGTGGAAAATGCAATGGGGGTGTCATGGTTGAAAATACCACAGAGGTTTGTCACGTGGAAAATGCAAGTGATATGTCATGCTAAAAATGCCAATGGTGTGCCTCGCACGAATAATGATTTCGACTGCTCACACCGTAAAAAAATCCCTTGATTATTTCATTTGTCATCTGTCTCATGTCTTCTTGAATAAGAAATGAACTTCATCAGCATCGAGCTGCATGATCGCGACCCACACTGATCTGCAAGAACATAACGGCTCGCAATGCCGTGGAGTTTGGAACAGCAGCTATTAAGAACGAAATATGACAGGAGTGTCTGCAGTGCCGCTGGACTGTGAAGAGAGGTTGCTGCCTGGATCAAGCCGGCAGACGTCACTGCCACTCAATTTCAGGCCCCTCCATTCTTTTCATCTACCCTATTGAGGAACCTGTCCGCCTGTCATTCCCTGAGTGTAACCAAGAGGAAAACAACCCCGTTAACACATCCAATCACCTTCTGTCATATTAGTCAGCATCGCTGAACATACTGACGAGGTAGCGGTGTGGGCATTAGCCGCCCAGACTTAGGAAGTTTCGCGGGGAGATTTTCGAGGTCTAAGGACGAGGTCTCTTCAGTTTTCACTAGGGTTTGGCAGCCATCTGATTGCTTTATGAAGAACGCTCTCTTTCTCTCTCTCTCTCTTCGTCTCCCTCTCTTTCTATTTTTAGCCTTTCTAGCGTCAAAGGAGCCCAAGTCACGCTAATGAAAATACAATGACTTTTCTCAGTGTAGTCTCGCCCGCCAGAGACTAATGCATCCTGTCTTTCAATAGAACTGTCAACTTTCCTAGAAGCGGATAATTATAATGCAAGTACTATTACCTTTCTTAGTTAAGGGTTATTATTTTTATTATATTATCTTTATCAAAGGACGAGTATAATCAGTGTTAACATCTCAGTCCACCACATGATTCCGTTGAAGGCAGTGATGGTTCCATTAGTTTCCTTCCTCTCCAGAACTTGTGCGCGCGAGTCTTTTCATCCACGGACAGGTGTACCCAAACTTTTTGCAAAGAGGGCAGGATACAGGTAAAAATGTGTTGGGGCCGAACATTCAGTCCAATTTATGGGAAAACGTAAATTCACGGGAAAATCCAATGTCTGAATTGATTTTATGACAGAGGCTGCGAGCCAGTGGAGATTTGAACCCAGGCCGGACTTTGGACATGCCTGTCCTAGGACGTTCTTGGCCCTGAATAGTTCCGGAAATATTTGGTTCTCCTCACTACATTCTGGGGCTCCGAACCACTATGTGGACCGCTTAATGCGACCCACTCACACCCACCCCCGCCAAAGTAGAGCGTATCAGATAAGTTCGCTCTTTTAAAAAAGAAAAGACTAAATCCGCGTATAAGTAGACATGTTTGCGGCTGCCCATGCAGACAAATAGATTGATGGTATGTAAGGGATACATTAGCAAAAGGATTGGTAAGCAGACATAGTTGGTGGTCAGATAGACAGAACAGTAGATAGATAAATGCATACGCAAGTGGATATATAAGCGTACGGAAAGATGGATAAACAGTTGCGGTCGCATAGAAAACAAATAAGCAGTTAAAGAGATAGGCAAAATATCATTTCGTGGGACGTGGAAGGATGGATAAAGTAATCCACATTGTCGAAATGTAATAGCAATTAATATTTTAATAGAATATAAACAAGAGTTATCAGCCTTTTGCACTCTTAAATTTTAAATGACTTCTGCAGCATTGTGCATTGTTGACTGTTATCTTAATGATTAAAAGATGAAAAAGAAATTAACTCCTGAATATTTCTGGATTTTTATAGAGAAATATGCATGCTACACACTTACAGCTATACCTACACTCTCACACAGATCGTACATTTATTCATACACGATCCACCAAGCCGTATTCTGCAGTCTTCACTATCGTTGTAATAAAATCTATAAAGCAGTACTCTGTTTAATGTTAAATTGTTTATAGATTGTACATTCACCATGTGTGATCAACATTAAGAAATATTAACAGTATATTTTTATTATCAACCAGTACACACATAAACAAACGCCCAACATGTGTAGATAGTTTTCATCTAGCCAGTGAAGTAGTCACAGCCGAAATAAGCAACGATAAACATTTTAAAGCGGTGTTGGTGGTGGTGGGGTGGGGATGGTGGGGATGTGTGTATGTGTGTGTGGTAATTGAAAAAAGCTAAGGAAACTCAAAGTTAATTCGACACTGAGCAATGCCGAGAAACTCAAAACAGCTTGAGCCGCGCATGCGTACACGCAACTTGCAGCCTCTTACTAGTCTTAGGTAAGCGCCGCAAGTATATTGTAGTTCACTTAAGTTACCGTTCTTTCCTTGACGACATCTTTTCCTTTTCTCGCTTATCTGTCTTGGTCAGTTTAGCGTCAGTTGTAGATTAACTCTTGCACAACCATTGTACGTGAAGGCAAAGACCCTCGATGACCTTGCTCCAGTAACTCATCCCCGAACCCCCTTTCTCTGAATGGGTGGTCTTAGCTACAGTCTCGACTAACGTCAGAACTAAATTCTCAGCAGCGTATTATCAGGATAGTATCAGAGATCAAACGTCAAGCAGAACTCATTTGAAGGTGATATAGAATTGTAAGCCAAGCAAACGAACAAAAGGGAAAAGGTTCTCCATCATCTTTTCCACTTTTCTTTCTTCCTTCGTTTTTTCAGGGGAATTGTACTGCGTCATGAGCAGCGAACTGAATACTAGGCAGTCAACCGGAAGTAAAAGTCTGCGTGCGGGTCATAGTGAAACAAAAAGGTATCGGGAGCTTTCTTAATTTGCTGTTGTCAAGGCAACAGCATACAGTATAGACAAACTCTGGTATACACGATACAGCCGCGAATTTGTATTTTAAAATTAAACTAATGTACAATACCGCCTAAAGACCGTGAGTGGCTTACTTGTCTTCTGACGGGTCAAAATAACGGATGTAGATCTCAAGGATATCACTCATCTTTGTTGTCTCTCTCTTATTCTTCTCTCTTACATCTCCCTCCCAGTCTGTTTTCACTTCTCTCTCTCTCTCTCTCTTGCTCCCTATCCACCACTCTCTTTCTCATGTCATCCTTCCCAATCCTTCTATTTCATTCTCTCTCTTTTCTTTGCTCCATCAGTGTCTGTCTAACTCTCTCTCTCCTCCCCCTTCCACTCCCATCCTATTCTCTCCCTTACTTGCTGTTCGTATCCCAGAACTTTCCTGATTTGGTTCGTCAAAAAGAGATAAAAATACGGGTACCTTTCAGTTCTGAGATCTCAAGACTGTTCCAGGCAACACTTAACTATCTTCGTTTTAAATGTGTTTGTAAATATGGCTTATAAAACTTTTGTAAAGTTGGCTTGACTTATAATACATACATTTGTAAAACTGGCTTGTCTTATAATATTTGTAAAGCTGGCTTGGCCTATAATATTTGTAAAACTGGCTTGACTAATAATACACACATTTGTAAAGCTGGTTTGTCTTATAATACATGCATTTGTAAAGCTGACTTGCCTTATAATATTTATAAAGCTGGGTTGACTTATAATATTTATAAAGCTGGGTTGACTTATTTGTGAAGCTTGCTAGTCTTATAATACATTTGTAAAGCTGGCTTGTCTTATAATACATGCATTTGTAAAGCTGACTTGTCTTATAATACTTACATTTGTAAAGCTGGCTTGTCTTATAATACATGCATTTGTAAAGCTGGCTTGTCTTATAATACATACATTTGTAAAGCTGGCTTGTCTTATAATACATGCATTTGTAAAGCTGGCTTAGCTTAGAATGTTTGTAAAACTGTCTTAGCTTAGAATGTTTGTAAAACTGTCTTAGCTTAGAATGTTTGTAAAACTGTCTTAGCTTAGAATGTTTGTAAAACTGTCTTAGCTTAGAATGTTTGTAAAACTGGCTTAGCGTAAAATTTTGTACAATTGGCTTGACGTAAAATAGTTGTAAAATTGACACGGAGAATGCTTGTTCAACTGATCTGTCGAAGAATGTTTGTAAAACTGGTTTGTTGTAGAATGTTTATCAAACTGCTACTTGAAAGTTGTTCTAGTCGGACAACAGCTGACGTTATATTTCACTGTATTGTCAGGACAAACCTAGCTAACAAAATGAAACGCAAGCTTACCCAGCTCCCCTCCCCATATTTCTTTTCTATCCCCCTTCCATCAAATATAAGATCTTTCATGCCCTATTTGTGTGTCTCTCCTCCTATCGTGACATAATCTTGTGCACCATACTCTTTGTCTGTCCACCTATCGTGACATGTGACATAATTTTGTGTCTCTCCTCCTATCGTGACATAATAATTATTGTGTCTCTCATCCTATCGTGACATGTGACATAATACTGTCTCTCCTCCAATCGTGACATGTGACATAATATTATGTCTCTCCTCCTATCGTGACATAATCTTGTGCACTATACTCTTTGTCTGTCCTCCTATCGTGACATAATCTTGTGCACATACTCTTTGTCTGTCCACCTATCGTGACATGTGACATAATTTTGTGTCTCTCCTCCTATCGTGACATAATCTTGTGTCTCTCCTCCTATCGTGACATAATCTTGTGCACCATACTCTTTGTCTGTCCTCCTATCGTGACATAATCTTGTGCACCATACTCTTTGTCTGTCCTCCTATCGTGACATAATCTTGTGCACCATACTCTTTGTCTGTCCTCCTATCGTGACATAATCTTGTGCACCATACTCTTTGTCTGTCCTCCTATCGTGACATAATCTTGTGTCTCTCCTCCTATCGTGACATAATCTTGTGCCTCACTCGTGAATTTTCATTCAGCTTTGTTTATTTATTTTGTTATTTATTTATTTATTTTAAAATTCCATCTTGAGAGACTTTTGGTACTGATGAGAAAAGTTTTTGCAATGAGGAAATAATTTATAGACAGTAATTTATACCTCTTATATTATAACATAGTGCCGAGAATATATTATTAAAGGGTTCGCCGACAAAAACGCGATGGACAAAAAGCGCGACGAAGCGTTCTGTCCCTAACTGTAATCCTAACCCTAACTCTAACCCCTAACCCCTAACCCTAACCTAACCATAACCTAACCTTAACCCTATCGCGCATTTGTCGGGGCGCGCAATTGTCGTTCGCGCATTTGACGGGTCACCGTAACTTCAAGACGGGACCAGATGCTGGTGTATCTCAGAACGCTGAGTAAGTCGTTGAGGGCAAACAAATTTAAATAGCTTGATCGCGATAACTTGGTTTATAGATAATAACATACACAGAAGAAGAAAGTGAATACGCAGTAATTATCGTAATTATCATGAATGTTTAGTCTTCATAACACGTTACATTTACATGTTCATTCATGTGGCGACACTGCCTTTAATGATTAAAAGCACTGGGATGTGACAATTCCGCACTGAGGTATTTTGTACTACAAGCGTAGCCACTCAAAGCTGGTTCTTTAGCTCTTCGTTTTATAGATTGAAATGGGGGTAAAAAATATAAACGTGTTATGTTCTACTCAGCCTTGTTTCGCAGATTATTTTAGTGTTTCTCTTAATGTATAAATTTATGTATATTGTGAGTAGTGGATGGAAGGATGGATGGAGATAGATAGATAGATAGATAGATAGATAGATAGATAGATAGATAGATAGATAGATAGATAGATAGATAGATAGATAGACGGTATTTTCTCTTCTTGAAATCGTTCCAATGACTATAATTGTCACCTCCCACCCACCATTCTCCCACACCGTTCCACCCACTCGACATGTCAAGTTCTTCAGCCCGCTCGATCAGAGACGGAGCAGCCATCTTGGAACTGTCCTCCTAGAAAACAAGCAACAGTTCCAGAACACAGCACGGGTTGAGTTCTTTTTTCTTTTCTCATTCCTGGGCAGATTTGGGGCCACATTTAATGTCTGTAATTAACCTGTCCGACGGTATCACGTTAGGTATATTTAGGATCTGGCAGTGTCTGTGGGACGACTCCCCTTGCTTGGCGCTATCAATGTCTGCCTCTGGTGTTTAATGCCTGCCTGCTGAGATTAGGGGCTGGAGTAAAGCGTGTCCTTCAAGTATATGTGCACGCGTTTATTTCATGTGCTGTTTGTTTGTTCTTTTGTCTTTGGGTTCTTTTCTTTGTGTGCGTGTGTGTGTGTGTGTGTGTGCGCGCGCGAGTGTAATGGGTATGTGGCTATTTGTGTGCAAACCTGTCATTTTTTTTGTTTGTTTGTAGGTTTAGTCACCAATCTTCCAATTTGTTAGTACTAAATTTTAAAAAAACTTTTCGTTTTAATCTTGAAAACTGTTATGATACAAGTGCGTGTAATGAACACTTCATTAAGAGGACATCGTCATAGACGGTAGTCATGGTTATTTAATAGTGGACAGATATAAACAGTTATCTAACATATGACTGAAATCGTTCACATCAGTCCGGCAGTTTGTAATCTGAAAAATATATTAGTATACTGAAAAAAAATCTATTGTATCAGGAGCGTGCTTACTACTAGTAAGAGTACTTGAAATTGCCCTAAATTTTTTTATCATTAATTTATTTGTTAAAGTGTACCTTTAATTTTAGGTATGTAAGTTGTTACATCCATATTATGACTAAAGATGTTTCGGGTCCTCCTGTTTACGTATAAGTTGTTGAATACAGAATTAATCTGAAGAAATTACGGGTTAGATATGCAAGTAGTTAGATACAGATTAAATTTGAAGATATTGCAGGTCCTCTTATTTCATTCGGGATGGGGGTGGAGTGGGGCTATTTCCCAAGGACATACACAAATTACGTATATTCACATTTATTAATTCCTTTTGTTCGGCGCCTACTTCTTCGTTCATTGTGAGACAGAAGAAAGCCTTGAAATGCCAAATGGTTTCATTCAATATTAAAAACCATCTCCTATTGTGCAATGGTACAGAATAGTATACGCCTTATTAAGCAACGATACAGGATTGCATGCCTCTTATTGTGCAAAGGTACAGTATATTATACGCCTTATTAAGCAACGATACAGGATTGCATGCCTCTTATTGTGCAAAGGTACAGTATATTATACGCCTTATTAAGCAACGATACAGGATTACATACCTCTTATTGTGCAAAGGTACAGTATATTATACGCCTTATTAAGCAACGATACAGGATTACATACCTCTTATTGTGCAAAGGTACAGTATATTATACGCCTTATTGTGCAAAGGTACAGGATTGCATGCCTCTTATTGTGCAAAGGTACAGGACTGCTTGCGTCTTATTATGCAACGTTACTGGATGTTTGGTATAGGACTATAGGTCTTACGTTACAGGATTGTTTACGTCTTGTGCATCTTATTGCATACGTCTTATTGTGCAACTTTACAGGCTTCTATACGTATTAGTTATTGCAACCTCTCTTTAAAAGTTATGTTGTTTCCTCTTTCTTTTATCTAAATAGTTATATCCCACAATAAAGGGAAATAATTAAGTAAGATATAAATTTTATGATGTGTTTTGTTACAGCCCAACCCCCCCCCTTTTTTTTTTCATCTTCTAATCTAATAGTATCATTAAAAAATATTCAAAATTAGTTTTGAAGGCATTTGTATGCGTTTTAAACATTGAAAGCCATAAAATCTGCATTTACTTCATCGAAGCTATTTTTATTCCACGTCATTTTTACATATATGCTGAAGCGATTTAACTTTTATCCGTTGTCAGTATTTTCTTTTCCCAGATTCTGAAGTTATTAACTCTTTTCGTAGTTTGCTGAGTCTGGCACTCGTTAGCGTTGCATGCCGCGTGGAACCTTAAACAAGGAAATGCTCACTAATACATTGGCATGTCTGAATCTTGCAAATTTCAATCCGCCTTAAGTGCGTGGTGGCACTTTCAAGCGAGAAGACGGGCTTCGCATCGCACAGCCCAGCGTTAGCTTACGTCCCAATCATCCATGCAATCTCTAAACCGCTCAGAGTTGTCTTGCTTAAAAGTCAGGAAGACTTCGAAACACGCAGCCTATAGTAGTAGCTCGCATGTCTGAATTCCCACTCTTCCCCCACCCACCCCCTGCTTCCTACCCCAAACTCTATCGTCCCCACCCCCCCCCCCCAATCTCAAAGATGCTCGGAGTTGTTGCGCCTGAACGTGGAAAGACTTCAAAACACAGCCCTCGCGTTTCACGCCAGATGACTTGTTTCCTTCAAGCTTTCAGACGATTGTGCGTTAGCCTCTGGCCTGGCGTGTTGTATCGCATTCTGCAGAAATAAATGACCTTTCCGTTTACAAGCGCATAACGCGTAATTTGCGTCAATTTTCCAATACTCACGTGTTTTCCAGATGTTTCCAACTGCTCTTCTTCTGAAGTTCAGGTTGGGCGAGTGTTTCCACAGCTTATCTGAAAGTCTTTTAATAGGCTTCGAGTTTCCAGGATCTTTTTTGGAATGGACTGGAAATTAATCCTCTAAAACACGCTTTTGCAAACATATTTTGGGGTGCTTTCAAACTTACCGAGCATGTTCAGATGGTTACAACTGGAGAACAATTTTTAAAATTTTGGGTTGTGGCTGTCAACTTGTGTGTGTGTGTGCGTGTGTGTGTGTGTGTGTGTGTGTGTTTGTTTGTGTGTGTGTGTGTATAAGGAGGTTTATGTTGATTTTAAATAACTGCCATGGCGATAACCATGGAGATGGGAGTGTGTGACTGGACTTACTATTCATTCTAATTAGCGTCGGTCTTATCTGTCTGCCCCTGAAGCAAATGGAGTATACTCAAGCCATTATCTTCCTCAGGTTGAACAGTTACGACAATGTTTTGTCCACAACCTGCCAACACTCGCCGTCCAGCACACACTTGGACGAAGCCCACCGGAATCAGAGCACTAAACTGTATTTCTGTCTCTGGCGATTGCTTTGATAGGGCAGCAACTTCCGCTGCTGGGCGATTACAAGCTTGGGCGTGGACTAGGGTGATTTCTGGCTCGCATTTCAAGTAAATTTTCAAGGTTTTAGCAAGACTGAGTACTGACACTGTGTAATTTACCACAAGGCACTTAGAATTACCCGCTTCCGCTGGAAGGTTTGTCGTAGGAGAGTGCTCTCCCTGTGGCAGCGCGCCTGTTTGCAGAAAGACCTGGAATGATTATCGCCAACTCTGGCGCGATTTATGGCATGATTCACATCCCATACTTGTTACTTGTTATGCAATGCACCGCGTAAATCTAGGTATCCCGAAATAACTCCACAATCTCTTAATGCTACATGTAAATACGACATTGGCCGGGCTTACCAGATACTGAGTACAGTTATCGCCTTTGTATCGCCGACAAGACAAACTACACTCATTAATTTGACATTTTTACGTAATTTTTAGTTAAATTAACACAAACAATGTTTTTTATTAAAAGGATCGGTTTTTATATACATTTTATATCCACTTATAACCAGTGACATTCTCAGGTGAGAACTTGATTACACTGAATAATATTTGCACTTCGCAATCCCGTAGACAAAAATTGCTAACTGTTGCAATGTCCAGTCAACCACATTTGATTTGAAAGTATTTTTTTTAAAATCATTTCAATTGTCTACTTTTTTTAATTAATGTTTTGATATGTCCTAAACAGAGTTTATCTAAAAATCTATCCCTTTTGCCGTCAACTACGGAGTAATGTCCCCTTATGTAATCTCACTTTCAGCACTATGTCTGTTGGTGGTTTGAGTCTATTGTTGAGTCTCAGTGAATCTTCTTCTTGACTTAGACGTGACTTAGTTGTCAAGGTCACGCAGAATCCTAAAATGGTTTTTGATGGATGTGGAGTAGTGCGGCTGCATTTTTGTATTTTTTTTTCATGGTAAGTGCGATTTTAGGGCTAGGTTACCGCATTTTCTTTCCATTTCGATGTAGACTACCGCGTCCTTTTTTTCTTTTTCTTTTAAGCGGGATCGTAAATACATAAGTGGACTTTTTTACATAATGACTAGGTTACCATAGTTTATTCCAGTTAGTGTGATTTTAGGAGTAGGTTACCATTTATATCTTATTTTTGCAAGTGCGAGTTTTCGAGTCGTTTAACGTGTTGGGTTGTTTTTGTTTCCTGGTGCGATTGTGAGGTAATATCTGAAAGTTTCATTTTTGAAATACGTCTCCATTTTTGTTTCTGGTAAGTACTTGTAGACTTGTCTGGTATGTTGTCTTATAAGTGCCATTCTAGGAATAGATTACAGTACTTCTTTCCGTTAAGTGCCATTCTAGGAATAGATTACAGTACTTCTTTCCGTTAAGTGCCATTCTAGGAATAGATTACAGTACTTCTTTCCGTTAAGTGCCATTCTAGGAATAGATTACAGTACTTCTTTCCGTTAAGTGCCATTCTAGGAATAGATTACAGTACTTCTTCCGTTAAGTGCCATTCTAGGAATAGATTACAGTACTTCTTTCCGTTAAGTGCCATTCTAGGAATAGATTACAGTACTTCTTTCCGTTAAGTGCCATTCTAGGAATAGATTACAGTACTTCTTTCCGTAAAGTGCACATTATTGCAGTAGGTTATCGCATTTTTCCTGCCTAGAACGATTTTAGGAACAGATTGCCTACTTTTTAAGAAAAGAACGATTTTAGGAACAGGTTGCCTACTCTTTAAGAAAAGAACGATTTTAGGAGTAGGACAAGGTAGTTTTCGTGGTAGTAAGTTTTGTTAGAGTGGGTTACCAGAGTTCTTTCCGGCAAGCGCATTTTTTTCATGGTAAGATATTTGACTAGTTTGTAACTCTGATAGGCGTTAGGTCAGCTAGGATTTGTTATTCCATTTATGCACCAAGGTAACAGTTTATAGATATATAATCTTTCCTTTCTGTTTCACTATTTTGACCATCCATCCACCCACCAATTCCTATCTCTCCATCTTGAAAGTGCACCGCCTTTATGGTAGCATAACAACACGGCATGAAATCTATTTCAGGGCGCATTGCTTGCACATTTGTTTATTCTGATTCCGTATCCCGACTATACACAACTGGGTTGCATCTCTCCAAGCCACAGAGAGTTGTCTCTTTGATTTACCGCACCTGGGTGCGTGCTGGTTACGGCAGAGGACTGCGCGTGCAAAGAATCAGTAACAATGAGGAAACAGGATATTCCCACGTGCAACACGTTTGCGGCTTTGTTGGCACCCGGACGGCAGACACATATTGTATCGAACGAGCCAATGTGTAGTTTGGGATCCGAATGGCTGACAGACACAGGGATTTTTGCATATGGCTACCTTTGCGCCGAGTTCACGATAACCATAAGGTTAACCATCTTAGAAATAAATTAAATGGTGGCATCACATCACGTGACGATAGGTATGCGGGTTTAATCAAACGGTTAACGGTTTGGCTCTCTAAAATAAAATGGAACGTCGGGCGTATGTGTGGTTGATGTTGTTAGCACAGGAGTATGCAAACGCAATACATTATTGTAATTATTTAACAACATCATGCTATTATGCTAAAACCAAAATCCATTTAAGGAACGCAACAGTAAATAATAGTAATTATTATTTAAGTCAATATTAGCTCTCATCCTTTCGTCATCCACCAAACTTCAACTATTAATTCCTCCCTGTGTTTTTGCGTCCGTTCCCAAACTCGACACCTGTTGACAGTGGACAGTTAATCAGAAAGCAAGCAAACAGACAAGACAGTGAATTAAACAAGCAAGCAAACAAGCAGCAACCCAATCTAAAGTATCCCTTCCTCGTATAATTATGAAGTTCCACTTCATTGTTTGAAGAAACCCACTCATCTCAGTGTAGAAAAACAAATATATATATAGCCCTCTTTAAGTGACATAAGATTGAACAGACGTAATTACCGTTTAAGGATTGAGATCCGATTTGAATTATTTAATTTATGCAGAAGGAAAACAGTCACATCGCGAACGTTATGTCTTAGTGGTGAGACAGCTTGAAGGTTGACAAGTAACCGCAGTAAGAGTGAAACTTGTTAACGTTAATAATTAAGTAGGCTTTAATCAGTTAATGCATCAAGTCGGCTTTTGTTTTGAAGGTCCTCGGACTTTTAACGCAGCTATTATAAAGTCGGTGTGTGTGTGTGTGTGTGTGTGTGTGTGTGTGTGTGTGTGTGTGTGTGTGTGTGTGTGTGTGTGTGTGTAGGTACAACTCCATCTTGTCTTGTAGGTCTTCACTCCTTTCCAATCCAAGATCGCTGATAGGTATCGAGTGCAAAGATGTTTCTACTGAGAGCTATCAGCCTTGCTGCTAACGTGTGAAAATGAACTGTTTCCGTTTCACCCATGCCGTGTCTGAGGACCTTCAGTATGATTATACGACCAGCGGACCTTTATAGGGAAAGTGCTGTTACTACTGCATCCACTCTCAACCAAACCACCACAACCCATGCCCTATTAAGTACCAACCTTAAAAACTTCCTGTGATTCATTTTTAAAACTCTTCAGTTGTTTTTTTTCCTGTCGTAAACTGTCTAGACGCTATCTTGTTCGCGCATCCAACGGTCGTTGAGAGTTTAACTAGTGACGTTCGTAGAAAATTGTTCCTTGGTAAACCCATTGTGCGTGTAGCAGTGCGATTGAAAATAAAAATTAAAAAACTTTACGTTTTATTTTAAGGAATCTACTGTCTGATGTTCTCGAAATAACGGGATTTAACTTCTTTGCCGCGATATTTTTTTTTTTTTATGGATCAAATAACAAACAGCTGTTTCCTTCTTTCCTCGGATGTTTTGTGTTATGAACCATGCTCGCTCTTTTGTAATAAATAACCAATCTAAATCACTCTTCTCTCTCCCCCCGCCTCTCTCTCTGCAGTAAATAACCAGTCTAAATCATTCTTCTGTTTTGCAGTAAATAACCAATCTAAATCATTCTTTTTTTGCAGTAAATAACCAATCTAAATCATTCTTCTTTTTTTGCAGTAAATAACCAATCTAAATCAATCTTTTTTTTGCAGTAAATAACCAATCTAAATCATTTTTTTTTTTTTTTTGCAGTAAATAACCAATCTAAATCATTCTTCTATATTGCAGTAAATAATCAATCTAAATCATTCTTCTGTTTTTGCAGTAAATAATTAATCAGTCTAAATCATTCTTCTGTTTTACTGTAAACAACCAGTCTAAATCGTCCTTTATTCTCTCCCCCCCCCCCAACTATCTCTTTTGTGGTAAATAACCATCGAAATCATTTCTCTCTCTCCCTCCTCTTTGCAATAAATAATCAGTCTTTGTGGATGTCAGTCAATCGCCTGAAATGTCTGGAGGCAATGTTGTGTAACTATCATTTCATAAGTCAGTAAGAATATATTTTATTTAGAGCCTCTTGTTTACTTTGGTCGACTTAATAGTGCTAACAAATTACGGCCTAAGTGGTCCGTTGCACGTTGGTCACTTATAAGAACGCTAAGAGAAATATATAACACCACTTTCTGACATGCAGGTCTATTCTGAGGATAAGAACGTTCTAATGTACACTAGTTTCTGGATCTTTGTCACAGCGCTTGGGTGTCCTACTGGACTCTGACCGTTAGCCATTGTTCATTACTGGCCTCTGGTCCGTCACTGACTTATGACGCATACCCACTGTTCAAGATTAACTCTGACTCTTATCTACATTTCGCCATAGCCTCTGAGCCTAATCCACATTTTGCTACACTAGTGGCTTCAAGATTGCTTTATATAAGTTAACTTTTCTATTAAAAAATATTATCAGAGATTGTGTAGGCATATAAATACGCACAGCAGAGCATGCATTTACTTCTTATTTATTGCTTGTCTAGATCCAGCTTTTTGCTCCTGGCTTGCGACTTCTGACTTGTAGCTTTTTGCTCCAGGCTTGTGGCTTCTGACTCCTGGTTTCTGACATTTTTCACTCCTGGCTTGCGGCTTCTGCCTCCTGTATTGTGGTTCTGACTTGCAGCCCCTTTCTCCTCACTTGTGGCTTCTGACTCTTGGCTTGTGGTTCTGTCTCTTGGCTTGAGACTTCTGACTTGTGACTTCTTGCTCTTGGCTTGTGACCTCTAACTCATGGCTTGTGACTTCTGACTCCTGGCTTGAGGTTTCTGACTCCTGGCTTCTTGCTCCTGTCTTGTGGCCTCTGACTCCTGGCTTGTGGCTTCTGACTTTTGCTCACTGATCCCTTCCTCTTACGAAATGCTAGAAGGCTTTTCACTTTCATAAAGCCAGCTTGAAACTTCCTCCCTTCACGGCACACTAATCGACATTGTTATATAATTAAATTAGGAATGCAATTGTTAGCATGGCTTGGGAAAGGTTGAGTGGTTTGCGCTTATTTCCAATTTCCGGGTCAAGGGAACTGTGCTGGATTGCTGGCGTTTTGTGTGTAAACTTGTGTTTCCGCGCATATATGACTGATTCATTTATTCATTCATTTATTCATTCATTTATTCATTCACTGATTTATACCTAGGGCTCACCTCTAACGTTTGTTGATTTCGCGATATTCGCGCGCAAATAAGCAATCAATATTGTTTACACAAGATAAGCATGTATTCTCAGAATGGAAGTACACGAGGACAAACAAAGATCTTGGAATTATATTATTACATGTAGCTCCCTTTTCCTTTAAAATTGATGGCCTTGGATTACGTTTGTAAAACGCGTGTATACTATGTCATCTTCCTCAGTTGTCTTCCTCACACACACACGCACACACGTATAAACACACGCACACGCATATGCATTTATTATTAATAATCTTGACTTGCGTTATATATATATTATTTACATCATGATATTAGAGAATTTCTGTGATATGCAGTTATTGATTACATTATGGTATACCACCCCACCACTTCACAACTTAGACCCCATTAATTGACATCTTTAAATATCATTATTTTTACAGCCTTTATTATTGGTAGCCCTGGAATTATTGAAAATAAACCCGGCATCTGGACAACCTTCAATTATATGGAGAATTAAATTCGTTATTGTTCATAGTTTCAGAAATGCATTATATTTTTTGACAGCCCATAAATTTATCCCCCCCACCCTCGTATACTTTAACATACAGCCCCTCATACTTATTATTCCGGAGTGATGTGATAACTTAAAGCCCCTCATATGTTCTATTCCGGAGTGACGTGATAACTTAAACCCCTCATACAGACGGTCCAGATGACAGGAAAATGTACAGGTCCTCTTTACTGAAAATTCCTGAATTACATTGTAACATTAGTCCCGCATAGTGACATCCTCGCAGTTCCTTTAAAGTATACAACCCCACGCTGCTGACAGTTCTTGAATGGCATTGTCAACTCCGCATACTGACAACCCTTAAATTACATTATAACATACAGACTCCCAAAGTGACACTTCATTGTGATATGTAGAGAGATATTTTTTATTAAAAAAATTTTAAGTCCCCCGCTTTGCGTTTCACAACATGAAAGGACTACGGTCTGACTGTAGTGAATGCAGAGCCAACAAAGTGCACAGGGGTCGTGCGAGGGCAATGGAAGCGTGGATTATGCCGCTCGTCTTCCCTTATCAACTCTTCTGCTTTTTCTGTGTTTGCCGTTCTCTTCTTTGGAAATATACTGCCAGGGATGTTATTGTCACATTGCGCGAACAATTCAGCTTTCTTCTTCGCTTTTCTTTTTCTCAGTATATTATTATTTCTTTTCTTTCTCTCTCAATGTTATTATTTCTTTTTTCTCTCTCTCTGAATGCTATTATTACTTTTCTTTTCTTTCTCTCTCAATGCTATTATTTCTTTTCTTTTCTTTCTCCCTCAGTGTTATTTTTACTTTTCTTTTCTTTCTCTCTCAATGTTATTATTTATTTTCTTTCTCTCTCGATGTTATTATTTCTTTTTTCTTTCTCTCTCAATATTATTATTTCTTTTCTTTCTCTCTCAATGTTATTATTTCTTTTTTCTTTCTCTCTCAATATTATTATTTCTTTTCTCTACCGTACATAAAAGTATCGGAGTACTTTGGATGGCGGCATTGTTGCCGTGAGAGCTGTCGCAAAGAGGTACGGTGACCGAGTGGCTCGCGGGGAGACTTGTCATTAGAATTCCGTTGGAAATGATATACCGAGGACAGTATAATATTATGTCAGCACGTGGAGTCATTGATTGCTGCTACAAGCTAGTTAGTAGGCAGGGCCTGTGCGTGCGTGCGTGCGTGCGTGTGTGTGTATACCATACTGCCTTTTTTCCTCATTTTGTATGTACTGATATATTTCAGTGTAGTAATATAAGTGTTGAATGGATGCACGAAGGCATGTGAGGAGGTAGAGTAGTAGACACTTTAATTTTATAAATGTTCTGATTTACTTGTTTTCTCGTCATTCTTTTGCGCGGGATTTGATATTCCTTTAGTCCGACATACTGAAATGTGCGTGCTCCGCACTTTGATATATTCTAACTAGTGTTCATTCCGCACTTTGACAAATTGTAACTTGTGTATACTCGCACTTTGACAAATTGTAACTTGTGTATACTCGCACATTGACAAATTTTTATGTACACTCGCACTTTGACAAATTGTAACTTGTGTACACTCGCACTTTGAAATATTGTAACTTGTGTATACTCGCACTTTGACATATTGTAACTAGTGTTCATCCCGCACTTTGACAAATTGTAACTTGTGTATACTCGCACATTGACAAATTTTTATGTACACTCGCACTTTGACAAATTGCAACTTGTGTACACTCGCACTTTGACATATTGTAACTTGTGTAACTCCACACTTTGTGCCAGTATAATTAACAAAAGTATCAGTTACTGAAAATCAACACTTTGACACATCGTGACTTATTTCAAATCAACATTCCGTTTCTTTCGAACTACTGTACACGTACTTCTCTATACATTGTAAGTATACAAAAAGCACATTTTGATACAATGCAACTACTGTACACGTACTTCTCTATACATTGTAAGTATACAAAAAGCACATTTTGATACAATGCAACTACTGTACACGTACTTCTCTATACATTGTAAGTATACAAAAAGCACATTTTGATACAATGCAACTACTGTACACGTACTTCTCTATACATTGTAAGTATACAAAAAGCACATTTTGATACAATGCAACTACTGTACACGTACTTCTCTATACATTGTAAGTATACAAAAAGCACATTTTGATACAATGCAACTACTGTACATGTACTTCTCTATACATTGTAAGTATAGAAAAAGCACATTTTGATACAATGCAACTACTGTAATACGCTCCTATTGTCTCTTTATAGCAAGTGCATTTTCTACACTTTTGACAAATGTTACTACAGTACATCAAACCTTTGACGCACTGTAACTATTTAAATGCAACACTTTTAACACATTGTAACTACATATAATAAAATATATGCTCTTTGATAAATTTAATTACTGTTCAACAACAGTTTAGCACATTGTAACTAATTACATTTTCTGACACTATAAATTGCTGTAAATTTTCACTTTGACACGGTAACTCTGTAAAGCATCTAAACTTTGATAATATATTGGACTGTGTATGTGCGCATCTGTTGTTTGCTACACTATGTATCACCGAACAGTTACAGTTTATTGGTAAACCACTAACTGTGCTCGTGCTAGATGTAATCCCATTTCTCCTTGCCGTTGTCGTTAAAGTATAATCCGTCCACTGAAATTATTGACTATCATGGTAAGGGGGGGGGGCCCATTACAAAGCTACTACGATTTTAAGTGGACTCATTGATGACGGCAATGAAAAATTCAGTACTAAATACAATCTGTTCGTTAGCTTAGTTTGTACGTTTATGCAATTAGTTTACTCTGCAGTGGACTACATTGAATCAACTCCTATGTGTTCTCAGAAAATCAGACCGTCCTTTGCTAGTATCTATCCATACACACACACACACACACACGCGCGCGCGCGCGCGCATGCACACACATCCACAACGTCAAGACAGGACAAAACTCTACTTTCTGAAACTCTTGTAGTCCAAGACAAAGGAATGACGTTTCTAATCATATGATTTCATCAGTGGCAAACTCAGTAGATACCTTGGCTGAGTAGTAAGTAGCGCAGTGTGTGTGTGTGTGTCATAATATGTGTGTGATCGTGATTCGTCACTTTTTCGCGCATGTTCGTAATCGAATGCTGTGCGGGCATACATTGTTAACCTTCCGTATTCTGCGAGATCCAGACTTCGGGAAAAACGGAGCTTATCGCTAACTGTCTGAGTGACGTTAAAGATCAAAACTCAAATAGTGAAACATTATTACACTGACATTTAATGCTAGATTGTCTAAAATTGGTTGGGGGCCGTTCGTCAGGCGAGGTCGAGAGAAATAGAGTTTGGTTGGCTCACTTGCCAGCTCAACCGTTGGCTTGTACGCCAAACTGTTTATTAACATGGTTCGAGGCTACCAATTTTTAGGAGTCACTTTTTAAAAATTAAAAATATCCTTTCTAAGCTGAATCATTGCTAAAAGTATGAGGTTGCTGAGCAGTCCGGAAAGAATTCATCAAGACTGGTTTGGAGTTCTTTTGTTGTCCAGATTTGCTTGTGGTTGTTTGGAGTTCTTTTGTTGTCCAGATTTGCTTGTGGTTGTTTGGAGTTCTTTTGTTGTCCAGATTTGCTTGTGGTTGTTTGGGGATTCTTTTTGTTATCCTGAATTGTTCATGATTTTTTTTAGTCCACACTTGTTTTGTTTGTTTTTTTTTAAAAATTATTTTATTGTTCAGACTTATTTGGGGTTCTTGTACTTGTTCTTAATTGTTTGGGATTTTATACTGTCCAGACTTGTACTGATTCTTGAAATATTTAGTCCATATTTATTCGGGTCCAGGGATGTTTGGGTTGTTTTGTTGTTAAGACAACTAGTACGTGTGCGCAATGTATAAATTTATTCTGGCACAATTTGATATCTGACAGTCGTACAACATCAAAACATAAAAAGAGACAGAGTGAAGAAAGAAAAGAACATGACAATTAATTGTAGGTAAACTGATCAGTTTCTTGAAATGGTGGCATTTGTGTAAGATGTTACTCAGAGTCTGCCTAGCCGTTCGTGTGATCAAGGCATGCGTCACCTACAAATAATAATAAAAATAATAATCTAGTATACAATTACTGAATTTAATAATTTTTCGCACGATGTACTAATACAAAAGTGTTACATTTTCTTTCATGTGTTAGATACAAATGTTCTTTGGAAATAAATATCCTGTTTGCGCGCGTGTACGTTCGGACAGTCACGCACGTTTGCACCACTGTGACGGAAGCGATCGTACCTTTTACATAAAATGCAGTCACGACAGCCATCTCCGTTAAGTAAATGCAGTCACGACAGCCATCTCCGTTAAGTAAATGCAGTCACGACAGCCATCTCCGATAAGTAAAAGCAGTCACGACAGCCATCTCCGATAAGTAAAGTTTTCATAACTTTTGTCATTTTGCGTGAAATGTAACCAACTTCTATAACAAATTGTTTGCAGACGAAATTAATTACACCCTGTGCTTTCAGTCACCAGTAAGTGGCCACAGAAGCTCATAATTGTCCACTTCTGAAGTGTTACGTCCGCCTTCCCCCGATGCTGTAGTTTGATCGATTGCCTTTGCCCTTCGGACACACACCTCGCTGCTAGATGGTTAATAAAGCGCTAAGTAAACAATGTCCTTAGAGGATTCGACTGAAACACTTGGTTATTTAATCTAAATATTTATATTTAACAGATATGATTGTGATCTAATCACAGAAACATATTTAATAGTGGTACCAAAAACAAACAAAAAGCGCTAAACGTTACTGATCCTCTTAGAGACCATTGTTACGTCATCAGTTATTTACTTAGATTTTAGATGTTCACTCACACCTTCATGCCAAGGCAATGGAAGAACTCATCAACTGGACACCTGTCCATCATATCAAACTAATTGATTACACGTTCACTTGGCTTTAGATTTCGCTTCTGAAATAATAACCAGAGACTGGTCAGAGAAAGTCATGTTTGAAACTGTTAAATAGATCATTTTTCCGTTAGCTCATTTTATTTCAAAGCTCAATAAATTTCGTAGCTCATTTTCTTTTCTAGCTCAATTTCTTTCCAAGCGCAATTTCTTTTCTAGCTTAATTTCTTTCCTAACTTCATTTATTTCCCACCTCACTTTCTTTCCGACCTCTATTTCTTTCCTTGCTTTATTTCTTTCCTAGCTTTATTTTTATTTCATAGCTTTTTTCTTTTCTAACTCTATTTATTTTCTAGCTGTATAAATCTCCTAGCTTTATTTCTTTCCTAGCTGTATTTCTTTCCTAGCTCTATTTCTTTTCTAACTATATTACATTTCTAACTGTACATCATTCCTAGCTTTATTTCTTTCCTAGCTCTATTTTCTAACTATATTACATTTCCTAGCTGTAATTTCTTTCCTGGATGTATTTCTGTCTTAGCTTCATTTCCTAGCTTTATTTCTTTTATAGCTCAATTTCTTTCCTTGTTGTCTTTCCTTCCTAGCTTTATTTCTTTCCTAGAGATAGTTAACTGTAGATGCCAGACCCCACCCCCACCCCGTGACTACAAAGTCCAAGTCATATGCATTTTATTACTCGAACATTATTTTTTAAAATATTTCTTTTTTGCAATGAAAAAGAGTAACGAGCAGATAGTTTGTGCTTTATGAGTTCTGTCACAAAATCTTCTCGTTAGCACAGCGGGTTCGAAGCAAAACTTTTTCAAAACTTTTTCAAAACTAAGTCATTAGACGAAATGAAAAAGAGGGAACGAATAACTGAAAAATATTCCAGGTATAGAATCTGATCACCTATATTAAATTTTTTAAATCCTGCGACTTACTGTTTATACTTACAAAATAATTTATTCACCTGTGATCTAAATTATACCCAACAGATTTAATTTTCACTCTGAAAAGAAACATCCATAATGACTTATGGAAGACATTCAACAGGTAAATAAAAGGATGACTAACAAAAACTACATTTCCGAGACATGTTACACCCAGTCCAGTGATTAAATAATGTTAAATACTCATGCACTCTACATTCTTTCACATCCATCAAATTATTGGAAGAAAGAATAATAGAAGAATACAGGAGGCAAATAATTTTAATGCAATGTAATGTGAGGTTCTTATCCCTGTGCCACTGGCAACATTACCAGACTAGAGAAATTCTTTTATGGCATTTCTTCCCTTGCTTTGCGGTTATCAGCTAGCTATCAGTATTGTAGTAGGTTAAAAGGGTAGATGTTTGACATCAGCTATCAGTAACATGGTAGGGGTAAAAGGGTAGAGTCGTACCCATGTTTATTTTGGAGTCAGAGGACAAAGGGGTCTGTAATATTATACAACTGTATTTTAGCCAACAGCCGCAAAGTTCTTATACCAATATTACTCAACATGAATACTCCAGGTGAGCGAAACATGCCTTATTTCATACAGCAAATGAACTAAACTTCTGAGACTAAAGATAATTTTTGTGGTAATGTTTGTGGAGATTATCAAGATATTAAGTCAATGAATAAATCATTTTGCATGACGAAGTTAATTCTAAAGAGATAGGACAACAGTTATCTATCGTTGCCCCTCCCCCTTTCTCTCTCTTTGCTCGAGATCGCGGTCACGTGCTCAGGGTTCCCGCATATCTAATAAAGCTAGTTATGAGGGCCCTAGTGCTTTTAAAACCTTGGCATGAAAATTTGATTTGTGCAGACTGCCGCCTGCCAGCACCTAACACTAGCTATAGATAGATGGAGGAGGGGCGTTGAAAACAACAGTCCTCCCCCCCCCCGCATCACATCAACACTGCATCTCTTCATCAATGCCCGATATAGGTCTTGCTGGCTGGAGTAATTGGCTGTGATGAGTCGAAAGCTACAGGGGTGGGGTAAGCTGTTGTGTGGGGGTTAATGAGCATTACATGGGCTCCTGAGACGTTTTGCGCCTGGCATTACCTACTCTTTGCGCGCTAATTAAAATGGTTTCCAACGAGCTTAGCCGTCTGTTGTGAGTTGGGATTTGTGTGTGTGTGTGCGATTCGGTAGAGGTTTATGTCCCTTTCTCTGTCCACTTTCCTTTAAGCCTCTCAATAATCCGTTTTGCTCCAGTCAGAGGTGTTTGACTTCAGATTTATTGAATATGGAAGACATGTTTGGCTTTCTTTAATTTGATCATCTGGAATTTGTTGTTGTTTGATATGAGATTTTTTCTTCCTTTGGTAATACCTATTCTGTCATAGTTTGTTGGAGTGGGAGGGGTTTATGGGTTGCCTGGTCGACTGTGTTCTTCCTTTTTCTCTTTCTTTTATTTTTCGGCTATCGGGGAGAGATTGGTGACGTGTGTGTGTGTGTGTGTGTGTGTGTGTGTGTGTGTGTGTGTGTGTGTGTGTTTGTGTGTGTGTGTGTGTGTGTGTGTGTGTGTGTGTGTATACTCATAAAGAAAGTATCTGTATATAACTCACCACTTCTCGTTTCCATATACATAATGAAGTCTGTTAGGTGGACTACAACAGTACAAGTATACATAATGAAGTCTGTTAGGTGGACTACAACAGTACAAGTATACATAATGAAGTCTGTTAGGTGACTACAACAGTACAAGTATACATAATGAAGTCTGTTAGGTGACTACAACAGTACAAGTATACATAATGAAGTCTGTTAGGTGGACTACAACAGTACAAGTATACATAATGAAGTCTGTTAGGTGGCTACAACAGTACAAGTATACATAATGATGTCTGTTAGGTGGACTACAACAGTACAAGTATACATAATGAAGTCTGTTAGGTGGACTACAACAGTACAAGTATACATAATGAAGTCTGTTAGGTGGACTACAACAGTACAAGTATGCATAATGAAGTCTGTTAGGTGGACTACAACAGTACAAGTATGCATAATGAAGTCTGTTAGGTGACTACAACAGTACAAGTATACTTAATGAAGTCTGTTAGGTGGCTACAACAGTGCAAGTATACATAATGAAGTCAGGTGGCTACAACAGTACAAGTATACATAAACATACTAAGCGACACAAATAACTAAATATAAATGACACTTTTAAAATAACGATGAAAATAATCGGTACATTGATTGTTAGTCTATTAAAATCAGTTGATTCGTCACCACAAAAACAAAAAAGAAACATATTCCAGTTTGAATTTTAAAAAAAAAAAAGGTTCAATACGATCAATTTTTTCATAGTTTTGTTTTTTTTATGACGCTACGTTTTATTTATTTATATCTGGATTTTTTCTTGATTATGATTAGGTTATCATTTTTGACATATCTCCTCTACATTATAACATTAATCAAAGAAATCTACTTTAAAAATCTATGTGCCCTTTAAGAAAAGTCAAAGTTGGAAGAAATCCTATAAAAGTGTTTGCGTATGAGAGTGTGACGTTTTTTGAACGTTGATTAGTAATAGTAGGTAATTTATAAATATATCTGTACAAATTACTTTATTGAATAATTCCAAATGAAAATTTCTTCAAACTGCAATGTTACAAATTTCATATAGTATCTGTCAAAACCTGACAATAATCTTGCTAATTGCATAAGTTTGCTATTAAATTTTGGCTCAAAGAGATCCGATTTTAACTTAGCTATTATTTTCAAAATAACTTTTTGTATGCAAGACCTGAAATAAGACGTGTAGAAATATAATGCTTCCTCTAAATCAAACTGAATTTAAGCTTTAAATGATATTTGCGAACAACACTATAAAACTATTAAACTATTAAATAATAGTACTTATCTTCAAAATCCATTGGAAGCAATATATTAAAAAAATCACATATTTATAGCCCCTAAATAATGGCATTCGAATATTTGTTTTAACTTATGCAGTCCAGAATGTCTCAAGGGAAGTAATTCACTCAACTCCCTGTTTTACCGAGGTATAAATTTAATTTAAATATATACAATTATAAATAATGCTTTTCTATAACATGTAACTCCAGCTATGTTAATTTTGGATAGAAAATTTATTTTTCGTCGAATCATATCCCCCCACCCCCCACCCCCCGTAATAAATTGAATACATTGTCAGAAACAGATATCAGAAATATATTTGCTTTTTTTTTAATCGCCGCACTATAATAAATTGTCTCAGAGAAATTAAATAACCCACATGTATAACAGAGAAATAAAAATCAACCACATGGCTATGTCATCTTGTTTATCGGTCTTAAAGAGTAATTGCTTCATTAAGTCTCAGCACACGTGACCTTTGAATTGAAATAAGCATTACGAAAACACTACATTACACTTTAATGTCCTCGGGATTTTTTTCTTGAAGTGCTATAGTTTTATTATCAGGCATCATTTGACTAATGGAAACCAAGCAGGAATTTGATTGGCATTGACTTCATGTGTCTTATCGAAATTGAGTTTCAAGAAAAAGTAACTTGTATTATGGTTAGTTTTCTAAAGAATACTCATCTTTTGCACGTTAATTTCAGGATCAACAAATGGCCAGGTATTGTTGAAACGAAGTCACATACTTTGTTGGCCTACAGACCGTAGACTGGAAAACAAACATATCTCTCTTTTAGGCAGTAAGTTTAGAATGGACGGTTGGTCCTTGCATAGAATTTTAAGACAAGGGTTCGAAGTAAGTCATGGTTTTTTTTATAAAAAGTGTTACTTATCTTGTTTCTCGGCACGCTGTTCCTCCAAATCGTCTAATGTAGCATCGGATCACATATCAACGATCATGTGTAGAATTGTAACTTTCACATCTCAATGGGAATAAAAACTATTTCGAAAATATTTCCCCAGTATTTTGAATTCATAATAAAATGCAATTTTGACTTTCAAACTGAATATATTTTCTTGTGTAAGGAATCATACATACGTTTATGCTTACGTGTGTGTAGATGGGCGCGCGTATGTCTGTTGGTGCGCGTGTGAATCTGTGCGCACACGCGTGTAAATGTATATGTTTGCATGGATTTTGTTTGAGTGGGTGGAGGCAGATGGGGGTGGCTAACAGTCTGTGCTGCGAATACAAGCCTATTCCCTGAAGCATTCTCTGCCAACCCAACAGGACGGAAGACCCAGACTTTTATGAACCGTTTGTGTAGATACTGCAATGCCAGGTCAATACGAGGCAAAGGTGTCACACTTCGACTAGTGCCAAAGGTCAATCTAATTTCGAAGCCCACAATTAGGAGGGGAATTAGATTGTAGGAGCGTGTTTGAGGCTCTCACGTCTTTTATGACTGTGTGTATGTGCTTGTTTTTGTGTTCGTTTGTGTGTGTGTGTGTGAAAATTGGTTAGGAAAACCCATGAGGTGCTGTTTGTTCTATGTGTTTATATTTATATTTCTTTATTTATTCTCTTTATTCTGATTTGAAGGGCACAATACAATAGAAAGCGGACAAGGGGAAATAACTCAATGTAGTTGTTAACTCAATCGATCCCACTTGGAATAATGTGGTTGATCGATTAAACACACAATATCATGCACGCACGCACGCACGCACGCACACACACACACACACACACACACAATATATATATATTTGCATGCACACAGACGGTGGTAATGCACACCACACAAAGTGAAATGAGAAACATTAAGGAAATTTATTTGTACTGAACTATGCTCCGTCGGTGGCTTTGTACACGTACAGGTCTCCATTCAGCCCAGAATGGGGACGTAATTGCTACTCTGAGGAGACAATGCAACAATCCTGTTGTTTTGCTGACTATACATAGCCTTTCTATTACTGTTTCGGATCTGACATTGAAATTTCTATTACCGCTTCAGAGCTGACTTGTGACATTGCCATTACAGCTTCAGATCACACTTATGACACTGCGTTTTGCACTTTCTGTTTCAGATCACACTTATGACACTGCGTTTTGCACTTTCTGTTTCAGATCACACTTATGACACTGCGTTTTGCACTTTCCATTTCAGATCGCACTTATGACACTGCTTTTTGCACTTTCTGTTTCAGATCACACTTATGACACTGCGTTTTGCACTTTCTGTTTCAGATCACACTTATGACACTGCGTTTTGCACTTTCTGTTTCAGATCACACTTATGACACTGCGTTTTGCACTTTCTGTTTCAGATCACACTTATGACACTGCGTTTTGCACTTTCTGTTTCAGATCACACTTATGACACTGCGTTTTGCACTTTCTGTTTCAGATCACACTTATGACACTGCGTTTTGCACTTTCTGTTTCAGATATTGCGCTTATGACATGGCTTTTTCAGTTTCAGATCTCGTGATATTACATCTTGCTATTATTTTTTCACATCTCACTTGTGTCACTGTTGTTACAATTTCATATCTCACTTGTGTCATTGCTGTTACAATTTCATATCTCACTTGTGACCTTGCAGTTACAACTTCATATCTTACTTGTGTCATTGCTGTTACAACTTCATATCTCACTTGTGTCATTGCTGTTACAACTTCATATCTCACCATTGTTGTACAGCTTCATATCTCACTATTGTTGTTACAACTTCACATCTCATTTGTGTCATTGTTGTTACAGCTTCATATGTCACTTGTGCCATTGTTGTTACAGCTTCATATCTCACTTGTGACCTTGCAGTTACAGCTTCATATTTCCCTTGTGTCATTGCTGTTACAGCTTCTGACTTAATCCATTCCTATTTCTGGTCATTTCTTACTTTTGACATAGATGTTACATCTCCAAATCTGACTTGTGTCACTGCAGTTAGCGTTACTGCTTCAGATTTGACTTGTGACATTATTGTCACTTCATAATATATGACTTGTGACACTGCAGTTACTGCTTCAAATCTGACTTACGAGGTTACTGTTACAGCTTAACATCTAACCTTATTATTACTGTAACTTACAGCAATCTTAAATGCGATATCATTATTATTGCTTCGGTTGTGATTTATGACATTATTGTTAATGCTTCAGTTACAACTTGAAACACTGCTATTATTGATTCAGATCTGACCTATACCGATTTATGAAATATGATGTTGCTATTATTGTATTAGATATGATTTGAGACATTATGAAATTATTGTTATAGCTTCACATCTAATTTATGACCTTGGTGTATCACACTTGTTACAGTGATCTTTCGGCTGCAGATCTAATGTGTGAAATTGCTGTTGCAACTTAAAATCTTATTTTTGTCACTGTTGCTATATCTTAGTTCTGACTTGTGTCACAGCTGCTATATCTAAGTTCTGGCTTATGACAGCTGTTATGTCTCAGATTCGACTTGTGGTACTGCTGATCTCTGATCTGACTTGTAACACAGCTGCTATATCTCAGATCTTATTTGTGGTACTGCTGCTATATATCTGATTTTACTTGTGACACTGCTCCTATATATATCAGATCTGGCTTGTGACACTGCTGTTACTATGTAGTTTTTACTGTTGTAGAAAACTGAACATGAGCTGATAGTAAATGCTTCATGTCAGACATGACACTGCTAGTAAACAGATTTTAAATGCACAATCAATGTGGTGTGTGTGTGTGTGTGTGTGTGTGTGTGTGTGCGTGCGTGCGTGCGTGCGTGTGTGTGTGTGTGTGTGTGTGTGTTTGTGTGTGTGTCTGTGGAGATGGTGAATGTGACGTAACTATGTCCACACTTTGACAATTCTGTAACCGTATGGGATATAATTCTGACAGTATTTCTCTATCTTTGGGTCAAGATATAGGGCACTTTTCATTGCGTTTACCTATGCTATGGTTTAAGTGTAATGTGTGTGTATGTATTGTGTGTGTGTGTGCGTGCGTGCGTGCGTGCACGCGCTTTAGATATATCCTTTTGTTTGTAGTTATCTGTGATCTGGTTAAAGTATTTGCACTGTATTTATTTTTGTTATTTGAAATACCTTTTGTTTGTAGTTACCTGCTATCTGGGTATAATTTTGACCTTGTATTTACGTGTGATTTGGGTGAAGTATTTGAGTGCATTACTTGTGAAGGATTGAAGTGTGCTGATTAAATTTACTGGCATTGTTTGAAAGTCACTGTACTATATTTACTTAGGACCAGGTTAGTGTATGTTGATTGTATTTACCTAGGACCAGGTTAGTATATGTTGATTGTATTTACCTAGGACCAGGTTAGTGTATGTTGATTGTATTTACCTAGGACCAGATTAATGTATTGGATTTTATTTACCTAGGACTGGATAATGTATGTTGATTTATTTACCTAGGATAATGTTAGTGTATGTTGATTGTATTTACTTATGATAAGGTTGTAGATTGATTGTAATTACCTAGGATATGGTTGCAGTATACAGATTGCAGATACCCAGATTTAATGTTAATTTGTTGAATGTACTTCTCTTGGATTTTGGTAGTGATAATAATTTTATTTACTTCGGATGTGGTTATAATGTTTGCCTTTAATATTGTGGACGAGAGAAATGTTCAAAGTGCCAGCATATCAGCCAAGTGAGAGAGACTAGTGGTGTCTGCTAGAGAAGTATTATTAATATAAAATAAGATTCTTGTCACTAGTGATCAGTTATGGATGATTAATTAAATACTACTAATAATAATAATAACCATTAACTAGGTGGCGTTGGCGTCACACAGTATTAATGTTATTTACCTCTGATTAGTTTTACAGTGCTGATTATATGTACTTATGATTAGTTTTACAGTATTAATGTTATTTATCTCTTATTAGTTTTACAGTTTTGATTATATTTGCTTATGATTAGTTTTACAGTACTAATGTCATTAATCTCTAATTAGTTTTACAATGTTAACTATATTTACATGAGATATGATTTTATAGAGTTAACTGTATTTCCCTAGGATTTGGTCTTACAATGTTCTTATGTTAACCTGGGACCTAGTTAAGTTTGAATATTTACCTGACTTCCATTTATGATTGCTGATTGTATTAGAAAATGCATTTACCTGTTATAATGCACTAATTTTGTTAACCTGAGACAATCATCAATGTACTACAATCGGGTAAATGTAATCAGTATGGCAGTTATAGCATATAAATATGTCGACACATCACTTCTGTCGTTTGTTAAATGACTGTTGCTTTATTTTCACGTCTGATAACAAGATAAGCTGCTTTTGCTTTTCAGTTTGGCCACATTATCTAACAGTCAATGGTCTTTAGGGAGGGAATTAAATCATAGACAATTATATTGCTGGCTTTATTGAAATAAGTGTTGGAGGATTTAATCATACAAAAATTGCATCACTTTAGATCTCGCTTCGCCGAAAATTAACTGCACTATTAGGGCGATTTAAGACTCTCGCTGTAGGATTCAAGGC
Organism: Sinotaia quadrata; assembly: GCA_028829895.1. Classification (NCBI taxonomy): domain Eukaryota; kingdom Metazoa; phylum Mollusca; class Gastropoda; order Architaenioglossa; family Viviparidae; genus Sinotaia; species Sinotaia quadrata. The sequence goes on along the minus strand of CM054184.1, from coordinate 47,911,830 downwards.
CGTGCGTGACGTATTACAGACGCGCGTGACTGGAGCATGTTGCGTGAGGTTTAACACTGAAGCTGCGTCAGGTACCTACGTCAGGCTCAAAGAACTAAATCTGCTCAATCTAAACTTCGCCTTCCTGTCTGGTTTATGACGTCATCGGAACACTTGAGGCGTAGGAGATTTATACGATTGGATAATTTGGGCATTAAAAAAATATTTTTCAAAAATCTTTTTCTGAGAATAACATATTGATAAACATATGATTACATTAATTACCACAGATTTATAAAATAATGCATTTAATTAGCTATCATTGTTGGCGTTATTAGACTGTGACACTGAAACATGCCTTCTGGGCTCTGAATATAGAATACATAATAAATAATATAATCAATGGCGTAGCGATGGATCGTGCAGGTTGTGCAATGCACAAGGGCCCCGGCAGTCAGAGAAGGCGCTCTAGTATTGAGCGGAGTACATTTTTTAAACATTTTTTTTAAAATAGAAGGGGTCCACTACCAAAGCTCTGCACAAGCCCCCCCCCCCCCCCCCCGAAAAAAAAAGGAAGAAAAACCAATATAAAACCCCACCTTGCTATGGAATTGAATATAATACATAATATATAATAAAGAATTAATCTGCTTTTCAAGTTGCAGTGTAGTGCAAAAGTAAAGGCACTTGACTGGAGAAATGATTATAAAAAAGCAAACTGTTGAATGAGATAAAACCTGCAGTACAAATTTTAAAAGTACGTGAAAAACTGAGCAAGATTTCTCTTCACAAATGCTGTAAAATTAAAGAGAAGAAATTTAATGCCATCTAACTCTGTAACATATAGCAGAAAGAATAAATTTGATGCCATCTAACTCTGTAACGTGTAACAAAGAATATAAATTTTGATGCCATCTTTGTAAAATGTAGCAAAGAGAATACATTTGATGCCATCTAGTTCTGTAACATATAACAAAGAGAATGCATTTGATGCCACCTAGCTCTGTAACATATAACAAAGAGAATGCATTTGATGCCATCTAATATGTTACAGAACTAGATGGCATCAAATGCATTCTCTTTGTTATATGTTATGTTATACAAAGAGAATGCATTTGATGCCATCTAGCTCTGTAAATTGCTTTGCATATTCCATTCAGAAGGCAAATGAATTCTGGGTTTGAGGGATTGAGTTTGATCCAGGGTCTTAGTGGAGGATTTAACTCTGGTAGCAAAAAACAACATGTGCAAACGTTTCTGTTAAGGGGTGGGAGATGAGGATCAACTTAATATATTTAGTATTGCTTTAAGGGTACGGATGCGGGTTGCCACGAATTGGTTTGTAACCGGGTGAAAAAAAATGGCTAGGCGCTCCACCTCTGCTTTTATAAGGACTTCTATATAGCTTACTGTTATTTTTTCTTTTTAATTTTGGGGGTTTTTACCTCTCCCTGTCATTATGCGCCATTCCTCCCTCCCCCTTCCGCTCTCTCCACCCCTCCTCGGTACTTCTGCCGGCGAGGTGAGCAGTCAGAACATCACAACGATCACCTTACAACTCAGACTTTCTAAACACAAAACAAGTGTATTCTGTCAAACGTTACCTCCGGAACCGTCACTCAGAAGCCGCTGTCGGTCCATTTCTCACTCTTCCATTTCTTTTATTTATATATATATACTGCCTTCATGGTTAGCCCCAGTGATGGAGGGCTGTTACGTTACTAGATGTACCGGAAACCAACACACTGCACGTATCCAGAGAAACGATGAAGCAGTCGGGTCTATTTATTATGCTTTGGCGCTGGCTGGAAGAAGATAGATTTATACAATCATTTATCTCTTACAGCGGGTCTCCTCTGGGCGCTCCACCTCGCGGAACAACCCAGCCGGTCGCGAAGTGTAGAGTCTTTGAGATCTTTAAGCAAGCTGATACAGGAGCTGTTGGGTAGAATCCAGTCAGATGCGGTAATGTTATCATTCATAACACAGATAGCCGGAGTTTAGTTTCTCTACTATGATATCAGGCAGAGGACGAACTGAATATGCACACACACACAAAGGCACGCATAAACACATTCACATATCGAAACCCGCCCACCCATGAACTGATATGCTTCATGCACTTAATAAGATTTGTTCTGTATACTTTAAGTATGTCTTGTGGTGATATGCGTCCATTAGCTAAAAGTTCTTAATGCCGTCTACTCCACTAGAACTGTGGGGAGGAGGGGTTTGAGGCTGGGCGCGCAATGGCATACATAGCATGTTACCAGCTTCACGTGCAGCGAAATTAGGGCACCTGTCCGCATTGCAGCAACACCTGAATGAATTTAGAGCAATACTAACGAGCGTTGAGATTCCGCAACACCATTCCAAGTTAGTTATAGTCACAGCCAAACACCATTCCAAGTTAGTTATAGTCACAGCCAAACACCATTCCAAGTTAGTTATAGTCACAGCCAAACTTCTCAGAAGCAGATTTTATAACTTATTGTTCATGTGCTAGTCACGTGCTCCTGTAGAGATTCTCACGTGTCCAGTACCTCTACCTGAAGAGGGAGGGGTGGAGTAGGGTAAAGAACTAGTCACGCACGTCTCTACAGAGATTTTCAGTCGTTCAGTACTCTCTACCCCATTGTTTTTATATTATAGTACTAATTCCTCATGACCTAACAGATATTCTCAGTCGTCCAATACTCTCTGTGGTAGATTTCATAGTTCTAATCGCGCGTCTGTAGAAATTGTCCATTCGTCTAGTACTCGGAGTACTTTGGGTCACGCACATCACTGTACAGATTCACACCTGTGCAGTATTCTCACTCGAAGATGTTTGTAGGTTTGTCATATGTCCAATACTCTCTACCTTGCAGATCAGTTTACACATACGCCTACATATTTACACATCTTATATCATATCTTTACAGTGTCTCTATTTGTTTTTACTGTAGCGGATAACACACTGAGGGGACGGGTTGCAGATGCTCAAATCATGTAGTATTATCTCCACAATTGTAAACCTGTAACTTTTTTCCATCTGCCTATCATGTTGTCTATATGCAGATGTTAATGGAAAATGTAACTGAGGCCTATCGTGTTGTCTGGATTTAGCTAATCGAAAATATAACTGAGACCTTTTATGTCGTCTGTATGTAGCCGTTAATAACGAAGCCTGCCTATCAACCTTTTTGTTGTTGATTCATGTTTCACTAACAGTAGTGTAATAAAGTGTCTGTGGTTTCTCACTAACCCAAAGTGGTTTAATAAAAGCAGCATCTTGCCTAGGTCTCTTGTCATATTTTGTTTACTGCCATGTTTGACAAAATTATTCCACTGCTATGTTTTTTTCTAATAGAATTATTAAGTTCACATTGTCAACATTTATCATGATCAACAGAGAATATCTCAGTTTGTAATATTTGTGAATTTTCTAAAACTTTAACCTTTGTTTTTACTATGTTGCATGTGTGTGAATAGAAGGTATTGAGTACACACTTAGTTTTAAGCTGACCTTTTAACCTTTGTTCTTGTACTCTCTGTGTTCTCTGTTTCCATACACTGAGAGAGAGGCTTCGCATGAATGGGTTTACAACCCACAGTCAACCAGCAGCTCATTAATCGAGATGTCCGAGTGGAACATGAATAACCATGCAATCTGTGGCCTGTAGACGTCGACATTTATTAGGGCTGGAACTGGGTGGATGGTCAATATATATATTGGTCAGTTGTAAATTAGTGAATAACCTAGGACAACACAACTTGATCACATTTGCAATACCTACATGAGTCCCAATTGAAGGATTCCTCACTAAACAGAGAACAAAAACAGAGACAATATAAATATTACAATATTGAATTTATATAAAGTGAAAATGACAAGGTATGACATAAATATGAATGAAAATATTAAATAAGAATTTATAGAAAAATAAATAGAAAAACCCTGAAATACCAGTAGAAACAATCCAATCTCAATTTGCAATTACAATTTTCAATTATTAATCCATTTATCTCAGAGAGATTAAACCTGCCCTAAACTTCGTCTTCATATCTCCTTCTAGTTTTCCCCAGAGAAAGTTTATACTTCTTTTTCTCTCATTCTCTTTTATATTCTCCATTACTTGACAGTTCTTTTTTATCAAAGTTTCTGGTAACCAGAGCACACACTCAGTACAAATGTCAACAGTGCACTTATCTTGCGACCTTTCTTTCCTGTTAATCTGCTGCACGCACATAGCGCGATCGGCTTACATCATGATGCATCGTCTGCTCTTGGTCATGATTCACATTATAGACTCTTGTCAAAGCCCAGCTAAAATACTTAGACTAGACTAGATTCAGTAATTGTCAAAGAAGGACAACTCTTGTCAAAGCCCAGCTAAAATACTTAGACTAGGCTAGATTCAGTAATTGTCAAAGAAGGACAACTCTTGTCAAAGCCAAGCTAAAATACTTAGACTAGACTAGATTCAGTAATTGTCAAAGAAGGACAACTCTTGTCAAAACCCAGCTAAAATACTTAGACTAGACTAGATTCAGTAATTGTCAAAGAAGGACAACTCTTGTCAAAACCCAGCTAAAATACTTAGACTAGGCTAGATTCAGTAATTGTCAAAGAAGGACAACTCTTGTCAAAGCCCAGCTAAAATACTTAGACTAGGCTAGATTCAGTAATTGTCAAAGAAGGATAACTCTTGTCAAAGCCCAGCTAAAATACTTAGACTAGGCTAGATTCAGTAATTGTCAAAGAAGGACAACTCTTGTCAAAGCCCAGCTAAAATACTTACACTAGACTAGATTCAGTAATTGTCAAAGAAGGACAACTCTTGTCAAAGCCCAGCTAAAATACTTAGACTAGGCTAGATTCAGTAATTGTCAAAGAAGGACAACTCTTGTCAAAGCCCAGCTAAAATACTTAGACTAGGCTAGATTCAGTAATTGTCAAAGAAGGACAACTCTTGTCAAAGCCCAGCTAAAATACTTAGACTAGGCTAGATTCAGTAATTGTCAAAGAAGGACAACTCTTGTCAAAGCCCAGCTAAAATACTTAGACTAGGCTAGATTCAGTAATTGTCAAAGAAGGACAACTCTTGTCAAAGCCCAGCTAAAATACTTAGACTAGGCTAGATTCAGTAATTGTCAAAGAAGGACAACTCTTGTCAAAGCCCAGCTAAAATACTTAGACTAGACTAGATTCAGTAATTGTCAAAGAAGGACAACTCTTGTCAAAGCCCAGCTAAAATACTTAGACTAGGCTAGATTCAGTAATTGTCAAAGAAGGACAACTCTTGTCAAAGCCCAGCTAAAATACTTAGACTAGGCTAGATTCAGTAATTGTCAAAGAAGGACAACTCTTGTCAAAGCCCAGCTAAAATACTTAGACTAGGCTAGATTCAGTAATTGTCAAAGAAGGACAACTCTTGTCAAAGCCCAGCTAAAATACTTAGACCAGGCCAGATTCAGTAATTGTCAAAGAAGGACAACTCTTGTCAAAGCCCAGCTAAAATACTTAGACTAGACTAGATTCACTAATTGTCAACCAAAAAAAAAAGGGACAACTCTTGTTAAAACCTAGCTAAAGTACTTAGACTAGGCTAGATTCAGTAATTGTCAAAAAAGGACAACTCTTGTCAAAGCCCAGCTAAAATACTTACAATCTAGGCTAGATTCGGTAATTGTCAAAGGAGGACAACTCTTGTCACACCCAGCTAAAATTCTTAGACTCTAGGCTAGATTCAACAACAGCAATTCCAACCAAATGGAATTTAGCAGAACTACATGAAGAAAATTCCCTGCAAATAGCAATGCAGTAATAAGTAGTATTTGTTACAATTAAATTCACAGTGGTTTGTGTGTCACGGTCAAATCCGTTTGATCACAATTCCACTAAACTGGAAGAAAGAAGCATAGATTAAAATATACATGACATGATATTCTACTAAACATTACACAAAATCCCTAACTGTAATTTCTACACAAAATAACAATGTCGTGTCTTTCATTTGTGTGAAAACAAAGAGTTAGCAAGAAACACCATATTAAAGATTCCTGAAATTTCACAAAATCATTTGCAGTCTTTTTAGATTTTAAGCACACACACTTTACGATCTTTACTTTGAACAGACTATGTCTCCTTTCTGTTAAAACACGGGCTGGTCCTGAGACAAATGAATTATTTTTCTTCCGTCAGATCATTATTATTGCCTCTGTCGTGTAATGTTTACATGTGCACTCATTCATGGACGAAAAACATACCATTTTAATCTTGCCCGGACTTCAACTTTCCTATTGATAAAACCATTGATACAGTCATTGATACAGACCGAGTTCTGCTCACTACAGGTCAAGGTCGGATTTACAAGTTAAATAATATAATGTAGTTAGCTTCCATTTGCCATACATTGTATCTTAGCTGAAAACATCTCGTCTACCTCTCGTTGTAACTTGGTTGATTTAGCTAAACGTGCATGCGTCATTTTTACCTTTTATGCCAATACTCCTTACACATCTAGAACCAGTCCATTTTATTATTTTAATATCTATTGAAATAAGACCAGGCAAAATTTTATGCCCTATTCTCAGGAGAGACTGACAAATCCCAGTGGTCATCAGACCCATTGTCCCTCTCATGATTGAATTGCTAAGCCCTAAGGGGTCCCGCTGCTCATATTAGATGGCAGTGTAACTCACACTCAAAGAGTTGGATTACTTAAAGCGAAAATTCTGATTTTTTTTTTTTTGGTATCAGATGATTGTGGTTCGTTTGTTTGAAGTAATCATTGTGCAATAGTGGTTTTGATTTTTTAAACCAGAAACAGCTCTCTAAGCTTCCACTCTTGCTCCTTGTGTAGCGTGGACGGTGCAGATATAATTTTCGATCTCCATATCATATGGTCAGTTTGTGGTGAGCAGAGAGGCAGTAGTTGTGTGTTGCCAGTAACGATAGTTTGCAGTACTGAGTAGCGCTGGTTTGAAATTCTTATTTCTGTACCCAAAGAATATTATGTGGAGAGCTGAGAGGCAGCAGTTGTGTTTGCCTGTATCTGTCTCGTCTGTTCATCCTGTGTCATTGATGCCATAAATGGCCCACTTGTATGCATATTGCATCTATCATCTACCTTTCGTTTAAATATTTTTAATTAATAGAGGAATTTGTTACTACAGACTGTTTTTTTCTTAATGTATCAATGAGTGATCTGTTGATATATTTCATTTTTTTTTATGACTTTTGTTTTATTCTTGATTTTGCTTGAAAATATTATTTGATTTAGTTTTTGTTGTTCTGTTTACTGCATTTACTTTGTAAATGCTTTTTATAATTTGAAAATTTTATTAAATTAATTTTCCTATTTAAAGTATGTGTTATAGTTGTTCTGTTTACTGCATTTACTTTGTAAATGCTTTTTATAATTTTAAAATTTTATTAAATTAATTTTCCTATTTAAAGTATGTGTTATAGTCAAATTCAATGTTTGAGTTTTGCGACCATCTCTTTTAACGTCCACTGCAACTGTCTCTACCTGTTTTTGTCATGTCACAGTAGTGTTGTGGTGTATGTCGGTGTGTAGTGTTGACTTCTCACGTCATTGCAGCCTGTCAGGGGGTAGGGGTCGAACCAAGAAACTAATTAAAGTAGGTGCTGTAAGTGGAAAGATGGTCTCCCCACCCCCCACCCTCACACAGATTATGGTAAGAAAGGTACTAAGTGATATGCAAGTTAGTAATTAGTATTTAGCAAACTTAGCCCCACCATGCGTAGCCTTGTTACACAGTGTAATACGTTCTTATTAGCCTGCATGTTTGGAGAAATAACAAGATCTCTCTTACGTCATTTGTCACGCTTAATTCACCTCAATACAATACGTTCTTACCAGCCCGTATGTTGGTGTGATATCAACATATCTCCTACGTTAATTGTCACGTTTCGTTTACTGCAATGTAATACGTTCTCATTAGTCCATATGTTGGTGTGATAACAATGGAAGACAGAGTAGAAAAGTGAGGAAGTGGATACAGCGAGAGATAGAGAGAAAATGAGAGAGAAAGAAGGAAGTAAGAGTTTCCCAAATTTGCTCAATATACTTTTTAAAAGTAAAATTAAACAATGGCAACAATTTAAGAAGACAAAAATTAAGTATGCGACAGACCCACGGGTTTAATTCTTTCCTTCAATGTGAAAAGACGAGATTTTTTTGTGGTGTTCGTTTGACGAGGTCACAGTGCCACCATCACGCCATCAGTGCCTGATTTCGAGTAGCAATTAGGTCCTTTGTATTCGCCTTGGTATGCAAAGAAGCAGTTTAGTCGTTTCTGGTATGCAAAGAAGTTTCACCCAGCTGACTTGGTCTTGACAGCTAAAATACGGTTAACGACAAGCCTTTGGCAGAAGACTGTAGCGCCCAAGGATGAAGGTATGTAGAACTAATGCTAACTGCAAACGGCCTTAGCGAAATCTGAACGGAATTTTAGTTTTGATTCGTGTGGTCAGGTGGTCATTTTAAATGGTTAGTGGACTGGTTTATTCAACTATTTGGGGTTTTTGGGGGGTTGTGTGTGTGTGTGTGTGTTTCTAAATTTTGCTAATCGCTAAGACGTTTAGCAGAACGGAATGGAGTAATTAACTACTTTTGTTTATATTATACGATATTATACTATATGATACGATATGATACGTAATGAGTGATATCAGGAAACAAATGAGTACTGATCGAGTAACTTTAAGAACATAGCTACAGGAATTAGGTGATGTTAAATAGTGTTTTCTCTGGGCTGGAATTCTATCTACAGTGATTTCATGTTTGCATAACACTTCTCACTCTAATGAAGAGATTTATTCTGACATACACTTGTCATTTGATAGCTAGGATGCATACATTTAACCAATAGTGCCGATTCTAATTATGTCTTTATGCATTTGTTCAATTGGTGTGACCAGCGTTAAGGAAATGTGCATTTGGTTGATATCTCTTACCCGTAAGATGAACACTTTAACAACACAAACAGAAAATGTTGCAGTGAAGATAGCAATGCAATTGAACAAAAGGATAAGCAGGATTCAAAAATACACAACAACAGAATTCACAGGGAAGAAGATTAAGATATCTGTACAACTTCTAACGAATGTAACTGAATCCTTTCCATTAATCCAAAAGAAGCATCAAATAAATTAATTAATGTGGTATTTATCAGGAGAGTTCACATAGAGTGAAATATCTTGAGCTCTTCACAGAGTTTAAGTGAAGAAAGATTTGTGTTCCCCCATTCAAAACGTGACGTAACACAAAAGGATTTAACTAGAATCTTGTATGTGTATTGCAGTCGTAAGGATTACAGGATTGCGGATTACAGGATAAGACATAAATAGCTTCATTTACAGCAGAAATACAATTTACAAAAGAAACATGTGTGATAGCTTCATTAACTCTTACATTTTCCAATATCTCAACCATTCCTTAGCGTGCGTGCAAACAAACAATAAACTGAGTATCAGTGACACATTTTCAAGACGAACACAAAAGCATCCGCAGAGAGCGACATTTCTTCTGGCAATAGTCTGTAATGATTATTCTGTTACAATTCCAACTGACATCATGATGACGTTGACATGAAACGGAGCCCTCTCTAACAGCTAGACCAAGCGAGTAGCCCACAATGCACAATGACAATACATTCACTCCATCGTGACAACTTACAGAAGAAATCTACCTTACATGGCAAGATGCAGTTCTCTCCTGTTTCAACGTGACAACAATCCGTAACTTGTTATAAATTGAGCTTCAGTTCTCTCCTATTTCAACGTGACATCAATCCGTAACTTGTTGTAAATTGAACTTCAGTTCTCTCCTATTTCAACGTTACAACAATCTGTAACTTGTTGTAAATTGAGATTCACTTCTCTCCTATTTCAACGTTACAACAATCTGTAACTTGTTGTAAATTGAGCTTCAGTTCTCTCCTATTTCAACGTTACAACAATCTGTAACTTGCTGTAAATTGAACTTCAGTTCTCTCCTATTTCAACTTTACAACAGTTTTAACTTGCTGTAAATTGAACTTCAATTTTCTCCTATTTCAACCATGCAACAGTTGTAACTTGCTGTAAATTGAGCTTCAATTCTCTCCTATGCGCGTACGCGACGAACTACTCCACTAAATGTCAAGGTCAACCCTGCCATATTAATTCTCTCAAACATAAGAACAATGTAGCAATTTCCAGTATCTTCCTTGAAACAGTTATTCCAACATATAGTTGAGCATACTTTGCCACCATACATCAACACTTACACACTGGGGGTAGAGACTTCTTGAATTTAGGGTCAGAGCTATTTATAAATTAGTAAACCAGAAGATTCTGATAAAGAACCAAAGGCTGCTTCTTCACTGTAAAATATAGTATTGGAACAAATGCTAAGTTTCCACTTTATTCATCCCTAATTCTATTCTGTTTTATATTCAAGTCTCAACTTACAGTTTCCTGCAACAGTATTTATTAGCCGATACACGCATAAAGCATAATAAATACAACATAACAATGTTATGGATGGGTTCACTTAAAAAAAAAATGTATAGTATTTAGCATACCATATACAAGCATCCTAGTTCACAATTTGTAGAAATAAAAGACATAATACATGTCTACATAAAATGCAAGCATAACATATCAATACCGATGGTCTCGTTCTAGTAAATCTTAACCATTGGATAATAAAAACTAATCGTCCACCTAAAACCAGTTTAGATTATTACATCAGCAAATTTAGCACATTTTTTACCTGAGTTGTTTACCTTTAACTTTGACACTTAAAAATATCAGTACAAGCAATTGCCCAAGTTCGGATCACTCTGACAATTTAACAATTTATAAATTAAGTTTATAAATATGGATAGGCAAATTTACTCCATCACAGGTTGATATCTTTGATCCCAGTTAAGGATTTCCGTTGTTGGTCTATGTATTTGATTTGTGGCAGTAATTTTGATTCTATTGATGTCGTTTCGTATTTGTCAGTAGCTGTGATCGTGAAATAAAATTATATCTTTGGTCAGTGCCTCATAACTAAAGTTACATTTATCGAAAGAACTTAGATCACAAGTGTGACCCAGGTCACGGATTGATCATTTTGACTAGTATGTGTGAATCTGGTTTTCTTCCTGCCGAAAATCCTATTTCGACAAACGTTACAATGTTTTCAGTTCGCGGACAGTAGTTAATGCACCTGAGAACTTGAAAGTAATTCAGCATTGCCACTTAAACGTTGTTTGGGACAACCAGCCTCTCATCCAGCCTCATGTCTATCGGATAGGAATCTTTAGTGATGTGTGTTATTATTGCATTTTGGCGTTGCAAACCGTTTTATGAAATGTTTGTATGGAGTACTTTAGCTTTTCTTGAACTTTATTATTGCATGTAGCGTTTAGTTGGCATTGCTTTGCAAGTCGTTTTATGAAATGTTTGTTTGGAGTACTTTAGCTTTTCTTGAACTTTATTATTGCATGTAGCGTTTAGTTGGCATTGCTTTGCAAGTCGTTTTATGAAATGTTTGTATAAAAGAATACTTTAGCTCTTTTAAAAATTTCATTATTGCAAACGATGCGTTTTTATTAAGTAAAACAAAAACAGAAGACTTACAATCAATATTAGTAGCTGTAGAAGGAGTATATTATATCATTTATTTGTAGTTTAACTTTAATTCATAATTTAATTTATTTTCTCACTTATAATTTATGTGTTTTTAATTTACTTTGCTTAATAAACTGGTTAATTACTTTTGCTGAATGTGCATCTTCAGCTAAAATAAATAAATTTGTAGATTTTCCCCACTCTGTAAGCCGTAGAATAAAAATTTGAAATCTATACACTGAAAATTTGTTCAGGCACAGGCCGAACATTTTGGGGAATTAGGGATTGCTTTTAAGTCAACGGCATTTCCATCTCCCAATCTAACCCACCTTCAACTCCACCACCACCACTACATCACTACCCTGTTTATTTTGTTAACTGATGAAAAGGAAAGCTTTTCCAGATAAAGAAAAAATAAGAAAGGCAAAAGAAAGAGTGCAAGTTATTAAGGCTAAAATATCTAGTTTAACTATTTCGCCTCCATCAGCTAATTGGAAAGAAGTGTGGGAGGGGGGGGGCAAAACCTTCTCTTCTGCTTTTTTCCCCTTCGTTTCTGGAACTCGGGTCTGGCAGCCAGGTGCATCAGAGTGCGCTCGTTTATGTTCACGCTAACATTGTTTTTCTGTCGCTGGACAAGTTTTGTTGCAAGACGATGAAAGCTTGTCGTCTGTCGTATGTAGAGACTTTAAGAGCCGTTGTTAGTCGTTAATGTGCTCACGGTGCATAAGAATGTGTTTATTGTAATTGGGTTTTATTTTTATGTCAGATGTCATCGTTGTGCATAAATATTTCTTTTACTGTCATCACGATGTAGAAGTACGTTGTTGTCTACTTTATGTCATCGTCATCACGATGTAGAAGTACGTTGTTGTCTACTTTATGTCATCGTCATCACGATGTAGAAGTACGTTGCTGTCGACGATGATATAAAGTAGACAGCAACGTACTTCTAAATCGTGATGACGATGATATAAAGTAATCACGACGCACAAGTATTTAATGACTGTTAGCTTTAGTGCAGTAGTATTTTTAATGGCAGATGTTTCCATCATGATAATTTATTGTTGTAAAGTATGTGTCATCAACGTGAAATAGAGTAGTAGTAGCATTTGCCAATGTCCTTGTCATAAGCGGGCAGTAACAGTATTTGTTAGTGTCACCTGTCATAAGAGTGCAGTAGCATTATTTGTCAGTGCAAACTGTCATCACAATGCCGACGCGTTTTCTTTTAATATTAGCAAGGATCATCTCTCAGCAAAAGTATTTATTTTATTTTTTCTTTAATTTTTGTTGTTGTTGCTGTCGTCACAGGGACGATTTTTTCCTTTCATGTAATCTTTCTTAACGTTGCTGAAATAGTTAGTTAATTCTTGCTGTCATCGGAGTGCAAAAGTATGTCTTCAGTCTGCCGTGGCACTATCAAAGAAAAATATCTTCAGTGTCTGTGACAAGGTGAACAATTATTTCTTAAGAGTTAAAGATATAATGATGATGCAAAAAGTATTAATCTTTCCTTTTGCCATTAAAAATTATGTTTGATCAAATATGTATAAATTGTGAATAAAATTTAAAAAGTAACACAGTTTTCTACTATTTTTGTTTTATTTAACTTTTCTCCTTTAAAATTCTTTAAAAATTTAATGTTCTCGAAGCAGAACATAAAATTCTTATTTAATAACTCTAGGCAGGGGACACAACTCTTTCCAATCGCACATTCGAATGGAATTAACATGCACGATTAAAGCAACTACTCACATAGCGAAAGAGATTCCTAGATCTAAATCCAGGGGTATAAAAACTGGGTGGCATAACGGCATCACTCAGGTTCACAATCACAGCACTTGTCGGAACGGTAGTTTTCAAGTGACACAAAGCAACCCTCACAACATTCACACCATTCAGAATGCAAGACACCCGGGTTCACATTCACACCATTCAGAATGCAAGACACCCGGGTTCACATTCACACCATTCAGAATGCAAGACATCCGGGTTCACATTCACATCATTCAGAATGCAAGACACCCGGGTTCACATTCACGCCATTCAACAATTCAGAATACATATCAACCCAGGTTCACCTTTAGACCATTCAGAACATCCGGCAGTCAAGGTTCACACAAATTAGAATGTGTTTCTAAATAGTTCACGGCATTCGTCATTAAAGGAATTACTTATCGAAAATATTGGAATTTTACAGGCATGGAATATGAGATCATAGTAAAATTATTTATTAATTTTTAAAGCTATTAGGTATTGCTTACAAAACTATACTGTCGTCATCGTCATTATTGGCTGTGTTAGAATTCGACCAATTACGGACAGCTTTCTATTTGCTGAGTGTATAAATCGTACCATCTGGGAATTGTACAAATTCTACTTTTGGGGGAATGTATAAATCCTACCATTTTGGGAATTGTACAAATTATACTGTTTTGGGAATGAACAAATCCTACTATTTTGGGAATGTATAAATACTACCATTTGGGAAAGGTACAAATTCTACTATTGGGAGGAATGTACAAGTACTATCATTTAGGAAATATACAAATACTATCATTTGGGGAATATACAAATACTACCATTTGGGGAATGTACAAATACTACCATTTGGGGAATGTACAAATTCTACCATTTGGGGAATATACAAACACTACCATTTGGGGAATATACAAATACTACCATTTGGGGAATGTACAAATACTACCATTTGGTAAATGTATAAATCCTACCATTGGAAATGTACGAACTCTGTCTTTTGGGGAATGTACAAAATTCTATCATTAGGGGGATGGATGTACATTACCTACGATTAGGGAAATGTACAAATCCTACCATTTGGGAAACGAACAATCTTGAATATTTATGCGAAATTGTACAAAGTACGAATTGGATATACGATACGTCTGTGGTTGGGAAATAACGAACATGAACACTGCTTTCAAATGAACGGAGCTGACGTCTTGGTCGGAATGCTCAGATATTAACCATTTGTTTGAGAAAGTAAAACTTAAGTTTATATTGATGTTCGAATTTTTGACCAAACTGTTCCTTGACACCTGTAGGCGTCTTTGCTTTGAACGACTGCTCACGATACGTCGTGGTCGGTGAAACAGAGTTTTGTCGTAGTTTCTTCACAAGTTGAATTTGTAGAATATCTTATTTTGAGTTGTGTCACTGTTCGACTGTTCGTGTGTGCGTTTGCTGGTATACGTGTGCGCGCAGATGTGTATGCGTATATGCGTGCGTATATGTTTGTGTACTTTTGTATTATCTGTGCGCGCATATGTATGTGTGCGTAGGTGCGTGTGTGTGTGTGTGTGTGTGTGTGTGTGTGTGTGTGTGTGTGTGTGTGTGTGTGTGTTCATGTGCGTGTGGCGCACGCCTTGTACTCTTGATATTGATTCACGCGACAGGACCTCAAACTGTAAATTGATGCCAGTACGTAGATTTACTTCACGAAACACATCTGTGACTAACTATTTCTCTTTGCTAGTAACATCGGCGATGTACCGATTCGACCTTTCTTAACCGCTAGGGTAGAGTTAATGAGAACAAATCCAGACAACTTTCTGGTTTGGAAAGGTCAGCCTCAGTGGTCAGCGGAAATGGGTTTGCTCTGCCAAGAAACATTAGCCAGCAGTTTTCGTCCTCAAGTGCACCCAGCAGACTAACCTCCAAAGTCTACCTCTTCAACCTGCGCGACGAGCACTCGACAACATCAGCATGTTGTCAAGAGCATTAAGCAACTTCCGCCTGTTGCGACGAACACTTGGTGATTCCTGCTTATAGTCATCAGTATTTGGCAATTTTATCCTGCTACTATCAGTACTCGGTGCACTTCTGCTTGCCACCATCAGTACTCGGTGCACTTCTGCTTGCCACCATCAGTACTTGGTGGACGTCTGCTTACTAGCATCAGTACTTGGCAACTTCACCGGGAACGCGGAATTAATGTTCAGCACGTGACACACTATCCAAAGTAGCAACATCTGGTTGCACGTCCTGTACAGTTATAAAGGAGTCATTACCATCCCCACCCCTTAAGTTCCCTCCTCCTTGTGGTGACTTTGGTCAGAGATCAAAGTTTTCAGAACAAAGGAGGTTGGAGGAGGGGGGTCAGCATAGACGGGTTGGATGTAGACATATCTAAATCACTACATTTCATTGATGATGGCTTGTAAAATCAATACTTTTTGTGCTTAAAAGAAAAAGACAAGCTTATTCAGACATTCGTGGAGATGAAGAGCCTTTAATAATAGTGGTGTCACTAGTCTGGCAAAAGCCTAGCCTCAGTGCTTTTGTATGGGGTTGACGGGGACAATCGTCCACCCAACAAGCAATTTAATACGGGTACCGAGGTGGCGACGTTTGACGGCTAATGATAGATGATAACCCTCTTGTACCCGAGAGAATCATTGTTGTGAGAAAAGTGTTAACCTCGGCTACTAACTTCGGTTTCAAAGGGGCTTTAACTGTAGTCAGCAAAAGGGTCGATAATTGTTAATAACAATTCCACTAGCAAGCTACCGAGTAATACACAGTGAACATTCTAGAAAGACACCCTAAATCAGTCACTAAACAAGTCACATCTTGGTGAATTGTGAAATTAACTCTGAAGTTTCATGAACACCCAGTCGTGCTTTCTTATACCCTTACCGCGAAATTTAGCAAATGGCTAATAAAGCAGCCATTAGTCATTGATAATATGGATAAATCAGCATCAATCAGCATATGATTACATTTTAATCACGATACCGCTGCGTTAGTCAAACTTTGAAGTTAACCAGTTTCGACAGCTGTTCGTGATTATAACCACGCAAAGAGTAGTTTAGCAGTATTATAACCATGCAAACAGTAGTTTAGCAGTATTATAACCACGCAAACAGTAGTTTAGCAGTATTATAACCACGCAATGAGTAGTTTAGCAGTATTATAACCACGCAAAGAGTAGTTTAGCAGTATTATAACCATGCAAACAGTAGTTTAGCAGTATTATAACCAATTATAACCATGCAAACAGTAGTTTAGCAGTATCATAACCAATTATAACCATGCAAACAGTAGTTTAGCAGTATTATAACCATGCAAACAGTAGTTTAGCAGTATTATAACCATGCAAACAGTATTTTAGCAGTATTATAACCATGCAAACAGTATTTTAGCAGTATTATAACCAAGCAAACAGTAGTTTAGCAGAATTATACGAAGGTGGAAACAAGTAGTTGGGTTGTGAAAGATTTTAGAAAGTAAAAAGAAACAGTAGTGAGTTTGTACAATTGTACAGAGAGAGGGGGGAGGGAAAACATCTTGCTGGTTTGTGCAAGATAATGCTAAGGTCACAAAAAGAAATTGTGGTGGAGTAAATTTGCCTATCCATATTTCTAGACTTAATTGCTACATAAATTGTTAAAATGTCAAAGTGACCCGGCCTTGGGCACTCCTTATGATGGTACTTTTTGCACGTGTCAGAGTTGGAGTAAACAACTCGATTTGAGAACAACCTAGAAAAGTGGTGATGCAATCCAAACCCCTTCTAACTGGATGAGTAGTTTTCTGAATAATAGATTCAGACTTGTTCATATCAAACTCATCCATTGGGATAGACCGGAAATCTCTTTGTTGAAGAAGTATTCTTCTATTCAGATCACTTTGAATTTGAACATAACTCGAGTCCAGTCATAAAGGCGATTGTTAGCTTATGGTAAGTTAACTGACTGATAAAAGAAGAATAGACTTGTAATATTTTGTACATTGGCTATTGATATATGATTTGAATTAGAGAATGCTCATGTAATTGAGCCATTATTTCTGTGTTCATTAATTTGATTACGTTGTACATTATACTTGTTAATTTTTATCAATGATATATTTCTTATGCTGTGTGTATCGGGCTAATGAAAGTGTTGAAGGATTTGTAAGTTGAAAATGTTTGCAAGAGAGAAAGGAGTTTAGAGATGAAATATGCCTGAAATTTAGCGCCGCCTTAATTTGACTTGTAGAGCAGAGCGCAGAGCAAGCCGTTTTGATTGTCACTCCATGCTACAGTACTGTACTCTACTGGAATGTTGGTGTGTGCATGACAACACTTACCAGTAAAATATGTTACTGTAAGTTGATTCCTGTGATTTCTGTTTGAGTACCAATACGGTGGTAATTTGTGGCTTGAGTTTGGTCTCGAGAATTCATGAAGTGTACTTTGAAAGCTCCTTGTGGTGTTCTGAGTAAACACATATGGAAAATCAACATTCCTCCTGATGTGCTTTGATTGAGTTGTGAAATTCAGGACGATTCTCTATGGCATGCTTTAGTTTATTTTGCCTTAGTTTTATAAATGTGTTCGCCTAATAATAATAATTAGTGAAGTCAATTCTGCCTTACTTCTACAAAAGTGTTTGCCTTACTTCTACAAAAGTGTTCGCCTAATAATAATAATGAAGTTAATATTGCCTTAGTTTTACAAAAGGTTTCACATAATAATAATAATTAGAGAAGTTGACTTTGCCTTAGTTTTATAAAAGGGTTAACCTAATAATAGTGAAGTTAATTTTGCCTTAGTCTTACGAAATGGTTCACCTAATAATAATAAAGACGTTGATATTGCCTTAGTCTTACAAAAGGGTTCTCCTAATAATAATAATTAATGAAGTTAATATTGCCTAGTCTTACAAAAACTCTAAGCGCTTGACAGTATTTACTCATGAAATATACCGCAATTTCTTTATTATAACAGCTTCAACATATGAGAAAAGCAAAGATATTGCAAGAAAAGATAAATCTACAAACAGTTTTACAAAACATATGCTTATCAGATAGGTGTCAAATGAAACATAAATAAAATGACTTTACGGAACAGCTTTATTAAACATATATATCAGAAAGATGTAAAATGAAACATAAATAAAATTACTTTATTGTTTTACGAAACGTATACAAATAGGATAAATCTCAAATGAAAAATAAATACAATGACTTTAAATAAAACTAATGCTTATCATATAGATGTATAATGAAAGATAAATACAATTACTTTATAGTTTTACAAAAATCAGGAAGATTTAAAATGAAACATATATACAATGGCTTTACAGTTTTACTAAATATAACAGACAGGTTTGAAAAAGAAACATAAATAAAATTACTTTATAAATAGCTTTACAAACATATACACATCAGACAGGTGAGGCGTAAAATGAAAAATAAATAAAATTACTTTACCTTTTCATAAAACATATACATATCAGATATTCGTAAAATGAAAAATAAATAAAACGACTTTACAGTTTTTCAAAACATATACATATCAGACAGACATAAGATGAAACATTAATTCATAAAATGACTTTACAAATGAACAGTTTGAATTAACAATGAGAGAAAAGAATAGCGCTGTCCTTGCTGAGGCAAAAGATGTGCCGCCTTGAGACAAAACAAAAAACAAACTTGCTGAAGTAATGCAGGGCTAACCTAATGCAAACATCTATCTACACACATGTGCACGCACACTCACAATTCTTTAATGAGTTAAGCAGGTTTGTGCGATTGCAATATTCTGCTGAAGTAATTTCGGTTCAAATAAATCTTTCTTTCTTTCTTAAACGCGTACACACTGGCTAATAGGTTATGCAAAGCATCAGGGTAGGATCTGACAGATTGTATCAGGTCTAGTAGAATGGATAGATAAAGATACATCATCAATCTATATTAAGGGTGCGCACGAGTGTGTATGCGTGAGTGTATGTGTGAGGCGTGCATGTGTGCGCGAGTGTGTGTATGTTTGTGTATGTGTTGTGTGCGTGTTTGTGAGTGAGAAAAATAGCTTTTTCTAGAGCATATAGCTTTGGTTATTTGGGATTTGTGTGTGTGTGTGTGTGTGTGTGTGTGTGTGTGTGTGTGTCTGTGTGTGTGTGTGTGTGTGTGTGTGTGCGTGTGTGTATAACTCTTGGCCGGAAGAGCTGTGGTGTGTAAAATTAAATTAGACGCTCAATACAAATTTGATAGCCAACACTAACACGGTAACAATCTTGAAAATTGATACACACCCTTATAACTTAGGTACCAACCGTCACCCCACCCCACCCCACCCCACCCCACCCCCACAACTGTGATTTAAATAACTTTTTCTTTATATCAGAAGAACCAGATAGTAGTAGCATATGTTTTATACAACAACTATTACAAGTGTTTGAACAACAACTATTACAAGTGTTTGAACAACAACTATTACAAGTGTTTTATACAACATGTATTATGTGCGTGATGTACGAAGAAAAAGGCGCTTAACGTTAACCCTCAAAACGCTGTCTGGTGTAGGGTGAGGAACAGTGGGGGGAGAAAACAAGACGCAGTGCAAAAGTTCCGAGAACGGGGACACCCATGTGCGAAATCATCTCAACTTTAATGTAAAAAAAAGTTTTCATACTAAACACTTGTAGTTCGATGTCCTGAATACTTGAGTTTGGCATTTCTAGACTATCCACACCCCACCCCACCCCCAACACCACCACCACAAAGGCTGGCAACGGTTTTCGTGACATTAATTTCTTCAGGCTAATTCCACAGCGCGCATCACTGCACATCAAACTGAAAACAGTCAAATGGTCTAAGTGCTGACCACTGTCGTTAGCCGACCGCGCTTACTATCGGTTGTGGCTCGAGAAGAAAACGATTGATAAAGATGTAAGATTCGTTTGCTTCAAGGCCGAAGTAAAGTACACATTAGTATACCCATTAAATGGCAAAACGCACCTGTGTGGTGAATTTTCGCAAAGACTCCATTCAACCGTTCCCATTGCTACGGGAGCCCAAACAGCTCCACCCGTTTCCCCAGGATGTTCGCTCCACATGTTTTTCTCTGTGATAGATTGGTGCCTACCTTCCACTCTCAGGTCGTAAACAATTTGCCGTCACACCTGAGCACCTGCAGAGCCCAAGAGGCTGTAACGGGTTGTAATTTTTGTGTAGCTGAGGGTGACGTGGTTCGGAAGGAGGGGGGGAGGGGGAGTGCTTGTTCCACAGCAGTGGCCAGCGAGACAAAAGGCGTCGTTCGCTGCGCGTGGGTTTTCTCTTCCACTCGAACAGACCGGACCCATCAGACACGACGGTGTGTGGAAATTAAAAGCTTGGCGGGCGTTTTTAATAATTATTATTTTCTTTATTTAGTTAAGGACGAGGTTGATAATTTTAATTTTGTGACGCTATTTCCAATTTTAGCAACTCTTTGGTGTTATTTCATTTGTAAAGATAAAGCAGTCCAGCCGCTGATCGCTTGTGACTTTCCCAACATGCTTGTGATCAAACCCCGTGACGGGTATTGAATGCAGATTTTTTCCACCCATCCTATAGTCTTCCACTAACGAGTGACTAATGTCTTCACTACGCTTTCGCACGCACGCACGCACACACGCACGCTATCTTTAAAGATACGTCGACGCTTCGCATACAAAGTTATTGTTCATCTCACGAGTCAGGAAAGGGATCACATGGCATATGTTTAAATATTTTTTTTTAAAGTTTGACTGGATGATTTTTAAATATTAAAAAAAATGTGACTAGGTGGTGTTTAAATATAAAAAAGTAAGTTTGAGTAGGTGGTGTTTAAATATATATAAAAATAAGTTTGACTACGTGGTGTTTAACCGTTGAACGTGATGCTGTAATAGATGTATTTGACTGAAATTTTGTTTTCTGTGACTAGTATGATTTTTTTTTTAAAAATGAGTTTTGTATTGTTTTGCGTTTTAACTTTTGCACATGTAAATATCACTGGGCGATTGGTGTTAAATTGATTGTGAAAGTGTTGTTTGACTAAATAAGTGGTTTTGACTAAATAAATAGTTTTTCAGTGCTTAAGTGGTTTTTGTCGGAAAATTTGGCGCGAGGATAAGTGGTGTATATCGACTAGTGTTTGAAAGTGTTAAATTCATTAAATTAAGCGTTTTTCATTTACCTAAAATAAGCGGTTCTCAAATGAATACACTGGTGTTTGACTGATTAAGTGGTGTTTGGCTAATTAAGTGGTGTTTAACTAAAGTGAGATACAGTCGCAGCCTCTAAACTCTAAACTCTAAAGTCTAAACTCTAAACTCTAAAGGCTCTCCAGTGCCATTCGTGAAACGTCACTTGTTTGACGTGGTCCGATGCATTGACGTAATTGGTTTCCATATAAATGCCCTACTTCTCACTCCCTCCAAAGAAAAAAAATAGCGAAGAAGAAAAATGAATTCTCTGACTGTTGGAATTTTACTTACTTAACTTGCTTCGCTTCCCCCACTTCTTGTCAAATTCTGACGGTAGTTTGTTTTCGCCGAAAATTATTTATTGGCGCATTCATGCCTTATAAATATTCAACTGCACTTTCCTTTCATGTCAATGCATAATTATCGGGGGAAAATGAACGCGAGGGCAAGCTCTTGTCACGAGATAAAGATTATACCAGGGTTTTTTGTTCCACTGAGAGGGCGACTAAGCATCTTGCGAAGTACCCCACGGACGCGTCGTGTGATCACATGGTAGCGGGGCTATTTATAGCGTTGATTTCTCATTGATCAGTTGCGACTGCATGGCGCCAGGCACCAGCTAGGAAACTCCGCCGCGCGGGGCCACTCTCGCGAAGCCGTGACAGCGCGCGCCAGAGCGAGAGAATAGCTGACTCCACAGAGAGAGAGCAAGCACTCTGCAGTCGTAAGCTGAGCTGAGTAAAACGCCGGCAAAGGTCTACAGTGGTTGGTCGCCGCTGATGTTTACTTACCGTGCGGGTGTTGTCACTTCAGCTGGCATCGGAGGTGTGTCTTGCCTTCGGTATCTGAGCCCACTTCGTAAAGGAAGTCCCTCATAATCAAACGTCTCCATATAGAGTTAGATTCTAGCGACCATTTCTCATCCAACCGTTGGCGTCTTTAAGCCGTTTGCACGTCAGTAAAACAGGCAGAAAGGAGAGAGAGAGAGAGCGGGCACTGCTCCACAACACTAAGTCTTTTATCGTGGGAACTGGAGCATGCGTGTTGGCTGGATTTTTTAAAAGTTGACGTGTGTGCGCGCGTGTATTTTTCTCGGTTTGAAAACCCGACATTCCCACTTCAGAACGTGTGCTCGGGTGGCCAACGGTAACTGTCACTGCTGGGTGACGGTTTTCAGTTGCCCACCATAATGGGATGGTACCCGGAGTGTTCCCGTGGAAACGTCTAGTGCCACTCGCGAAACGGGGTGGCAGGAGTACCCGAAGACCCGAACGGAGTAGTGTTGAGAGCGGGGTGGGGCATGCAAGGAGGGACCGAATACGTGTGGCGAATGGGCCGGGTGGCCTGGGTGGTGCAGTATCTCTCACTGCTCCTGCCTTTCGCTATGTCCATGGTGTCTGTGGTGGACAGCGGCGTTCGACTCCCGCCTATCTACTGGAACTCCTCAAATACCATGTAAGTGTTCGTTTTAAGTAATTACGTCACCAGACCCATTAAGGCCACTCAGACATTCCAAGCACCAAACACTAGTACGGCCTATCGCATTCACAGTCACACAAGCAACGCTTTCTCTTGCATACACGTTCATATACCCTCTCTCTCTCACACACACACACACACACACACACACACACATACACACACACACAAACACGCGTTCTTAATCACATCTGTCATGATTTTGTTTGTGGAATTTTGTCTCTTCGTAATCAGAGGACTGATAATTTAATGAAACACGTTTATGAGTTCAGTAAACATGATGTTGGCAAGCGCTACGTTGAGAGTTTACTGGTTCTTAAAAATTTAATAACAATAGGCGATTGAACAGCACTTTGCAGAATCAGATTTAGCTTAGCTCTTTGCCTGCACATTACAAAGATGGTTTATTATTAATATATTTAAGAGGTGCACACGCGTATACATTTTTTTTCATCATAAGCAATTTTTGTGGCAATTTGTCTGATTGGAGTTATTTCTCCACCCCATCCACCCCTCCTCCTCATTTTCTAGTTTAAACAGAGCCACTAAAACGAATAATTACGTTAAACATTGCTTAACAGTAGTTTGTAAGAATGTCCAACGCAACTCTAATCTTTCGCGCTAACGTAAATTCGTGGATTAATTCAATTTCTTGCGTACCTTTTCTTTAAATGTATTACTTAATTAAATTGAAAACGTTGTTTCGACATTGAGACATTCAATAGCAAACCTGTCTAATTTCAGTGAAAGCTGATCATTTATACCTGTACAAGTCACTGCTAATGACTTTCTAGCGCTGATGTGATCCGATGATAAAAGCAACACCTCATTAGATTTTGCTTTGCGGTTGCTTTTGTTGCTTTCACTGGCTGACATTAGATTTAATTTTAGATACCTTAATTTTAGATATCTTCTTTATCAGTGGCGTGTTTGCTCTGAAGAAATCGCCGGCACACGCGCGCACACACACACGTAACACATAACATAAAATTAGTATAGAAGTGAACAAAATTATGAGATCGGTCTTTAGTGTGACTGGTCTTCTATCAGTGTCGCGTATAAATTGAGTTTTGTCACGTCATACGTCAACATCAAGGCCGAGCAATGCTTCACGTCTTTTTTCTCTTCTCTTCTCCTCTCCTCTCCCTCCCTCTCATTTTTACCTCTTTCTCCCCACTCACCTCTGTTCTCTTTCTCCAGCTCCTTTCTTTCCTCTTTCTTCTGCAGGCTGTGTACATGATTGGTTGTGGTAGTGATAAGCTCTGTGTCTAACATTTTGTGTGTACGTGCTTAGTTGTGGTAGTGGTAAGCGCTGCGGGATGGAACGACGGCATGTGGTTTAGTTGGTCCTCTCGATGTGAACTACGTGTGAACATATTTGTTCGCAGTAGTCGACGTGTGAACATGATGTTAGTTGCGTGCATGTATGCGTGCTGCGTCGCCGGGTGATTGTTTTGACCACAGAGCTGCCATGTTCGATTGAACACACACACACACACACACACACACACACACTTTTCGATTTCAGAACCACAGGAGGCGGTCTGTGTTACACTGAACCAAACTCAAGATTAATTTTATAAATTTATGGAAGATGTTCAAAGGGAAACGCAACCCATGGGCAGTGCATGTTCTATTAGTAAATATAAAAAAAAAAATTAAAAAATAGTTGAAAATGTTCGCCATCGTGCTACGCACATAAATGTATTCAAATAACTATGTAATACAACACATTTTTGAACTTTTCATGTGATATTTCAATAATAAATTTTTTTTTAATTTCAATTTGTGCATACATTATATATGGACTGCGCTGTATTTCGTTTTCAAACTCCTTACTCGAGTAATGCAAATTACGTCATGTTGTGTGTAAATCTAACGGTGTTTAATGAGACATATTACATCATGATGTAAACCTAAGAGTGTTTAATAAGACAAATTACGTCATGTTGTGTGTAAATCTAACGGTGTTTAATGAGACATATTACATCATGATGTAAACCTAAGAGTGTTTAATAAGACAAATTACGTCATGTTGTGCGTAAATCTAACGGTGTTTAATGAGACATATTACATCATGATGTAAACCTAAGGGTGTTTAGTAAGACAAATTACGTCATGTTGTGTGTAAATCTAACGGTGTTTAATGAGACATATTACATCATAATGTAAACCTAAGAGTGTTTAATAAGACAAATTACATCATGTTGTAAACCTAAGGGTGTTTAACAAGACAAATTACATCATGTGTGTAAGGGTGTTTAATGAGACAAATTACATCATAGTGTGTATAAATCTAAGGATTTTCAGTGAGTTTAAGTAATTTAACAAGAGAGCAAATGTCGATGAATTGAGGAACTTGATTTAGTTGCTATGTGACGTGTTCCAGGGTTCTTTCTATCAGCAGTTTCGTAGTTTCACTGGGTCTAGACATAAATAGCTCTGAAATGTGCAAAACATATTCTGTAACTTAACGAGCCATTTCTCACAATAAAAGTTTTGCAATCTTCACATTTTTTTTTTTTTTTTTTTTTTTTTTGCATCGGTGTTTTCTCAAAAATAAAACTGTAATCGCTACATTTTACAGATTTGTTGTTTTTCCCTTTTTCTTGTTTCCTTTCCTTTTTGAGCAAGTGATTATAAACGGGCCATGAATTCCAATTATAGAATAAACTTTAATAAGCTGTTTTCAATCGATTGTTTTAGGGACATTAAAAGTGATATTAGAACATCTCTCCGCCTCGGGTGGGTGGGTGGGTGGCATTTCTTTGCTGGAGGTAAAGGGATAGCGTTGATATTAGTTTTTACGTCAGCTGGGTCTTCTTGCCGGACAAGATCATTTCTGTCCAACTTATCTGTCTTGCCGGACAGTGTTTCAATCTCAATTTGAATATATTAATTTATGTCTGTCTTGCTTTATACAGTATTTTACGTCTATCTGGCTGAATACAGTAATTTATGTCTATCTTGATCAGTACAGTAATTTATGCCTGTCTTTCTTAACACAGTAATTTGTGTGTATCTTGCGGAAGACAGTATTTTACATCTGTCTTGCTAAACACAGCAATTTATGTGTTTTGCTAAACACAGTAATTTCTGTCTGGCTGGCTGGACACAGTAATTTATATATGTCTTTCTGAATACAGTAATTTATATCTGTCTTGCTGAACACAGTAATTTATGTCTGTCTTGCTGAATACAGTAATTTATGTCTGTCTTCCTGAACACAGTAATTTATGTCTGTCTTGCTGAACACAGTAATTTATATCTGTCATGCTGAATACAGTAATTTATGTCTCCCTCGTATCTAAGTCCTAACCCTATCCCCTCCCCCAAAACCACCACCACCCCTAGCACAAAATCGGCACAGGCCGGAAGCGCTTTCCGCAATTTCATTGTCATCATTTAAGTCTGTCTTGCTGAATACAGTAATTTGTGTCTGGTATATCTGTCTTGCTGAAAACAGTAATTTGTGTCTGGTATATCTGTCTTGCTGAAAACAGTAATTTGTGTCTGGTATATCTGTCTTGCAGTAATTTGTGTCTGGTATACCTGTCTTGCTGAAAACAGTAATTTGTGTCTGGTATATCTGTCTTGCTGAAAACAGTAATTTGTGTCTGGTATATCTGTCTTGCTGAAAACAGTAATTTGTGTCTGGTATATCTGTCTTGCTGAAAACAGTAATTTGTGTCTGGTATATCTGTCTCCAAAGATGCAATGATTTTGCATACCTCTTAATGATGAGAACCGTTTAGGCCACGGGTACAACCGCGACCCTAGACAAGGCTCTGTGCGGCCCCTCGAGGACTTTATTTCATTATTTGTGTTGTTGTTGTTTTTCTACATAGCTATCCATGTATAATCTGACTTGCGGCCCTCCACGCCCTATCAATTGGAAATTTGGCCCTCTGGCCTAAAAAGTTTGTGCACCAATGGTTTAGGGCCGTGTGCGATCGTTTAGAGGTCATCAGTTTTGTGAGCCTTTTAATTTTTGTTTAGAATTAAACAAGTGCATGTTTATTCCTTCCTGTGCATACTCACGCGCAGACACTCTTTGTCAGTTTCACTGGTGTAGTCACATTTACTCACAGCTCAGCTCTTATTTTCAGTGGTATTTGGTTACATACACATACAGATATATATTTGACTCGGTTTAGTCATTCACACCACACACACGCACACGCACACACATATACACTACTCACCTTTCTTTTTCCCGTTTTTATTTCCTAGAGTTTCGTGGGTACCCTGATTAGGTGGGTAAGAAGGAAAGATTTTGATCTCACGCACCAGCTGGGCGTCTTAGTGAAAAGAATCGTCATTGAAATGGCGCGGCCGTGCCAAGGTAGCACCCCTGTTATTTTCTATGCCCCCGCCCCGCCCCTCCCAGACACCCGATTCTAGCTGTCGGTTATTTTCACTAGGATGGTCATTTGTACTATCACAATGGCCGTTGGCTGTCCCTGGCGCTCCTGACTGCCATTGGCGGTTGGCGTCATTCGCTCTATGTGGTCGCTCTCCCCTCTCCCGACCTCCTTCCGGTCTGTTAGTGACAGGTGGCTGGACTGCCACCAGACTTGACTGCTGTACCAAGAACTCACCATCGACAAGTGTAAGCTAGAATAATTTATTTATTGTAATAAGGTTCTGACTCCCTGAAACCGATCTTGCCGTTTGTCTGATGGCTAAAGCCATGCTAAGTCGAGATAGAGTAATTGGCCCTTGGTCACAGAGAGAAAGAGAGTAATTGTTCCTTGGTTAGAGAGAGAGAGAGAGAGTATGTCCCTTAGTACGAGAGGTTGGGGGGGGGTACAGGTCTTTTGATGTGAATATATACGAAGTAAAAGAATATATATATTTTGTCGTATATTATGTTCGTACCCCTTTAACTGTACCGTGTTGTAAATGAAGTGATATTGTAGAGTGTAACAGAAAGTTTACCTTGTAGTACGGATGAGATGGCATTACATCTCTTCGACATGTGTTGTATATGGACAAATTTGATTAAATTATGATAGTGAGAAATAAAACAAGAGAAGACAATTCTGCATTATTAAAGCCATGTGTACCCGGTTTTAGTTTAGTAAAGAGCAACCAACTTCGTAATCTTCCTTTGCACTGAAATTCCCAATTCAAATGGCTGTAGAGATGTTTCTTGTTCAGCTGAATTATACCTGGTTGTTGATATTTTAGTTGCACGGTTGTAATGAATACATGAGTTAAAGCGGTTATAGTGAATATACGAGTTAAAGCGGCTGTTTTGAAGCACATAACGATACATTCACTAAAACGGTTGAAGAGATCCGAAGTAAGAAACTGAACGGAATAATCTTATTGAAAATATTACAGTTAATTGAATTGTTTTCTGTTGTAAATAATTCCAACAGTTTTCATTCCTTTGCTGAAATGAAAGAATTATTTTAGCTGAGTTGCCAGACTCTGGGTGAATAAGTACAAACTTGTGACGTATTTTGTTGCAGTCATTCATATGAGTTACCTTCCAATATTGAAAGACCGTTTCCTTGGCATTTTGAGTCAAAATTGATTTGAACTATTTGCGGGTGCTTTTATTTTTATTGGATGCGTTATAAAGTAACAACGAACTGCTTCGTTACACTGAGCTTTGTGGTGGATAAATATTTAAAATGCAGAGTGATTCATTCCGTTGCAATTCTATCGTCACCCATCTTTCTTGAGCATAACTGTCATGTTAGCAGTGAGTGACTGCCCCAGCACAACAAAGGATAAGATAAACGGGTAAGATTTAATAAAATGGGATTGCCATCTACCCTACCCACTACCTGATCTGCTCCCTTTGCCTATGCTACACAGTGAAATGAAACCGATTAACCTACCTCCAACCTTAGAAAGTAATCAATTTCTTTCTGAGTGATATTCATTACATAGGGGTAATAAGTATATCTAATAGAAAGTCATCAATTTCTTTCTGAGTGATATTCATTGACATAAGGGTAATAGATATATATAATAGAACATACCTACCACCCCTTTACACACACACTCTCACATGTGCACAAATTCTTGCAAATAACACAATATAGTAAACGACGACAATTTTCAGTAAATAACAGTAATTGTAACTCATGACTCTTTTCTCAGCAAATAACAGTAATTGTAACACATGACTCTTTTCCCAGCAAATAACAGTAAATGTAAATTGTAACACATTACACTTTTCCCAGCAAATAACATCAAATGTAATAAGCGATGACAATTTTGTTTTAAAGCAAATAACAGTACATTTAATAAGCGATAAAATTTCCTCAGCAAATAACAGTAAATGTTGAGCAATGACATTTTTCTAGCAAATAACAGTAAATGTAATATACTAATAAGCGATGACATTTCCTCAGCAAATAACAGTAAATGTTACACAATGACATTTCCTCAGCAAATAACGGTAAATGTTGAGCAATGACATTTCCTATCAAATAACAGTAAATGTAATAAGATGATCATATGCAATTCCAGCTACCATTTCCCGAAACACTTGCCCACTTGCCCTGACATATTTTGTTGTTGCGATTTTACCCTATTGTCGTACCGGGCGTTACACATCTTTCTGCTATTTACACATGTGCACTGCCAGATATATTTACACACTTGTCCCCAACAGCACATAACAGAGTGTGAAGAAACAATTGCGTGCTTCTTTTGTTTAGTCAATTCCACCTGATGTAATGGTATTCTTAGCAAAGTTTTACAGATTTAGTTTATATTTTTTTTATTTTCTTACTAACTACCACACACACACACACTCGCACTCATCCACCCACTCCGCTACCCCCCAAAAAAACAAAAAAAAACGGGGGGGGGGGTAAATTCGCTTTAGGGAGTAATTTTTATTTGAAAATTAGCTCTATGAGTAATGTTTGTTTCTTTTGAAGAATTTGATTGAACAGAAAGTACCTTTTGCCCGTGGCTATTTTTATAAAGTACACAATCATTTTCTTTAAAGAAAAAGTTCAGTTAGAATGATATGAAAGCGGTGTAAATAATGCCGTGGTTAAATGCATACCCCGTTTCAAATTAATTTCACCTGTGGCTTTGTCGTACTTATTATGTCTTGATAACGCCCGACGAAAGGCAAAAGTATGAAGTTATTACGTGTCACGAAATTGACGAAGTTAGCCACGGCGCAGGTGGGCAACGCCAGTTAAGGCGGTGGTAGGGAATGTGGAGGGCTTACTTGGCAGTGTATCCCTTACGTGCCATCCTTCCCTCCCTCCAGACACACACCTTGCTCACCCTCTTACCCCCCCCCCCCCCACACACACACCAACGAATGCCTGTCGGTATTTTATCGCGGCGAACGGCGCATACCGACACGCTACGGCTGATGGCATAGAGGGATGACACACGAACTGTAGGTTTTGTTCCTTTCTGTACCTGGCCACGTATTAATATTAGTGGCTGTCTTTCTTTAAAGAGCACGTCTCTCCCACCCCCACCCCTCCTCAAACTCGTCTACATCGGCTAGTTGCACCTACTATCTAGAGATGGCTGATATTTGATATCATATGACGTCATTGATTTTTGTCCGTTGGATCTTGTGACGTGGACACCGCATAAAATGGAATCGAGAATTTTAGGGTGCGATAACTCTGGGATAAATAAATACACACGCTCGCACGCCCACTAGTCATACGTGAGCTCTTTCGCTTACTGGTACATGTAATGCACTTAAGAGACCTGTATCGAATGCACTTAAGAGAGAGAGAAGGAATAAAACATTTATTTATTCTACATGTGAAATACTGCAAAGTTTAGCTGCTACTCTCCCTTTTACATATATTTACACTATGTTTTTATCTTAAATGTTCGAAGTTTGTGATAAGTTTGTGGCTTCTGAATTTAATACAGGCTGTTTGTTTTAGTTCACTTGCTGAAGAACCGATTTAGTTTATGCTCCAAGTAACGGTATAAAGAAATATTCAAACTTAATTCTGTAGCGTTTAAAAATGACTCTACAAATGCTACAAGTGTTTAAATATAATTTTATATTTCTGTAGTCGATTATATCTAGTTTGTTTCCTCGTTGCCATAGTTGTACCGATGACCAGACAATCATTTGACACTACTCTAACTGATAACATCGCTGGTTACACACATTCTGGATTGACTGTATGTGTTCTGATACGACTGTTTCTATTCCAGGATGAATGTCAGCGTGGTTACACATTTGCATTCTAGAATGAATATCAGCATGGTTTCTTATTTGCATTCTAGAATGAATATCAGCGTGGTTACATATTTGCATTCTAGAATGAATATCAGCGTGGTTACATATTTGCATTCTAGAATGAATATCAGCGTGGTTACAATTTGCATTCTAGAACGAATATCAGCGTGGTTACATATTTGCATTCTAGAATGAATATCAGCGTGGTTACATATTTGCATTCTAGAATGAGTATCAGCTTGGTTACTTATTTGTGTTCTCGAATGAATATCAGCTTGGTTACATATTTGTGTTCTCGAATGAGAAGTCTATATTTTTTATGCGTTCGGGCTTATTTGTAAGTTCAGTCTTTCCTTGTAGATATCTTGCGCGCTTGACAGCTTTCTGTACTAATATTGCTTGTAGTTGTAAATAATCCATAAACTAGATCTGAGCGATATTACATTGTACTGATAATTTTGTTGTGGGATTTTCGTTTGCTTACTCTTGGTTTGTTTGTTGTTTTTTTTGGGGGGGAGGGATTCCTTGGTGGTGGTGGTTTTGGTGATGATGGGACTACTTTTATGAGTATTACAAAAGCATATGACGTGAAATATGTACTTTCTTGAATATAGTTAAGAGAAATTTAACGGTTGGCGGCGTCCAGAGTACCCGAATTGGAGCCAAAGACTAAGCATGCGATTCGCTTTGCTCGCCAAATATATGTTCAAATAAACAGCTTTGGCCTGAAAAACGAGGGCTTCAGGAAATACTGATGAACTCTCATAAGTACTGAATACACGTAGATTTTATTTAATTCTGATGAAATGTTTAAAATAGAAAATAGTAGAATTTATAAATACCGTGAGGTAATGAAAATGGAAAAGTGCAGAATATATTAAAACCGTTGAAAAGCTAATGAAACTTGTGAAAAGTAGGATTTATTAGTGTCGGTAAAACGTAAACGATAAGTAAATGAGTCTGGAATTTAAATTTGCAGGTGAAAATAAAATTTAAAAAAATAAATGGAGAGAGATTTTCCTGCTTTTGTCTCTGTAAATTTATTGGAAATCTTTGGCAAACGTCCATCTTAGACGCCCTTGTACGAAGTTGATCCTTATTTTCATGGACGCGGTCAGGTGAGCCGCGTGTTTAAGGGTGTGTGTGTAAAAGAATTTATAAAATATTTCAAATAACGCAACGCTGAACAAAATGTTTTGCTAAACTAAAAGTATAGACGATATAAACACTCACATGCCTGCGTGCACACGGGGAGGGGGAGTAATTCTTTTTCTTGAGCTTACAAATATAGAAACAATAAGTACGCTCGCACACGGTATACCGTTCGAAATAAGTATTTTCTTTTGGTTGTACAAATGTACAAACTTTAATATAGTTTTCGCATAAGAGCGCACGAACATACACATAAACGCACTTTGAAACACATTTGTTTTTTTTTTCTTTTTTAAACATGAGTGTACGGATAGAAATGTAGAAATGTGTGCAGTTTTACAGGTGTAGGATAAGAAATGTAGAAATGTGTACATTTTACAGGTGTAGTATAAATATAAATATATACAGTGATATTTGTATGTTTGTATGCTTTGACTTTTTTCTCAAAGTTCTCATTACAGAAATACAAACTGTATCAAGCTCTGCTTGATTAAAGTGGTGTCATATATTATTATTTTTTTAAAAAATAATAACCCCCCCAATTTTTTAAAGATATAAGGCATTGACAAACTGTTCTTTTTTTTTTTTTTTTTTTTTTACCGGAATACGGTGACTGTAAATGTGAAACACTGCTTTTACGTGAATATGGCATTGACAAATAATACATTTAAAAGAATACTTTTTTTTTTTGGAGGTAAAGAATTATAACAAATATTTTTTTCATATCATAAGATTATCTCCCCTCCCCCTCACTTGCTAACCGACATATAGACATACGCACGCACGCGCGCGCGCACACACACACACACAAACACACACACACACACACACAATATATATATGAGCGTACATGGTGTTCCTGTAAATCAGGCGTAAATCTTTGAATCTAATGAAATAAGAATTACGGGAGTAATGCGTTTGCAGAATATTGTTACTACCAACATGGCGGGTGGGCCCTTCGGACAAGAGGAAATTCCAGTTTCCGTGTTGTTTTTGCATTCGCTTCACCCAAACCCTCCCTCTCTCTCTCTCTCTCTCTCTCTCTCTCTCTCTCTCTCTCTCTCTCTCTCTCTCTCTCTCTCTCTCCCTCTCTCTTGTCTATCAACTTTCTATCCTCTCTCATTCTCTCTCACTCACACATAAGCTTAGAAATACAGTCTTTCCCTTATGTTCCCTGCAGCGAACTTTATAATACTGTGACGTGGAGACAGGTAAAACACGTCCTGGTGGGCTAAGCTAATCGCCCCAGAACAGACACACCAACACCCGGTCCACGCTTAAATTGCCTTGTAATGGACGGCAGGTATGCAGACAGGATAAATATATTTTCGCCCACCGCGGTCTTGGACGAAGCCTGGCAGAGACCATTAGTGTTTGTAGTGTTGTTCGAGCTAAGCAGGAAATTGGCGAGGGCACTGGACCATGGATAATGTCTCCTCCAGTCAGGGTCTGACGTTATCATCTCAATACACCAGTCAGATGAAGTTATTACTGAGTCTGTTTAAATGTGACTTACTACTTTCAATATACACCCCCCACTTTTTTTTTTCTTTTCCTTGTGTGAGTGTGTTAAACTACAGTTTATAATTATTAGCAGTTCATCCTTATTTAAATATTTTCTTCTGGAACAATAAAGTAAAATAGAAAGGGACAAAGGAGATATCAAACTCAAAACATCTTTTATTAAAACTGATTCAGACAGTGAAGGATAATTTAATTAAGTTTAATAGTTCCATGAAACGAAAACAGAGATACTTCCGAAGAAAGTAACGGTAAGATTGTGGGCACGTTCTTATTTCTGTTGTTTAGGAGGCACGTCTGTAAGAATAAAGTGTGGTGTGGGTTATTAATAGATTGTGGTAAAGAATTATTTCTTCCCTGTAAAATAATCCTTACTATGTACATTTCACACTAACATTCTGCACTTATTGCATCTAAATATATCTGATATAAATATATCACTGCGACTACACTGCATCTAAATATGTCTTACTACGTCACTGCATCCAAACATGTCTTATTACATCACTGCATCCAAATACGTCTTATTACATCACTGCATCTAAATATGTTTTACTACGTCACTGCATCCAAATATCTCATTGCATTACTGCGTCTAAACATACCTTACTACATTATTGCAACTTAACATACCTTACTACATTATTGCAACTTAACATACCTTACTACATTATTGCAACTTAACATACCTTACTACATTATTGCAGCTTAACATACCTTAATACATCGCTGCACCTAAATATGTCTTACTACAACAATGCAACTAAACAGGCCTTACTATTTCACTTCACTTAAACATTTACTTCTTTGACAGTTCACTTAAACATTTACTTCTTTGACAGTTCACTTAAACATTTACTTCTTTGACAGTTCACTTAAACATTTACTTCTTTGACAGTTCGCTTAAACATTTACTTCTTTGACAGTTCGCTTAAACATTTACTTCTTTGACAGTTCGCTTAAACATTCACTTCTTTGACAGTTCGCTTAAACATTCACTTCTTTGACAGTTCACTTAAACATTTACTTCTTTGACAGTTCACTTAAACATTCACTATTATTTCACTTTTCGTAAACATTCCGTACCCTTGTATTCTACATCAGCGGTCAACAATTTCACCATGAGAGCCACTGTTCTGTTTACTTCACCATAGTTCTATTTACGTCATTGCTTACTATGGACGACCAGAGCGTGCAGCCCCAGGCAGAAAATATTGAAGGCATGTTCCACTTGTGTTAGGTTCAAGGTTTGGTGATATCGTTAGGACTAATATGGCAGAGAAAGAATAGAACGGGGGAAGGGAGGGAAGAATTAATGTATTTCGTGTAGAAATAGAACAGAATTGATCTAAGAGTAGATATCAGATGCACTTCCCTTATGTCTGTTAATCAGTGTGTTTGCCTCTTATTTCTTTATGTATTTGTCTGTCTGCTACTACCATTGTGCTCTTGCTTGTAAGGATGTCATCATCTCTCATTGGAGGATTGTATGTGTAGTGAGTTATCTGTTAACGCGAGGGTCTAGGGAACGCATTTATGGCGATAGCAGAGAAACCTACCATATATATATACTGAAGTTATACGTCACTTGTTTCGCTCGCGACCGATAGAAAGGGACACAGCCTCGTGGAACGGAGTGGAAGAGACAGGCAGACTCATGGGATGTTTGCTGGACATATTTTGCCCGAGGGTGGAGGAGGGCTGACAAACCCAGAACCATCACCAGAAACAGATTGTTTGGACTTAAAGCGGATTGCCCGTATGGGTTGGCGTGTTAGAACAATGAACAAATTTACAATCGGAAGTTTCTTTGTGGACGAAAAAAGGGGGTTGTGGGAGAAGACGAAAAAGATATTGATGTTCTTTAGACTTGGCAGTTGTTTCTCTTTAAACCTCTTAATCACTGACAGTCTTCCACAAGGAGAAACAGGTAGCAATGCGTTTGTTTTCAAAGTTCATGCATTTGTTCTCACATTTCAGTCGGCTCCCTTATAAATGTAAACTTTTTTGCTCATCATGAAAAGGAGTGAAGTAAACGCAAACACATGTGCAGTAAAGATTATGAACATTCATTATTGATAAAATCAGTAGATTAGCATTCCTTCCTTTTAACATTTCGCTCACTATACTTTTTGTTAACGGTGTTGGTTGTTCGAAAGTATCAATTTGATATGTATATATCCGTTTGTGGGTTCATTATTTTGTTGTGTGTGTTTTATACAGTCTCATACTTGTTTTTTGTACATATTCTTGTTGATTTCTTAGGAGCCAGTAGAACGAAAACTTTCTCGTGACCACCAGTGCTTAGGTTGTGTCTTATTATTGAGTTGCAACTTGAGAGACAATAATTCACAGAATACACTGCACAGTTGTTGCTTTGTGAATGTTTAGCTAGACCACACCGCAGATCTAAGTGATAGCCGTATAGTGAACGCACTCCCTATAAACAATAACCATATACCAAAGACAATCACTATGAACAATAACCACATAGTTAACGCACTCACTGTGAACAATATCCACATAGCGAAGGCACTCACTATGAACAATAAACACATAGTTAACGCACTCCCTGTGAATGATAACCGTATGGTGAACGCACTCACTGTGAACAATAATCGTATATAGCGAATGAATGCAGTCCCTGCGAACAATAACCATATAGTTAATGCACTCCCTGTGAACGATAATTGTATGGTGAACGACTCCCTCTGAACGATAGCAGATTTGAACACACCACATGTGAATGCTGTTTGAATTGAATACTATCCTTATAAACCATAGCTAATTTTAATGAATTCCCTGCAAACGATAGCAGATATGAATTCACTCCCTGTGAACGATAGCCGGATTGAACACACTCCCTGTGAACGATAGCCGGATTGAACACACTCCCTGTGAACGACAGCCATCGTACTCCTCGAACTTGGTCGTGCTCTTTGAGCTGTCAAAACAACAACGGCAAACTGAAGGAAATGCTTGGATGCAAACTTAAATTCAAACTTCTTACTTTAAAAAAAAAAGCGAGAGAGAAAAAGGAAAGAGGAGCATAAAAAGGATTATATATGTGCTTTTCTGATTAACTATAAATTAGATGGAAAAAAACTGCCCAATCTTTAGTGGATTTTAAACTTTATTTTTTTAGACAACGATATGCAAAAAATTATAATTGGCTTTATAATTATGGAATCCTTTTCCACACTGCTTGTGTTTGAGCGTTTCACAGCACCACTTACTGCCAAAGTTCTTTCGCCAGGGTATGGTAATAGCGAGATTAATTTAACTATTTAATTTTTTTTGTATTAATCTTTCTTTGTCTAATTTGCTCTCTGATGCCTTCCACCTTCCTCCTCCTCCCCCTCCCATTTGTCTTATTTTTCATTCATCCCTTTTTCTCTAAACACTTTTGGCCAGATCAATAACATTAGCAGTAGATCTTGTTTTCCCTTTTAATAAAAAAAAATATATTTGTGATAGGTCGTGTAACAGATTAGCTACCCAATCCCCTAATCTATTTAATTCCACCCGTACAGGCCTTCGTAATTTGCAGATGGAGAGAGACTCGGCCATACCTCAAAGACATTAACCATTTAGTAATTTTTTTTTTCTTGCCTCTGAGCATTACCAGTTCAGATCTCCTATCACTCCTTGCAAGTTCGAGTACTTCTACTTCTAGATGGTATAGAAATTCTGCCCCCCCCCCCTCCCACACACACACACACTCTTCCTCAGCTCTGGAGGACACTTCCCAAAATATGCTATTGTCTGACTTTTAACACAATTAAAATTAAGCCCCCATCCCTATGAATGCATATCTGATTCTTTGTCTAAATACAGAAGTGTAATTAACAAATAACAAAATTTATTCAACACACTGAAAGTTAGAAAATAAGCAATTGGTACACAATAAGTAGTAATCACAAAGGCAGACTGACTGAGAAGGAGTGTTCATTCAACCTAAGTTAATCATTAAATGAGAAGAATCTGCTACTGAAAACTGGTTTGTTATTATGCGATAATTTATTGTATCTTGAAATGTTTATGACTAAAATATAATTCATTTTCCAGGCTCCCAAATCTCTCTTTCTTGAGGAGTGCAAATGTTACATGAATTTTTAATCTTACTATTTATAACTGACTAATGATTGCAGGTACAAATAAGAGTAAGAAATGGAAAGGTGACGTCACAGAGGTATCTTACGGAGGTTTTAGAAGCCAATCACCTGGTATACTGTTTATCTGGTTGC
The DNA here is from genome assembly GCA_028829895.1 of Sinotaia quadrata. Taxonomy (NCBI): domain Eukaryota; kingdom Metazoa; phylum Mollusca; class Gastropoda; order Architaenioglossa; family Viviparidae; genus Sinotaia; species Sinotaia quadrata. Next base: position 47,873,673 of record CM054184.1, on the reverse strand, counting down.
TCTGTTATGTAGTGCCAATTACACACCATCACATAGATAATGCCTGACTGTCCTGTCCAAGTCTTAATCAGCACTTAATTATTTTATCCTAATTTAACAATGGTTCAGAAGGAAATCTGAAAATCCAAGAGTGGCAGACACTTAATTAAATTCAGAGTGTTAAGTAATTTAAGAAAAAATATAATAATTAATTATTACTTATGTCATTTGCATTTCAGGTGTTACAATATTGTTTGTTTGCACTTTCTCTGCTCGTGCTAATGAAGTCATTGCAAAATGTGTAATTTGGTGCTGTGTCAAATTTTATCCCATTTTAAGGTTTTTTTTTATGGGGACAGTGTAAATAAAGACATTCTTTTGTGCGGAAGTGTGTTCTTGTTATGGAAGTGAAACAACCCACATTGCCTTAAGAGGTTTCATGATCCAGAAATGTCTTTTTAATTATAGTTTGCAGTAAGACATATTAAGGGTGAAGGGGTATGTGAATTTATAGTTTTTAAAGGATTTTTAAAATTTTTATTTGACTTATCAATATTTTGCGGAAGGACAGATGTGTTTTTTCTAAATTTCCATTTGACTTAACAATATTTTGCAGCAAGACAGATGTAGTTTTTTTCCTAAATTTCCATTTGACTTATCAATAATTTGCAGCAAGACGGCTGTGTTTAAAATATAAGGTGGGTGGGAGACGGAAGGGACGTGTATTTGCGAGTTTTATTTTTACGATCTTAAATTCCAGCTGACTTCACGATCCACACAGACCTTTGCACTAATCGGAGTAGTTATTTTGCAACATGATGGATACACTGAAACTACGGGCTACAACACAAAGGAGACGTTAGCACGATGGTGCCCGTGGCTGACTTGTAATTTGTTGTTGCGAGCTTGGGTGTCTGAAATGCACAACAGGCAATCAGAGCAAATAGAGTTGTCCCTGAGGGGCAGGGATTCGTGCATTGATTTACACGCCTTGGTAGACACTTTGCCGTACAAATTTCAATTAGCAGAGGACTGCTTTGTCTTATCGGGCAGCAAACCCTAAAGGCAGACACATTTCTTTGGTGGAGGGTTGGGATGGAAGCAAGACAGGCAAAGAACGTGATTGCAGTAAACTATCTGATTGCAGGAAAACTTTCTCATTATTGCCAAGTGGGTCTAGTGTGGCATTCTACAATCATAGCCATTTGTTCAGCCGGACTGTAGAGGATAGCATATCCATGCATATCTGTTTTTCTCTTTTATTCACAAAGCACGCATACACACTCCACGCACACGCATTTGCAACTAAAATCTGATTTTTAAATGTATTAATTTAGTGATTCGAATGTGCATGCAATCTATACAAACATTTTTTTCGTTCTTTATTAACAGATAACAAGCGCTCTTTACTGACACTGTTAAACGAGAACCCAGATTTCTGCGAACTCTTTTACCCCACAGTCCAAATGAGACATTTCACAGCACATTCGTAGTGGTGCGATGCAGATTACTGACGCGCTTTGTGCGTTTATACTTTGTTTTTGCTTTGTTGTTGTTCTCCCACTACAGTCCGGCGCGCACCACAAACACGCGGCGAAACAGTCTCGTTTATTTATTTACAGCTTTGGTTTTGAGAAGTATGTCTACAGATGGCGGCCTTTTCTGGCTTTTCAATATTTAAAATGAGTTTGTATATGGCGGCGGGGTAGGTGGTGGTGATGATGGTAGTGTTGGTGGTTGTGAAAGTGGTTGTAATGTTTTGGTGATAGTGTTGGTGGTAGTTTGGCTGGCGTACAGGGAAACGTGAACATAATACATGCAATTGATATCTCTTGTCTATTAAATATTATTATTAAAAAATTGTGGTTTGGCGCGGGCCAGGAATCGCAACCGCCCTGCAGTTTAATTAGGGGAGAGAGGGCAAAGTTAACGCCGAGCTCGAGTGTTCGATTTACACAAAAAGATGTCTCTTAACTGCTCCTTACATCAAGATGGCGGGTTAGTGACTAGTTCGTTGGTCGAGTTGATACAATGTAAAATGGATCGATCTTTTGTGCTTAAGAACCTTTCATATTTGGGAATAGAAAAATTAATCCCAAGCATTCATACCTCTACCATGCCTGTATGTTTCTTACCCCAGATTTGAAATTTAACCCTGTCCATTTATGGTTTCACCAAAATCTGAAGCGTACCTTTAAAGAAATATAATAATAATAATTAAAAAAAACAAAAAGTGTGTATTTGACTTAAAACGAACGATTTCTAAGTTGGTGTTGCGTTTGAATCCCACCCCACCCCACCCCCCGATGTTTCTAGCTTTCGAGAGGGTGGTGGTGGTACATGAGTGTGGGTGTGTACTGGCAACAAGAAAAAATGCTCTGGCCTGTTGTCACAGTGTGGCCTGGAATTGTCGCCTACTTGCCTGAACTGGCTTGCCACTTGAGGACAGCTTTGTTTGACGGCGGGTGTTGAGCATCGCGCCCCTGCTTTCCTCGTACGGAAGTTCCCGTTTACCTCCCCTGTGTTTGCTCTTAAAATAGATTTCGGATGTCAACACTGTTCACCCGGTCGGTTCACTCTCTTGGGGGATTAGGTGTTTTTAGGAGGGATGTTATCGTAATTTGGTACAAAGTATCTGAAGGAGCCAGAGCCTGTGCTTTGTACTTTTGTCGCCTCAGACTTTACGTCTTGTGACGTATCAAGACACTTTTTGTCGCCTCACACTTTACGTCTTGTGACGTATCAAGGCACTTTTTGTCGCTTCACACTGAACATGTGACGTATCAAGACACCTTTTGTCGCCTCACACTTAACGTCTTATAACGTATCAAGACACTTTTTGTCGCCTCACACTTAACGTCTTGTGACGTATCAAGACACTTTTTGTCACTTCATACTGATCGTATTGTGACATATCAAGACATTTTTTGTCGCCTCATTCTGATCGTGCTGTGACGTATCAAGACACCGTTTTTTAAAAAAGAAATAAAAAAGTAAAAGATCTCCATTTCTAAGCATATTAAACTATTTACGTTACAGACATGGTAAATAATAGTTTTTAGGACGCCCTCAAAAATATCTTAAACTATATTAAGGAATGGCAAACATTCACTAAGGACACACTGAGGAATCATTAAGGACATAGTAACATTCGCTAAGCACACGCTGAGGAAACATTAAGGACACATGGTAAGTAAAGATTCATACGGACGCTCTTATGACACATTATTAATTCGGCAAGATTTACTTAGGACACATAAGGACAGTAAATGATTCACTGAAGTAAACTATTGAAACATGAAAAGTTCGTTATGGACGCAGTGAAAAGTTATTAAAAGCTCTGTAAAGATACATTAAGGTCACAGTAAAGTTCCAGCAACAGTATACGTTTGCAGCAGTCTACAAGCATTGCTATTGAGCGCGCACCTCTGTATCAGTTAAAATAAATAAGACACATCGTCCAAATCTATCTCTCTTTACACACACACACACAGACACACAATACACAGACAGGCATGCACAAATACACTCAGATACACACAGACACCAAAATACACACAGACATACCCACACACGCAGACATACACACGCAAATACACAAAGACACAAATACACACAGAGACACAAAAAACTCAAAACAGACACATCTAAATACACACACTAATACACAAATACACACAGGGACACACACAAATACACACAGAGACACACAAATATACACAGACACACACAAATACACAGATACACAAGTACACACACAGACACACAAATAATTTATGAAATAACTGAGCTTACGTAAACATAGTCGCATTTTAAATATTATAAAGCCGTTTTAAATATTATAAAGCTTAATTGTATTTGTTTTCATCATTTTAGACAAAGAAACAAAATATAAATCTTATAATTCCGTCCCGAACCCTAATGGATTATCGGAGATTCGTGCAGCCTACTTTGAAGCCCCTGCTATAGCGATACAATAAGGAAAGACCCTTTTAAGGACAGAAAAAATTTATTAAGGACAAAATAAAAACGCATTAAGAACAGTAAAGGAAAAATTCCATCGAAGACTATATTATTTAATGACACAGTAAAAATTCAACAAGGATACATTAAGATCAGTAAAGACTCATAATTATGCTATTGTACTAAAAGCATTAATGTTTGTTTACTGTAAGCATTAATGTTTGTTTACTGTAAGCATTAATGATTGTTTAATGTAAGCATTAATGATTGCCTACTAAAGGCATTAATGACATTTACTCTAATGGTTCACGAAGGAAGGATACGCTGCAGAGACGTACAAATGACATACTAAGGATACACTAAATTCACAGTGAGGACACACTAAATTCACAGTGAGGACACACTCGAGTGTTAGATACCTCTGGAAGCGGATCGTGACCTTGCTATTTTACTCCAGAGGAGAAGCAATTATCGCATGCCCTTGTCGTCTGAGCTAAAACAAGTGGCCGCTAAGTAAGTGGCCCGTTTGCACACGGCCCCTAACGGAGTTTGGTAAATGTTAGCAAGCAAGCGAGTCCACTCGTCCTTTGTGACCATATCTCACCATCCTGGAGCACCGCTCACGAATGTGTACCCAAGGATTTCTTTAGTCAGGCTTTGGTAGAGGGGTGCGGAAGGGGTGACTGGGGTGTGATGGACGAGAAGGGCACTCAAAGTAGAAGTGCTAGGAGGGTAAGAGTTAGTGGAAGAGAAGGGATATGGCGAAGTGCAAATTGCTGTGGTTAGAGCTTTCTTTAGATGGGCGCAAGGGGGTGTTGGGTAGGGCAATTGGGGTGGGCTTAGGGACAGACAACCAGTGCGACCTTTCCACTAAAGTCAGCACTCCAGTACTGGAACATCACCGGAGATGGCGATTGGTGCTCTTCCCTTTTTGTGAGGTTTTGAAGGGAGCTAATCTTTGCAAACATACAGTTAGGACTGGGATCTTTGTCCGGGTCAAATGCCTTGCCTGTAGACACTCTCCCACCACCACCACCAAGCAAACAGACTAAACGGAAATATTAATTAAATTGTCGCATCTCTATGACTTCTTAACTTTGTATCAGACTTGCTTGACTAAAGCACCAATTCTGGTCCGAGAAGAACAAAAATTAACATTATACTTGCTGTGTGGATAAGCATGCATATAGTCAGTTGTGATTTGATTGTGTTCATGTTACGATTAATGTATTACTCTTAGAATTACTTTTAATGATTACGCTGTCCGACACTTATAATAATAGTAGTATAATATAATAATGAAATAATAATAGTAGTTTAAAGATACTAATGATGCAGTAATGCAATAATAAAATGTAATGATGATACAGTAATAATAATGAATTAATAATTGTAGTAATACAGATAATAATAATATAATAATTATTACTATTGGTGAAAAATAAATGAGCACAGAATAAGGTCGAGAGTTACTCGCACAAGCCGCCTGAAGCCCGATAGTTACCCGTTTCTGTCTTCTCAGAACGGGAACAGAGATCAGTGTCAGCGGTAGACATGACAGTCACGTGACTTATCTTTATGAACTTGAAATGAAGTCAGATTTGCGTATTTAAAATGATATACATATATTGAAACCAAGATGAGGCGAATAGATTGTAGAGAGTAGGTGGAAGAAGAAAAGGTGGGGGAGGTTCGTTTATGAAGCTCAAATCATTGCACGCGAGACTGCTTAATGCAAGCAGGATTACATATTTCGAAAGAATATTAGAGTTGTCAATTAAATTTGACAATAAGAGCCTGCTAACAATATGTTTCTGTTTATAGTTCGTCAAGACATTCATAATCTTTTGGACTAGCTCCTCAAAAATATTATCTCCCTTACTTTTCTCTTGCTCTTTCTTATCTGATTTTTTTTTTTTTTTTTTTAGAGTTCTTGTAATTCCATTACACCATTGGCATTGTCAATTTATTATCAGGCGACCAAGGAAGTCCCCCCCCCCCCTTCCCATTATCTGTCCTTTGCTGCCCTGAAAAGTTTTATTGGTTTCTGATTTGATTTCACCTTAGTTGGGAAAAATAATTTCTTTTTCCTTTTTTTCTTTCTTAATTCGTTTAAGTTAAGTTGTTATTGACTTAGTAAACAGATGCAACTTTTTTCAATATAGTTACTTAAAATCGAGGTCAGAGGCTAAGTCTTATTTTGAAAATGATAGCACTATAATAAATTTTGACAGTGCAGTAAAAAAAAATTAATATTTAAAAAGAATTTCAGGATCAGTGTTCAAAGAGATCTTCATAATGCTGATATTAAATCTTGGATTATTATTTGTGGCTAGCCAAATTTTATATTCTAATGCTTTGTTTGTAATAGAGTATCTTCTTATTTGAAAATTTTAGTGATTTGTTTATACTGGAGCAAGTTCTCATGAGATAATATTTTAGTGCTTTCTTCATATTAGACTGAGCTTGTTCTCATGAGATAAAACGTTATAATGCCTTGTTAGATTGAGCTTGTTCTTATGAGGCAACTTTTTTTTTAGTGCTTTGTTTATACTAGAGCTTGTTCTTACGAGACAACATTTTAGTGTTTTGTTTATACTAGAGCTTGTTCTTATGAGACAACATTTTAGTGTTTTGTTTATACTAGAGCTTGTTCTTATGAGACAACATTTTAGTGTTTTGTTTATACTAGAGCTTGTTCTTATGAGACAACATTTTAGTGTTTTGTTTATACTAGAGCTTGTTCTTATGAGACAACATTTTAGTGTTTTGTTTATACTAGAGCTTGTTCTTATGAGACAACATTTTAGTGCTTTGTTTATACTAGAGCTTGTTCTCATGAGACAACATTTTAGTGTTTTGTTTATACTAGAGCTTGTTCTTATGAGACAACATTTTAGTGTTTTGTTTATACTAGAGCTTGTTCTTATGAGACAACATTTTAGTGTTTTGTTTATACTAGAGCTTGTTCTCATGAGACAACATTTTAGTATTTTGTTTATACTAGAGCTTGTTCTCATGAGACAACATTTTAATGCTTTGTTTATACTAGAGCTTGTTCTCATGAGACAACATTTTAATGCTTTGTTTATACTAGAGCTTGTTCTTATGAGACATTTCCAGTAAATGGTAGTCGGGAGTAGGTTTGAATTTCATTACTATTTTAAGGGAATTAACTTTTTCTCTAGCCAAGTGCTAATTGCAGCTATACATCTTCAAGTACTCTCAATCTTGTATTAAACTGATGCTATAAAACTTTTATTTCACTAGCTACGATCATGTTCTGCTACTTGGCAAATAGCACACGTCATCAATCTAAGTGTTACTTAAGAAAGTGGTGCAGACTGCGTTCTCCATCGAAAAATATAAGTATACTGAATTAACTTTTCTTGAATCATTGGACGGACTAATTTTTTTTTTTATTATCAGATATCCTGTATTTGGGCGTGGTTCTGATGATTACTGAAAAGACCATATGTTTGTTGGGTTAGCTGTGGAGACCTTAATACCATGACTGTGCTAGCTACAGTATTTGTTCTCGTAAATTTTCAGTTTGTTTCACTTGATCTTGACGTGTACTTGGTATTGTAAAGAGCTTTGAGCTTGTATTATTATTATTATTATTGTTGTTGTAATTGTTCTTATAAGTCTACATCGAGATATTTATGTTTATGTGCGCCAACATTTACCCTCTGGGAATATGTAAAAAGTTTACCTGGACCACAAAGAAATTCTGTAGAATTATGACTACTTGAACCAAATTCGTTTTGCTTTTTTTGTGTGGCCGGTTACACGAGCAGAAATTCTGCTCGACTAGAATGTATTCGACTGAGCTAGATCAGTGTGTTCGTTAGGAAGATGTGAGAGAGATGAAAAAAAAATTGTTTCAAGGAGGGGTGTGGTGGGAGGTTGCTTGCTGCAAACGTACAGAACAGGGAGGACTGAAGGTTGTCCATCTCCTTGTGGCTGTAATAACGATGGCGGTGTTTCCCAGAGGGGCTCTTTGCAAAGCTGCAGCTCACGGGCCGTCATTAAGACAGACCATTGGGGGTGTTTAAGTGGCGGTATTTTAATGGAGTGGGATTTGAGCTCTAAAGAAGCTCACACGACAATCGGCTGACGAACGCTGTATAATCCTGTTAGTTCTCCGGACCAAAATTACACATCACGGAAATTGGATTTCTAGATGCATGGCGTGCTGCTGTTGGACTTATTGATGTGTTGAGACAGAAGTTGGTAAGCTTAAGACGAAGTTTTAAATTTAAAAACTTGATGTTTTGCCTTTATGTTTTGACGCATCTTTTTAATTTTTTACCCCAAGTGGGATGACAAGAAGAAAAGTTCTGGAGACACAAAGGGTTAAATAGCTTAAGATTTATTGCTTTTAGCTTAAGTTTAGGATTTACCATTTTTAACCACTTGTCAGTAATGAAGTGTCGACAGCAGAAAGAAAATCTTTTCTCACACACCCCAATACCCTCCCCCCCCCCCCCAATTTGGTTGTCTTGTCGCTGCTGGCTGACCCTTCCAGGGACTTGTCTCACTGGCTCCCAGTGTTTGACCTTTCAAGCCAACAAAAGTGCTGGTGGAGACAATTGGACACTCTAGGTGCCTTTCTCTTCAGCCCTCGCCAAGCCCTCAAGTTGGCTACATCCTCCTTGGCTGTTGTGTGCTCGAGGAGTGGAAGCCCTAGTCCTAGACAAAGGCTGGCGTCTTGTTAGCGCCATTTCCGACCCAGTCCCGTGCTGCTGCCTTACTTTTGTCACATCATGATGACTCTCGCTACATATGGTCCCACTCGTCCGCGTCCATGCTCAGACACTTGTGTGCAGCAATGCGCTAAGGGAGAGAGGCCACACTGCCTTTAACTAGTGCTGTCTTGTTTCCATCGCTTCGAATGGAGCACAAGAAATTGATAAAAGGTTTCATTATTGCTGTACCATGCATGCCGTCATTTGCAAGTTGAGTCTTGTCTGTCCAGCACCCCGGTTCAGTTGGGAAGAGCGCTGGTCACGTTTGGAGCATCGCAAACTGATTTCTCGTCTCCGTGCAAGTCTGGCGTGTCTCGCAAACTGTATCTTGTAAAATGTCGCTGGCATGATGTGTTTTTTCTGTTGTTTTGTGAATTATATCTTGTCTTTGCGCGTTTTTTGTCAGACATCTTACGCTTACAGTCAAAGTTGCTCTGTAAACTGAGATCATTCATGAGTCGTCCATGTCATGTAGCCGATATGTACATTCTAAGGTGTGCTTACATCTTCTTAATAAAACGTCAGGTAATGTTGGGTTATTAGAAATGTCTTGTAATGTACTTTTTCATAACGAATAATCATTAGGCGGATACATCTCTCAAGATGTTGTGTTAAGGTATTCTTTGTAAGAGATATATCCCTCATGATGTTCTATTAAGGATTGTTTTGTGAGATGTAGGTATATCTCATAATGTTTTGGTTGTACGCCTGCAGTTTATAACTATAGATCAACAGATACTGAGCTGTAAATTTATTTTAATATATGTTTTGATGAATATAATGAATTTACGTTGCACTTTGTTTCAATACTACAGACACATACACACACACATAAACACACACATACACACACACACACACACACACACACACACACACACACACACACACACACACACACAAACATATAATTTTCTTACCAGTTCAGATAGTTGAATAAATGAATAGAAGGGCGGACGGCAAAACGGATAGGGAAGACACAGACTTCATTGCACATAATGTACTTTTCATAAAATGGAGGTGGCAATCAGAAGAATTATTACAACAGAACAAAGTCCGCTGATAACCAGAAAACAACTGATGACATCCTCAAGACTGTTGATAACCAGAAAATAATTGATGACTTCCTCAAGGTAGTTGATAACCCTTAACCGGCCTATTGTTACTAAGCCGTTAGACATTGTTTCCTGATCCATTCTTTACTTATAAGTAATTTTATTTGTCAACTCACCTCTTAGAATGTTCATCATTGTTCCATAACTCTGTGTGTGTGTGTGTGTGTGTGTGTGTGTGCGTGCGTGCGTGTGTGAAATGCATGCCATGTGATGCGAAGAATCCTATAATGGCGTTATAAATTGCCACGAATCCATTTCATGCAAAGCAGTGACTGGCAGCGGAATGCAATGCGGACACTCGGAACAGGTGTAAGGCATGACAAGAGACTTGAGGCACCTAGTCTTTTGCATAGATGCATCTTGATCTTGACTTTTCGAATCCGGATGGACTGATTTCACAAACTTGCCGTATTGCATTTCACTTGTTCAGCTTAGGGTCTGCTGTTCCCGTCTGTCGTGGAATCCCCATGGGCAAAAGATGAATCACTGGCAAGAGGAGAGAATGCATTCCCGTGGCCATGGAATGGGAAAGTCTTGCGCTATGTTGACTTGACGGAAGTGAAGGGTGCTTGTGAGGGTGGCTGGGGTTAACAGCTCGGGACAGGTTGTCAGCCTCTCGTTCTGCCGAGTGCCACGTAACCCCTCGGTAGTCCCCCCCCCCCCCATCTCTCTCTCTACAGGCCGGCATCGTCACGGCAATGACTCAGCGCGCGCTTCTGGTCGCCAGCGCCACCGGCGTGGTCTCAACCACCCACCCTTGTCACCCACGGTCACCCGAGCTTCGTCAGTACTTGGTTTGTTGTCAGTCTCTGGTGTCTTTGCGTCCTTCATCTTTACATCGTGCGATATCTTGATGCAGCTTTTCACAGACGCGCGCATGCGCATTGTTCCAGATTATCTCCATTTTGGTTTGCCCCGGCGATTTTTGTTTTGTTATGCTTTGTTTCGCATTAAATCGTTATATAAGGGAAAGTTACTTATTTGCCAATGTTAAAAATTTGATTAATCATACCTTTGCCCCTCTTTGTGTGTGTGTGTGTGTGTGTGTAAGAGAGAGAGAGAGAGAGAGAGAGAGTGTTAGATACACTGCGTCACAAAAAAAAAAAATTTGAGAGTTGTCTAAGATTTTTCAACTGATTTAGAACAATTTTGCACTGCTAAATTTGAAAATAAATCAGGGTTTTTTTTTAATCAGGTCAGGTTTTTGATCTAATTAGATTTTAAAAATTCCGATCTTATAGCTAAATCGATTATATTTGTAACATTATTAGGCAATTTTTTTTAATATTTCTCTTCCAAAATAGGTTTTTAAATTAAAAAAAAATAATTAAAATTTTCTAACAAAATTCATTTATTAAATGTTACAAGGGTTGATTAGTGTGCATTGAATAGTAGACATTGATAACGGTAAGTACATATAAATTCAATATTAGGTCATCATTGTTCAAAATTCAGGGCATGAACTTCCGTCTCTTTGAAATTCTAGAATGCTCAGCAGTAGGAATGTTTCTCTTTAGAGTCCAACAGTAATCAGCCATCATGACTGCATCCCAGCGTCCCTGATACCTGGTTTCCATTTCTTTCATATCCTGATGAAATCTCTCCCCTTGCTCGTCGCTCATTGATCCCAGATTTTCAGGAGACCGATTCATATGTGAGAATAAGTAATGCATTTTGATGCTCATGTTGCATCCAAGGTTTCTGAAAGCAGTCAGCATATTGGCAACAAGCTCTGCATAGTTCCTGTCCTTATTGTTTTAAGAAAGTTTTTCACGACCAGAACAAAAGCATTCCACGCTTCCAGTTCCACTTCATTCATTGAGTTTTCAAACGCTGGATCTCTTATTAGCTTACGGAGTTGTGGACCATCAAAAATGCCAGCTTTCAACTTTTCAATGGTCAACCCTGGAAAAGCATGGCACAAGTAAGCGAAACAGCCAACATCCTTGTCCAGAGCTTTGGTGAACTGTTTGATTAAGCCAAGCTTAATGTGCAGCGGTGGGAAAAGTATCTTGTCTCTGTCCACCAGAGGGTTGTTTATAAGGTTCTTTGCTTTGCAAGGTACCAATTCCTCCCGTACAGGCCAGTCCTGCTTCATGTAATGCTGTGCTTTGTCCCTACTATCCCTCATGCACAGAAAGCACGGGTACTCGGTGAATCCAGACTGTTGTCTGTTGTCTGTTTACCATCTTCAGGTCAACACAAAGTAACCATCTACTCTGATCATAACGAATTTTCTCCAGCACGTACTTCACCGCTTCATACTTCTCCTTCAGTGTAGTTGAGTGAGCTAGAGGTACAGAGGCAAACTGGTTACCACTGTGTAGCAGAACACATTTCAGTGATCGCTTGCTGCTGTCAATAACAATCTCCAATCTTCAGATTTATACTGTGGCACTCCAAGCTAGTGCAGAAGCTGCGCAATATCTGTACAGTACACCAGGTCATTCTCTGTAGAGAAAAAACAGATATACTCTTGATGTCTGTTGCGTTAGAAGGTGATGCGAACACTGTCAGAAAGGATTTTTTTTCCCCTCAATCTGGATGCCAACAGTTCAGCAGATGACTTTGACAAGCTGAGATCACGAACTAGATCATTTAGCTCCTTTTGCGAAAAAGGATTTGGAACATCATCATCAAGAACCACTAATTCTTCTTCATATTCTTCAACACTAGAGAAATCTTCTTCACTAATGTCGGTAAGTTCTCCAGGGACAGATACTAGAATTTCATCACAATGAGCTACTGGTCGACGTGCTGATTCCCTGTCGGTTCCCTCCAAACCATAGGAATTCCAAACTTCAGACAACTCTTCTCACCCTTGGTCCAACGACGAAGATTCTCGGTGCATGTCTTGCATACCATGTGTGGCGCCCAAACTTTATCCTGATCACCAAGTTTTATACCAAAATAAGCATGGTATGCACGCTTTATAAAACCTGTTGCTGTATTCCTGTTAGGAACAATGGTGTATTCGCTGCAGATGTAGCAAAATACACCGGGTTTATTTTTGCAATATCTTCTGGCCGATTCCATTTCACTACCTAAAGAAGAAAATTATCATTTATATCAATTATTCAAAAATTAGCTTATGTAACCTCTTCATAATTATGTAAAACAAATTATAATTTGTTTATTTAAAGAAATAAGAAAGAATTTTACATCATATAAATAGAAAATACCCTTATATGTAAAACAACAACAACAAAAAATAATGTCGCAATAGATCAAAACGTTGATCAAAAATAACTAAAAAAGTTGACCTGATTGAACAAAACCGATGTCATTTTTGGATCCAGCACAATAAAACTGTCATAAATCCGTCAAAAAATCTTAGACAGCAAATTTGTTGTTGCCCAGTGTAATCAGTATTCTGGCTTCTAGGGCACTGAATAAGGCATATGATTTGGTGTTCGAAACATCAAGATTGTGGCTGGAGAAGTCGAATTGTCCGGTTATTACACTCTGCCACAGTTGACCATTGCCGTGTTTTGTTTTGTCGTATGTGTACTGTACTAGACATTTTTTAACTATGGACATTCTCTCTTGAGAAATTGGCTTGTCACAAAAGGTATGATGTTCAGATGCAAGATCTCATTGTCAGACAAACCTCCATTGTTAGCCGAAGCTAACCGATTGGAAAAAAGTTCAATGTTAACCACATGAAATTCTTTCGTCACGTTTGTTCTCATATAGCTGGTAGAAGTAGGGAGGTGTGGGGGGGGGGGGAATCTCGTCTGTTTATTCCATTGCAACAGAGCATAATGAGTCTCAAGTTTGTTTTTCCGTTTCGGGAAATAAATGTGACCAAGTTTCAGCACACTTCTTGTTTGTCTTGACCCGAAAGCAAATCTAGGAAATTACACAGACGTACTTGAATTTAATTAATTTCTTTCCTTGCAAACCGAGAGTTTGTTGTTGAAGACAAGACTTTGTCGAGCGCCCACGGGTCTAAAAATAAATCTGTTCGGGCTGTACTACATTGAGGGCTGTTTTTTGACAGTTAATTCGATAGAAAATGCGATTAGTGTTTACCAAATATTTTGTTTGTTTAGTTATATTTATGTCCCCCAAATAAACCCGTCAGTTTAAATACGACGACATTGATCTGTTCGCGTTATGCCGATTATTGACGTCATTAACTCATCGAGAGCGAAAGCTGATGTAAACAGATGTGAATATTGAGAAGTTCGCTTACTCTTTATTCAACCGAAACAGGAGACACCGGTCATTTGACAACTGTCTACTGTCGTGTTTTGAGTTGATTTATGAAAAATATTTTAAATCAGTAACTGAAAAATTAAATAATAAATTGTATATGCTGTTGGTACATTGGACCCTATTTGTTTCTTTTCAAGCAGCACTATCAAACCCTCTAAAACATATGCCGTATTTCAAAGGCGCGCTGTCGCTCCTTCCCTGACCCCTCTTTCTCTCCCCACCTTCCTCGCACTCGCTTTCTCATATATAACATATAAACACATAAATACACGCCAGTCCTGTTCCTTTGCGTAACAGTATTTCGTTCCGGTTGTTTTAGTCTGCACAGAACCTCAGAACCTTGCCTTATCACATTTGCTCGGTTTGGGCCGTTATTACTGGATTTTTATACCTCATCGGGAGTGCCTTAATTGGTTTCTTTCTGCTGCTCCAGGGCTACTCCAATCTGAGACCCTGGCCATATTTTAATGACCTTTTTCGTTAGTCATTAATAACCCCCACGCTGTCTGCTGTCCCCAGCTGTGAGATCGTCCTGACCAATCACTATCAATGCCGTCAGTAGTTCAATCCAAGGCGATGAAGTCCTTTGTCTCTCAGCTTAGTCCCCCTTCGTCGACCGGATTAAAACATTTGTCAGAAAATCTTGAGTTCAGTTGGTTGGCATGTCTGACAGACCTTGGCTTTTCCGTTGTTGGCCGGCCCAATGACCAGCGGCAATAGGCCATGTGTGAACCGACATGTATGCATTTTTATTTTATTTTTTTGCTTGTGACCCGTCTTCGGTTCAGGCTTTGTTTAGCAACGTAGAGAAGTTGGGTTCACGAACGCAAATGATTAAATCCATCTGAAAATTTCCACAGAAATTCAGGTCAAGTGAGTAGCTTTTCACGTGCCAACAAACATGGATGGAAACTCTACTAAAAGACCTGCATCACTGATTAAAGGATTAATCTTAATTCTGGAATTATCAATAAGCTATTACTATTCAACCAGCTATGTAATTAAATTTGAATAAAAACGTATTTATTTAAAATTATATTTCTAAATCACTAGGTCATTACTCATCATTCACAAAAAATAACGAATAATAAAATAACGTTCGGTAACCCTCAAATTTAGGTGATGGAAGCGCGCGCGCGCACGCACGCACGCATACACACACACACACATACACAAATAGATAACTAGCAAGATTGACTGAATTTGACATGTTCTTGTATTACTAACAGTTGTACAGCATCTTATACTTTTGTTGACATGTGCCCAAAACTTGCTGCGTGGACACAATCGACATCGGACATTGTTTAAAAGGAGTGTCCATCGAGCTAGCCATCAAGCCAGCAATTGGACTAGTGCAGATTCTGATTCACTGTAACTCCAATTAATGATATCTCTAGAACCTTCTCGTTGTAGACAAATCCGCCTAACACTTTTTTTTTTTTTAACAGTCCATTTAGTTTGGCGTTTTTGATCAAGTTTGGAGTAGGATGGAGGTCCCTGACGTCAAACTTGGTTGTATCGACATCTTAACTATTCCTCACTTCCGATAAGAGTTAGCATATACAAACAACTTTATTGCACTTAAACGAGCCGCCTACAAGGTGACCACAGTTGTGAGAGCTAGAGACAGACATGGAGAATAGGTAGAGAGATAAAGAAATATTGAGAAAGTCGCGTACACTGAACGGACAGAAAGACTTGGAGACAGAGACAGACACACACACACACACAGAAATAAAGACAGATGGAAACAATAGATACGCAAGGAGAGAGAAGCGGAAGGTGACAGAGATAGAGAGAAAGAGAAACACAGAGAACGACAAAGATAGAGAATGACAGAGAAACAGGAAAAGGAAGACATTCAGAAAAAGCCCGATGTGTGAAGTAACCGGTTTTGATCCCACTTGGAATTTTTTAAAAAAATAGTATTTCGTGATCCGTAACCGAATTCTTGCCATGTTGATACGGTTAGTATTTATGTTTGATGGGACGTTAAATCGGGCGGGCCTTGCACCTCACAAATCGGACCGTTCATGATTCCTTGGCAGTTAAATGTTGGAAACACTAGACAGTTGGCTTCGTATACATACAAATCCACCATGCATCCACTTTCACCTTGGGTCAAGTAATTGGACATCTGGAGAAATACACAGTTTCCATCACCTTCTGTCTCATTAGACATAGCAAGATATCTCTCCTTTCACAAGTCAGCCATCTTCAGTCTCCTTACCCATTTCACTATATCTATCTTTTCACAAGCCGTCACCTTCAGTCTCCTTACCCATTTCACTATTTCTCTCTTTTCTCAAGCCGTCACCTTCAGTCTCCTTATCCATTTCACTATTTCTCTCTATTTTCACAAGCCGTCACCTTCAGTCTCCTTATCCTTTTCACTATTTCTCTCTCTTCACAAGCCGTCACCTTCAGTCTCCTTACCCATTTCACTATTTCTCTCCTTTCACGTAATAGTAATGTCTCCTATATACTTATTGATAGAATATATCTATTGATATCTACTAAATATTACATTATGGGGTTTTGTTATTAATATATAAATACTATATATGCATTATTGATAACGATTAATTATAAACATTTAGATAGGCCTGTACCCAGTACACAATAGCGTACTCTATTGATATCTATTGAATATATTATTCAGTCTTTTAAGCAGTGGCTTGTTGATCTCTCTCACATCTCATAGTCAGGGACTGGGCGGAATCCTTTCTGTTGTTCCTATTCTTAAGTAGTCAAATTAAAAAGCGATTCACTCTCCCCCCCCCCCCCCCCAAAAAAAAAAAAAAAAAAAAAAAGAAAAGAAAAGAAAAAGAAAGAAAAAAGGCGTTGGTCTAGAACTGGACGCAACAAATTCAGAAATTTTATAATAAATCCTTCCTGTTTTTAGACTCGAAGAGGATGCTATAATTAGAAAATCCTTTCCTAAGATTTCTGTAATGGTATCAGAGAATATGTCCACTGGCTCTGTAACACTTTTTGTACCCAGATGAATACAAGAATGTTGTACGACATAATGTATTACTCTGTTTAAAATTTACTTCATGCATTTCAACTTGCTTAACAAGAGCACGCGTGTGTGGATGTGTGTGTGTGAGTGTGTGTGTGTGTGTGTGTGTGTGTGTGTGTGTGTGTGTGTGTGTGTGTGTGTGTGTCCACTCGCTCTTCAGACCCTGTGCCAAAGATCGGAACTCGGTCCCTCTGACACCTGAACAAACGTTAAGCAGGCGCCAGTACCCCGCTGTCCAGAATCCAGATAACACCAGCACTGAGTGATATTGAGTCTTGGCTTTCATGTTCTTACCCTGGTAGCAGACATGAAGTGCAAAGAAAACATAAATTAAAAATAAATATGATTACAAATCCCTTATTCAATCATCAAGAAACTAATAAGATAAGAAGTAAGTTCTTCCTTTGGCTCTTTCAGTAAAGTTATGTTTGGGTCCCATAGAAAAATATCTCAAGTCAAATATTTTTAAAGACACCCCCGCTGACGGCCTCTAATGACACTATTTTTGACGTCATAGCTCGCGGATCAGAAAATGTAATTTTAGCTCATGGAACACCTAGGATAAACATTTTGTATGTTTGAAAATTGCTGATGAAGAGATTGGGGATTGTTGATGAAAAAAAAGCTTAGTAGATTTACAAGGTATTAATATGACGCCATATTTTGCATTACTCAAACTTTTTGGAGACATATTGAATTTGCCACGCTATTGGATAACTATTTCTTAAAAATTACTATCTGACGTAAAATTAAAAAGTGCCAATATTGAAGTAGCACAATAAAAAAAATGTAAAAGTAATATTTGTCAGAATTAAAGTGAATAAATTGGGACTCAGAAATCAGTATAATAAAAATGATCAAATATAATATAGTTCTCACAAAAAAATTAAGACTACGTTAATGCCCAAGACTTTAAGAAACGTGAGTAATTTGTGGGATTCCTTATTTTCATACGAGACATAACTAATGGCGAGAGTCCCAATTTAAACTATTCTGTCCTATCAAGTGTAAATGTAGGATGTACTAAACTTTAACAACTGTTGCAGCATCCTTGTTACATGTTCAGAAATAAAGAATATCCAGAGATCTTTGTTGTTTTATTAAATAAGAGAAAACTCCACAATTCTTTTGGCAGTAACAATAGAAAAAATAGAAATATTCTTTTAATAGAGTGTTCGTCTAACCAAAAATTTCTCCAGCATAAAATGTATAAATGTTGATTATTGCTTGTGAACAAATCCCAGGTAACAGTAATAATTAGCAAGCTCGTGCGTCGAACACAAAGCTGTAAAAGTCGCAAAAGTAGATGTGACATTCTTCTCTTTAAAAAATAGAGAGAGATTCTTTTTTCTGATTTTTTTTAAAATGGCGATGGGTTTGCGCTAGGTTCAAGTCCGTAGCTGCTGGTCTTATCTATGTTGGCAGAGAGAGAAAAGTTTGGCAAGACGTGAAATCAGTCAGTCAGTCAGACAGACAGGGAGAGACAAAGATCACAGAGCCCGACTGCATCTGTCTCCAAATGTCTGTCGACTTCGCGTAATGCAGAGTGACATTTCTGGTTAGAAGTAGCATACGTACATCACATAACGTCATAAAAATGGCGATCACGCATACGTCATACAGACGGCAATTACGTAGGCCCCACGTGTAGCTGAGCTGGTTGGCTGGGAAGTTGGATCAGTCACCGAGTCGGAATGGACGAGGCAGTACATTTGCTATTTTGTTATTTCTTGTTGTTGTCTGTTTGAAAGTAGATGTTGATAAGAAGGCAGGTCGGTCGGTACATCTTGAACAAAACAGTTGAACTCTTAGCCAAAATGCTCCATTTGCGAAAACATTAAGACAATTTTGTGCACTTAACGCCATTTTTATGCGAACGTATTGCATTTCTAAATTTTCTTCCTTGTCGGACAAAAGGATTGGTTGATGCATCTTAACTGTGTTCTTCAACATTTTATCTTATTGTTTGTTTATTTCTTTTTACTTGTTTTAAAGCAAAGAAAATAGGTTATGACTTTGAATTTACCCATTAACGTTGAATATATTCCATTTCTTTTAATCTTTTTTTTAAATGTAGTTTTGTATTTGCAATTTATTTCTATTTTTATATTGATCTATTTTATTTTCTGAATTGAAAAAAAAGTTATTTCTCTTTTACATTTATTTTTAAATAATCTTTTTATCAGTATAATTCTTTTTTCTTATATCTATTTCTGTTCTTTTAATTAAAATAAATTTATTAATTATTTACTAACTTTTTATTTCGATATGTGCATTATTATTTGTTAAATTACAGTGTATTTATTTGTTACTTTTTTGTGCTGAGAGGGAACAATTTTTGTTACGGAACTTAATACTTAACCAATCGCTTGGAAATCTTGAAGGATTGGAGTTAGTCACAGAGTAGACGAAAGGCTTTCTGCGGACTTATCGGAGATTGCTGAAAACGTTCACAGCTTGTTAAAAGCTGTTTTGTGCTCACAACTATTAGCGACCCTTCCTTTTCGTTAGCCCGATAGTTCATCTCCACATCCAGTACTTACAATGCAAGTCATTAGAGCGCACCGGTATTCTGGCAGTAGTCATACAAGGCCTAGTTTTGTCTCTAAATACTTCCCAAACCCGCGAGACAAGAGCCCCGTGACGTCAATAGAAACTAATGCATCAGTAACCTCCCTTGTGTTCCTGGTATATATAGGCTCTAATTAGTCGCCCAGCGCAAACTGAGAGCATCTTCGCAAAGATTTTGATGCCAGTCACCATCATCCATCATCGAAGAGTTATTTTAGGGGGTCGATGGAATGACACGTTTCCTGTCTGGAGTGAAACTTATTTGCAGGAATGATAAGAAAGATGATCATTGTTGCTGGGGTTTGTCCAAGGCTGAGAGTGTCATCTAAAGAGGCCGCCGTGATTGGTCAGTTCTTGAGAGCGGCGGGAAGATGCCCTTTTGAATACCATTAGATTAAGATTTACATCACTTTTACGTCTGAGCTCAGGAGAAGATGTTTCGGTGCCTGTAACCAATTTATCTAAATTTCACATTTCTAACCTCAGAGTTATTGGCTGTTGGGTTTATTCAGGGGTTGTTTATTTTTCAGGGATGTTTGTTTTTAACCATACACAGCATAGTACGCACTTAGTCAATTTATACTTTAAAACAGGTTATCAATAAAATCATTTATAACCCAATACAATTAGCTAGACCAGTCTTTTCTCTTAGCTTTTTGATTACATGACTGCTTCCAATAAGACTGGCTGATATTTTTATTGACTGATGAAGTAGATCATGAAAGATATTCTTATTTCATGGTAATATAATGATATTCTTATTATGATTATAGTTACTGCTTTTCTTCAATTCTACGTAAGGTTTAAATGCAAATTACAAATGCTAGTTGTTTCCCTTTGGTGGATCCAGATCTATTTAGACAGAGAAGAATGTCCAACTATTCGTTATTTCCTTATCTGAAAGACGTTTTATGATTTTAATTTATTTAAGAATTAAAAAGAAGTGCGCAGCTGAAAGAGCTAGCAGCAACGTAACCTTTGACCTCACATCATTGTGCGGGTTCATTGTAAGAATCGTTTGTCTTCTTTTCAGTCAAGCTAATATTTCCACATATATGTATCGATACATGTTTATCAGTCATTAAATGTTAATTAGTTGCTTGGTGATCACCCCGTATTTATTCACAACACAGCCTAAACGAAGCAGACGTGAAAGAACATTTGTTTGTGATGAATTACATTCTATTTTTCTTTTTTTCATTTTATTAACATTACGCTAACCCATCGCAGTTGAAAGGTTAAAAGTTCATTGTCCTTTATGTTGATGTATCGTCATATTTCTCGGCTGTGACATTGTGATGTAGGTTATTACCAATTATACTGAAAAAGAACTGTTACTATGGTAAAACAAAGTTGTACAAGTGAAGCTGTAGTCACTCATCTTTATGCCTTTTGAAGTCTGGTCAGGACTTTATTTATGAGAGAAACTGTCCCCTTGCACACTGAAAATGTGTTCTACCCAAGTTGTATGTAAAACCTTGTATATGTACTTTGTTAGTGGGTTTTCTTTCTGAAGTGCAAGTGACGGATCTGCTGGTAGACATTATTATACTGGCTAGAAAGTAATTGTCTACTTTAAAATATTACATATTTAGCATTTCAGAGTAAGTTTTTGAATAAATTTTCATGTAACCGGGAAGTTAAATGATAATTAGATGCGTAACTCTCCATTACCATTTCCATTTTTTTTTAATTTAAAAAAAAAGATTTTTGTGTGATTATGACTCGAAAGTTTATTTGTCAATTGACTTCTTAAATCTGATGTTTTTAAAAGGGACGATCTCTAGTTAAATTAAAATTGTTTGTCTCTTAATTTGTTTGAATGTTTTCTTAAACAGACGTCCTATGTTAATAAATATTGAGTATTTAAAAAAAAAATTTCGTTAACTACCATAACTGAGATTTGGGAACCGGTCAAGGTTAGTTTTATGTCACCATGTGGGTTCAAGTACAAGTTCTGTCCTTTTCCTTTTGGCCAAACATTATGACTGACCTTCGTCTCTTCGGTCGTGTCTTATTTAATCCTAATGCCAAGTGTGATGCACATCTAAGTCCATGCCCTATATCGAGCGAGCATGCAAATCGGTAATCAATGGGGTGCAGTCATATTATTTATTTATTTGGGCTAATTCATCTTATCGTTGTCCTCGGGGACTTCATTTCAACCTATTTCCGCCGCAAACTATAATTAGCGTGCATAGTCTAAGAAATCGATCAGAGGTTTTGTTTGTTTTATTTATCGATTTGTTTTTTCCGGATCTAATAACAGCTTTTACGTTTGAATAAACATTCTCATTGCCAGAAGGAAGTATGGTTCTGGATTTTTGTTTTTTGTCCGCCATAATAAGACTATATTACAAACTCGCCTGATTGCATGCACAGTCACACGTGTACACAAAGTTGTCAAACACAAATATATTTTTTAAAATGTTTTTAGATCGTGTGCAGACTTGATAAATAGACCCTGGACATAGTATTTCCAATGAACGCCTCTACGTCACAAACCGCGTGAAACAAAGACGTAATTGTTCTCTCCAACTGTGCTTTTCGTCGCTCTTGACAAGATGCGCGTGCATCAAGAAACAGTTCCCTCCCTGCTCCTCTTCCTTCTCCCCCTCCCCCTCCGACACCCTCTGAAAAAAGAAGCAGAAATCCAGTTAGCTTTCAGTTGATGGTGAAAGTATAATTCCGTGACATTTATTCTAATGTGGGGCCACATGACGGCACGTGAAGCATGCGGGTAGGATGTCGCCAGAAATGGGTTGCCGGGGCTTAAGGTCAAGGGAGTGCGACAGAACGCAAGCCAGCATTCTGCTTCGTATGGCGCACAGCTGTTTTCCAAGCACTTTCAGTTTCCACAACCCCTAGCGCTGCTGAATAAGGATCACTATTGTTTTGGTTTGATTTCTTTTAAACCGCTTTAACACAGCTACAGTTAACACTAAGCACAATACGTCATCAAGCATGACAATAAATTTTAAACTTGAAATAAAAATAGCAATGCAGTATAGAGTAATAATAAGATCACAGTGGCAGCAATATACTTAAAATACTATTTACATTCTTTCTTATTTAATTATCATTAATTTATTCAGATACATTTCTTTAATTCTTTCTTGAATTTTTAAATAAAAAATTAGACGGTCAGTTTCTTGTGAAAGATATTCGAAGATTGGATGTGTTCAGCTACATGCATGCACTTGTACTTCGTTCAGAGGTTCTTTATCCCCCTCCCTCATTTCCTTCCCCCATTCTCCTTCACCATTCTTGAAATGTTCAACTTCTCTCCGTGTTGTTTATGTATCTTTCCAATACTGTGTGGTCCCGTCTTCACACAGATTATTCCCAGCGAAACTTGACCTGTACATCCCGCGGCCTGCGATGATTGTTGACCTCAAGCAGGGCCGGAGCCGTCGAGAGCCAAATTATACTGTGGGCTCCGTCGTAATCATTTCATCGTCTGTGCAAACCCGCACGTCCAGCTCGGCAAACACGGACCAAAAGACGTCACCTTGAAAGTTGTTGGCTCGCGACTCCGGTCAGGTCGGACAGAATAGGCAGACGAGTCTTTGATGTTTATTTACTCTTGTTTACCTCCAGGCGCAGTTGGCCTAGGTAGGCATGTATATGTCATGAGAACGTAGGCTTACACTGACCGGAGACGGCCAGAATGCGCGAAAGAGAGGCAGTTGGGGAGATACGTTTGGGGCTTAACGGCTGTAGGTCAGTCAAGCTGATTGGTCCGGTTTTAATCCAGATCCGAGAGGAGTTTTAAAGGGTAGGGTTTGTGAGGGGAGGAAGGTCGTATTGTAAATGCTGACAAAACAGTATATATTGCGTCCGTTAATTTAATTCCAGGAAACTCACAGTCTTCTTTTTTTTCACAGTATTCTTTTGCCATAGTCATTCATTAGTCTGGCGGTACTTGTAAAAAAAAAAAAAGCTAGAAACGTAATAGGAGGAGGGAGGGAGGGTCTTGCCTTGCGTGCAGCATCGCCGTTCAGTAATTTGAAACTTAAGGGAGTTCAATCTGATTAGATTAATTGATTGGTTGTTTAAAGTTGTGTGCATTTTTTCATAATAATAAATTCGTCGAAATGTGTGCCGTGTAATCCAGTTTCCTTTCGCCGGCATCTGTAGTTATACTCTTTGATCCCCCGACGTCATCAGAGCTGTTGGCCGATCCAGCCATCTGTCACTCAGAAAGCGTCTTCCTACTGTCACCTGGGCTGTTCACGCCCTACCACGTGACAGAAGAAATATATATTTGGAGTGTCGACGACTTTTACTGTTTGAAAGTTCCTAACCCTCCAGAAAACCGAAACAAGGAGGGGTGGGGGGAAACGCAGTACATGATTATTTACTCGATGGTGCCAGACTTGAAAGCTTTTTCGTGAAATTTGAAATCACATGGGGTCGATAAATGACGGTCCGGAGTGTTAATGATTTGCAAATTAGAAGTAAAGAACGAAGCAGAAACTGCAATCTCTGCAAAATTCTGAAGCTTAACACCTCCCAACTTTGCAGTTCCAGTAACAGACGAATGACTACTATACGCAGACCTAACATTCCCTCTGGGAACGATTTTCAAATTGCTAGTTTTGGATGGGAATAGGGAGAGGGGAGAGAGAGGAAAAAAAAAACCCACATGTAATTTCACACCCAGCTTTTCACGTTTTCACTCACACACGTTGAATTCATTACTCAAACATTGAATTAATTTCCGTTTATAGGGAGTTGCAAAAAAAATATACACTGGCAGTATTTCTGTCACAGTGGAATGGTGTGCGCGGGTCTGTGTCCTGCCCAGACGTCAAACTGGCTAGTGGGTTAATATTTACACTTTACCCTGGGGTTATGAATGGCAATTTGTTATCCAAACAAAGACAATGGTTACACTTAACACTTTTCAAGGAAACAGTCGTGTCCCACAATGTGAGTTGTTTTGTCATAGTTTTTGTTGTAGCGCCTTAAAATTTGAGTCGGTGTCAGTTTTAGGGAAAGAGGGTGATCTTTGAAAGAAAGGAGAAGTAAAATTGACTTCGGAAGTCTTTCTGTGCCGACCACAGTTCGTGCTCCCGCGCATGCAGCCCTTCATTTCGACCTTATTAAAAATTAAAGACGCTTGGTCACTTGTTTTTCCAGTGTCTCCAGAGAGAGAGAGAGAGAGTGTGTATGGAAGGGGAGGTGTTGATTTTTTGTTGTTTTTATTTTATTTGTTCAGTGATGCGAGCGAGTTCGAGCTATTCAACAAACCTCCCCTCTCCCCGTCCCCTATCAACTTTCCTCGCACATATAACACACATAGAGACCAGAAGGTGGGTTTATTTGAAAATACGTGACTGTTTGGTAACTGAGAATTGTGAAAATGAGTGGCGTTTATTTATGTTGTATTTTAAAAAAAATATTATATGTTTGGGTTGTTTTTTGGTGGCGGAAGGGTGGTGGTGGTGACTTTTTGAAATCAATGCTGTTTAAGAAGTTTAAAAACTAAATTGTGACGTAAGGACTGTGACGCGGAACGAACTTGTTTGTTACAAGAATGAACGATATGCGACGTTGGGGCGTTGTTTAATTCCGCGTCAGAGTTGTCACAAGGTTCTTTAATGTTCTGAATCAGGTGTCTCGATTTTTGGGATTCAAAGAAATGTCGTTACCCAATGTAGAAAGTGTCTAATGAATACATAAATGAAATTTCATTTTCGACAAATGTAAAATAAAATAGTTTACAAATGGTTTTTGTTGTAGACGCATAACCACTACCCCCTCCCTCTACCACACGCAGAAGAGAAGCTCATAAAAGTCACCAATAGCTGATAGAACAAAGATGCCAGAACGCAGGTCAAATAACGGCACGGTTTGTTTTTTTTGTTGTTGAAGTAGTCGTGGCAGTGCAGTTTATGGGCGGCTGTAGGGACGTTAATTTAATTTCTGGGAATTACGGAGAAAACTTGCAGCGGAACATCTTCATTCCCGCTCAGTGCTAAACTGGCGCCCGCAGCAAATCGAGCGTGTTACTCAGCAATCTGAGCATTACAAGAAAAGTAATTCTTGAACGCAACCATTACGACTTATAAATCTTTGTCTAGTTGTGCAAGTCAACCTCGTCTAGAAGTGTAAATCAACTTTGTCTAGCAGTGTAAGTCAACCTCGTCTAGAAGTGTAAATCAACTTTGTCTAGCAGTGTAAGTCAACCTCGTCTAGAAGTGTAAATCAACTTTGTCTAGCAGTGTAAGTCAACCTCGTCTAGAAGTGTAAATCAACTTTGTCTATCAGTATAAGTCAACCTCGTCTAGAAGTGTAAATCAACTTTGTCTAGCAGTGTAAGTCAGCCTCGTCTGAAGTGTAAATCAACTTTGTCTAGCAGTGTAAGTCAGAATCGTCTAGAAGTATAAATAAACTTTCTGTGGACATGTAATTAGGCCTGTCCAGTTAAGCAAACCAGCATTATCTAAAAATCACTTCGGCTTTGTGTAGTAGTGTAAACTAGTCTTTTCTAGTAGTGCGAATCTACCTTATCTAGAGATGTAAATTAAATATGTGTAGTAGTGTAAAGCATCCTTGAGTAATCAGTCTGACGTGGAAATGAGTACCAACTTTGTGTAGAAGTGTAAATTAGCTTTGTTCAGGAAGGCAAAATCAACGTGCTCTAGGTATAAAGAGTAGAAACGTAGTCTCATGTGTTATAAATGTAGTGTAAATCAATACAGTATTATTGTGTGTAATACTAGTAGTGTAGCCAACATCCACAAACAGTGTAAATTAATTTTTATGTCTAGTAGTGCAAAACTGTTGTGTATTAGAGCAAATCTTTGGTATATTAGAGCAAATCTGTTATGTATTAGAGCAAATCTTTGGTATATTAGAGCAAATCTGTTGTGTATTAGAGCAAAACTGTTGTGTATTAGAGCAAATCTTTGGTATATTAGAGCAAAACTGTTGTGTATTAGAGCAAAACTGTAGTCCAGTAGTGTAAATCTGTTGTATGTGTACAGTTAGAGCAAAACTCTTGTGTATTAGAGCAAATATGTTGTGTATTAGAGCAAAACTGTAGTCCAGTAGTGTAAATCTGTTGTATGTGTACAGTTAGAGCAAAACTCTTGTGTATTAGAGCAAATATGTTGTGTATTAGAGCAAAACTGTTGTGTATTAGAGCAAAACTGTTGTATGTAAATAGTGTAATTATGTTCTGTAAATCGCTATGCGTTCGTCTGATCACGGTTAATTATTAAGGCTTCCTAGCTTTTGAAATTACCAAAACATCTTGCCGCTGTGATCGCAGAAAACATTGGGGACGTGTCCCCACCTCCCCGTTACCTCACAGTTGTTACTCCCCACATGCTCTCTCAACACACACACACACACACACACACACACACACACACACACACACACGTGTTCCTCTCTCCACATGCGTCCCCTCTGCAGGCGAAAAGTGGAAGCGTTAGTGCAAGGACAGAGATTAGCTACACAGTGTTGTCTCCCCTCGTCCTCGGGGACAGTCATTTGATCAGGAAAGCAGCCGGTGCTAATTGTAGCTCTCTACCACCGGGGTTCCTGGAGATGAAGCGAACGGACTCGCGATGTCGTCCAGCTGCCTTGCTAATAATTATTATAACTTCTTGCCGCCTCTCTTCTCCGGCTGACACCCAGCTCTGGCTACGTTGCCCTCCAGCAACTTCCGTAGCCATGGTGATGGCCGCACACGCGCACGCCATATTTTCGCGCCTGCAAGGGAGAAAAGAGGCTGTTGGCTGGAAGTATCCATTTTCTAAAGATCTGACATTCTGGCGTCTGTAAGTTTGATAGGGCTCTACTTTTAATCGCTGTCATTAATTAATTAGTTTACACGGTTGTTATCAATTTACAGACTAGGAAGTTCGCTGGTTGTAGACGTCAACAGTCTGACTACTCTGATATATTTATACACACGATACTGATGCAATAAAAGCTCATTTAGTTCTGCTTGGGATAGATAGGTTAGTGTACTATCATACCAGACCCCGTAAAACATTCATTGTTTACTCCGCTTCTTTAGTCTTTTCAGATATCTTTCATTCCCACGCTAATAATTACTTTTGTGTTATTTAAAATTATAATTAAACGCATAAGGAGATAGTACTGAAATGAATTGAATTATATTTAAACAGTTTGTCAGTGCGTCAGTATTATTCATTTGACTTGAAATTTATTTACAGGGGTTGGAACCTTATGTTTATAAGCGCAGATGTGGTCTTAACTAATAAGGAGCCCATCTCTCTTTAAACTGTTCTTCGTTGGTTTGTTGTTGTTTTGTATTGTTTGACTTGGGGGGGGGGGATGGAGGCTGTTTGATTTTCTAGAACCGGGACTGGGGAGTAATGCATAATCATGAGTGCGATGGGTGACGGTGGGGAGCGCGGCAATAGAGTTTTGCTGTTGTTTTCAACTCGCTGGGTGGAAGTTTTTGGATTTGGCGGATTCACCATCTTCAAATCACAGAAGACCGAGTGAGAAACAGCGAGATGAAAAGAACAGCGACTTAAAGCGTCTTTTGTGTGTATGAATGTGTGTTTTGCAGAGGCCTAGCTGAGGTGATGGGTAGAGGGTACATACGTCCCCGGGCGCCAAAATGAGGCTTACAGCTTTACATTATAATAAGTGAACAAGGGTAATTAAACGGAGAGTGGGGGGCGCCAATTTTATAGTTCGTCCCCGGGTGCAAAATATCCTAGCTACGCCTCTGGTGTTTTGTATGTGTGTGGCTCCGGGAGGGGAGTTGTCCATGATAGTCGTGAGAGAAGTCGTTAGTTGGTAGACTGGGGTGTCCTTCTCCAGTGCATATCCCGCGTGTTTCCCGCCACAACAGTGTTGAGACAAGATATTTGGTAGATGAATATCTTGATCTTCTGCCACATGTCGTTGAGGCGTTTCTTTTCCTTCTCCTTTAGTAATTCACCTGACAAGCAGTTTGCTTCCCCCCAACACTTGGACTGTCTTAAAATAAAAAGCTTTTAAAAAAAAAAAAAAAGATACACCGAAAACCATTGTCAGAGAAATGCTCGACCTTTTGGCTGGTAGCTAACCCCACCGGCGTCTTGTGCGTTGTTTGCTTTTTAGTCCGCCTTGTCTCCACCCCAACCCAGTAACAGTTTTTTTTCTTCTCCCCTTTCCACTCTTTTCTTTCTTTATTTTATTTTTTCCCTCGGCAGTAATTTGATCCCCTTCTGAGCGCTAAGTCTATGTTAGGACGTCGGGGTTTTGCGCGAAGTAAAGCGTAATGATGAGGTTGGGTAAATTTGTATTCAGTAGTGTGGACTCGGTCTCCCACTACAGCTTTGGTTCTGTACGGTGAACACCCGCGGTAGTGTGGCTGTGGAATGTAACTTATGACGCCACGTAGTTGGCCCTTTCGGGGTTGTAACCGCAGTGTCAATAAAGTGCCTTGCCAAGTTTGGGAATAAGTGGTTATTTCCTCCTGGTCTGGAGACACCATACCATGCATGACACAAAATTAAGAATTTAATTATATTATTTTTTTAAAAATTAAATACTAGAGAAGGAGGCTTAGGGTTAGGGTGAGGTTTTTTTTTTTCTTTCTCCTTCCCCATGTACTGCTTGAGTCTGCAGTTTTATAAGTTGCCGCCGTGGTAGCGTCTACTTCTTAGCCTATCGTATCAGGAAGAGTATTTGTTTTTAAACTGATTGCGCGAAATCAACTAATTTAAGGAATGGATATTTGAAAAAAATAATTAAATCTGCCGAATCAGTTTTTTAAGGAATTTTTTTTCTTTTTTTAATAGAGGTCTGAATTTATAAAATGGTTGTGGGGTGTACAGAAATTACGTAACAAAGCAAAACATGAAACGTCAACCT
The DNA here is from genome assembly GCA_028829895.1 of Sinotaia quadrata. Taxonomy (NCBI): domain Eukaryota; kingdom Metazoa; phylum Mollusca; class Gastropoda; order Architaenioglossa; family Viviparidae; genus Sinotaia; species Sinotaia quadrata. The sequence continues at coordinate 47,844,193 of CM054184.1, read as the reverse complement.
CAAGCACGAACACACAAATTACATTATTCTGTAAGCGTTTGTTTGCAGCATAATAAATCACCACCTCTGTATCATTTGTTATTCTGAGTGCAGAAAATGAGCACCTACTCACCCCTAAAACTCAGCATCTAGAACTCATGCTAAAGACTAATCGAAGGAGAATTCTAGATCCACTGCAGATATGAGTTAAATTTTTTAAAAGTTACGTCTTCTGAAGACATAGTAAAGATTTCAAAGACCTAGTCATAGTGGCTATTGTTATATAAGTGTTACTGAGAGATTTTCTGTTACCGATCTACACATACGTGCTTGATGACCACACAGAGAGCCACATAGTCATTAGGGTTATTTTTAATTGAAGATATGAAAAGATATTGTTAAAATACCGCCATATACACTAATGTTTTGCACGATTGCATAACTTAACCGTTCGCATTTCAGGGTCCACAGCATTTTAACATCGACTCATCATGCTCTTTCATCAAAGAAATCTTTGAGTGTAATAACAAAACACACACACACACACACACACACACACACACACACACACACACACACACACACACACACACACACAAACCAACAGCATTTATATAAAAACTTTGATAGGACGTTGCGAAGTCAAACCAATTTTAACTGAACTGTTTAGTTTTTATATTGTCGATGTGGATTCTTGTTCACTTACGGTGTTGTAAATGTAATAGAACATTCTTTAATGACCTGTATAATTTAAACTGAAATCAGAAAAAGAATTGGGTTTTGTAAGTAAACTGTGGTGTTGGTGGCTTATATGTGGGCGATGTTGGCGGTCTGACTGTTTGTTGATCTTCATAATGCCTCCCTTGTATAAATATCACTCGCTGCTAGAGATAGACTCGAGAAAAATTAATGTCTTAATTAAAAAGAAATGATTTTAAAAAAAACACACAACATGGAGAAGATCAAGGAAAACCCGGCGCGGTGTGTTTTTGGTGAAAGTGGTGTTGTCGGGGCGATAGACAGTCAGGGAAAGAATTATTATCAAAAACAATTTTCCTTTCCGACATTCCTAACTTTAACTTTGACCCCCATGAAGTTCCAACCTGAACGGTATTGGACTGCGAACAGCTGGTATCCAGTGACCCTTGGCTTTTATGGCGTTCGTATCATAGTTGTCTGCATTCCGTGTGCTTTGTACGCGGTAATCACGTGACGAGGGGTCATGCCGAGGAAACCCCGGATGGAGTTAGGTACAGTTAGTTTATTTCCTCCGTCGCGATTGCACATTAAATGCGCTTAAAACAAACATCTAAAGCAAACGAAATAAAATGCCGCCTGAGTCAGTTTCAGTAGGATTATAATTTTATTGTTTAAAATATGTACATGTATCTCACAACCAATCAGCAATATTTTCAGCATATTTGATGAAGATATATAATTTAGTATTCTTGTTTATTCTTGTTAAGCGGGTTTTTAAGCTATCTATCTATCTATATATCTATGTATCTACCTACCTATCTATCAATGTATCTATGTATCTATCTATCTATCTGTCTGTCTATCCAGTAATATACTGTGAATAATAATTATGATTATAATATAATGCTGAATAATAATTATGCAGTTTGAATCAAAGTATACGTACCTGAATGTTCATGGTTTACGTGGAACATTTGTTTTGTCGACACTGATAAGTTAGAAGCTTAAAACAGTTTAGTTCATTAAACTTTTAAAATTTATTTTTTAAAATATAACATTCTTCCTTTATTTTTAAACACATAATCTCGAGCGAAACAGAAATCACAGTGTATTGCAGACCACGGTAAAGTATTATAAACTTTTATAATAGCAATAAGTTGAGGAAATTTCGAGATAATAGTGTGGACTCTTGAGCAGAGATCACAGGTGTACAGCTTACAGATATACAGATTGCAGGTTTACACATTAACGATATAATATTGCAGGTGTACAGATGTAAACATTGCATATTTACACATTACAGGTATACAGATGTACATATTGAAGGCTTACATATTACATGTTTACAGATGTACAGATTGCAGAGTTACATATTACAGGTTTACAGATGTACAGATTACATGTTTACATACTACAGGTTTACAGATGTACAGATTGCAGGCTTACTTATTCAAGGTTTACAGATGTACAGATTGCAGGCTTACTTATTCAAGGATTACAGATGTACAGATTGCAGGCTTACATATTACAGGTTTACAGATATACAGATTGTAGGCTTACATGTTACAGGTTTACAAATTACAGGCAACTCAGATCCCGCATTGGAGAGGATTTGTTTACATCGATTTCAGTTTTTAATCGAGCGCACTTTTAACTGATAGTACTGACCTGTTTATACATGACAATACGGGCGCTTCACATAATTGGAGACACTTGTGACAGCTGTAAGACATTTCCTTTATACACGAACCATTACTCAGCAGTAACCATGGACACAGCTTATTCGTCTGCGTTTGATCAGGAAATCAAGCCTGCTTGGTACAGTCTTAATTAAAATTCCATCTCTCTTCTCGTTTATATATGTCGTAAAAATCATGCCATCTGTTTTGAAGCGCCTCCTCACCTGTATGAAGGTTTGTAGGGGGAATTTAAATCAACTTGTTGATTGAGTTGTAAGCTTGAGGAGAACTACGCTAACTGTTACAAGAGAAAAAAGCGAAACTATTCTTAAAAGCGATTTTATTGGACAGAAATGTACATGTTACTATTACTATACACAACCCACCTGTTGCTAGTGACTAGTGATATACACAACCTACCTGTTGCTAGTGACTAGTGATATACACAACCCACCTGTTGCTATGACTAGTGATATACACAACCCACCTGTTGCTAGTGACTAGTGATATAAACAACCCACCTGTTGCTAGTGACTAGTGATATACACAACCCACCTGTTGCTAGTGACTAGTGACGAGAAAGGTTTGGATTTCACTGTTTCGTTTGTAATCACGTTTCGGGGTTAACTGCCATGTAATCACGTTTCAGGGTTAATTGCCATTTTTTCAGTTGCACTTCTCTATACATTTCACATTAATCGCGTTTAACTTTGTTTCACCTGACTTCTAGTTTCACCTGCTATTATCGTTCACTTGTCTTCACCTTTTTTTTATTCTCATCACAATCCAACTGCCTTCACAATTCGCCTGTCATCAGAGAAGTACCAGTCTTCTCATTTCAGTTGCCTTTCTTTTCATCAGCCTTTCTTTTCATCTGCCTTTCTTTTCATCTGCCTTTCTTTTCATCAGCCTTTCTTTTCATCTGCCTTTCTTTTCATCAGCCTTTCTTTTCATCTGCCTTTTAAAGTAATTTTCTGCCTTCACGTATAGGTGGCCTTCGCTATTCAAATTAACTGCGCATAGTTCTTTGTACCTATTGTCGATGACTGCTGGCAAAAGTAAAAAGTGACATAACTGGTTTCGCTGATTGCTGGCAAAAGTAAAATGTGACTTGTTCGCTGACCGCTGGCAAAAGTAAAAAGTTACTTAACTGGTTTGCTGATTGCTGTCAAAGCTAAGAGTGAATTGTCTTTGCCGCTGACTTCTGGCAAAACTCAGAGTACACTGACGGGTTTTAATAAACTCTGTTGCCATTTTCGCTCTGATTTTAAAAAAAATTCTCAAAAGAGAAAGTGTAAGAAAGGTAAGAGAGAAAGTGTAGGAAAGGTAAGAGAGAAAGTGTGAGAAAGGTAAATAAAAGTGTAAGTGTGGTAAAAGAGAAAGTATAGGAAAGGAAAGAGAGAGAGTATAGGAAAGGTAAAAGAGAAAATGTAAGAAAGGTAACAGAAAGTATAGGAAAGGTAAGAGAGTATAGAAAAGGTAAAAGAGAAAAGGTAAAAGTAAAGTGTAAGAAAGGTAAAAGAGTATAGCTGCAAAAACTACTAAGACGTAATATCACAGACGCACGAACAAGTGTGCTTCTTCATTATAATATTGGGGCCGATTATATATATATATATATATATATATTTCAATACTATAAATTGATCAGTCGAAATACAGATGATGTTTTATTACATTAGAAGTGCAACAGTTATTATTATTGCAATCATCAGCAGCAGCAGTATACATGGCTCCCCTCCCAGCTCCCTTCAAACGATTGGTTCACTTCAACATTTTACTGCGAATGCAGTCTACAGTTGCTAGACCTAACTAAGGCGTAATGTGTTATCTCTTGCATTCAGATTAGTCAATATGGCAGTCTACAGTTGCTAGACCTAACTAAGGCGTAATGTGTTATCTCTTGCATTCAGATTAGTCAATATGGCAGTCTACAGTTGCTAGACCTAACTAAGGCGTAATGTGTTATCTCTTGCATTCAGATTAGTCAATATGGCAGTCTACAGTTGCTAGACCTAACTAAGGCGTAATGTGTTATCTCTTGCATTCAGATTAGTCAATATGGCAGTCTACAGTTGCTAGACCTAACTAAGGCGTAATGTGTTATCTCTTGCATTCAGATTAGTCAATATGGCAGTCTACAGTTGCTAGACCTAACTAAGGCGTAATGTGTTATCTCTTGCATTCAGATTAGTCAATATGGCAGTCTACAGTTGCTAGACCTAACTAAGGCGTAATATGTTATCTCTTGCATTCAGATTAGTCAATATGGCAGTCTACAGTTGCTAGACCTAACTAAGGCGTAATGTGTTATCTCTTGCATTCAGATTAGTCAATATGGCAGTCTACAGTTGCTAGACCTAACTAAGGCGTAATGTGTTATCTCTTGCATTCAGATTAGTCAATATGGCAGTCTTGCCTTCGTCAATCCTCGTATCTTTATTATTCACATCACAATATGGTTGTTCCGCTCTTGACAGCAGTCATACTTTTGTCCTTCCACACAACAGTATTGTAGTCCTACTCTTGTCAATAATCATACTTTTGTCATTCACACTACAACCTGTTATTCTTGTCAATATTCATACTTTTGTCATTCATATCACAATATGGTAGTCCTACTCTTGTCAACAATCATACCTATGTCTCTTACACCTACACTCATGGCAGGAAGGAGAATTTTAAAAAAATAATAATCTGCTATACATTTCCGATGAAATGTGACACTCAATAAATTAATTTTCTAAAACAAAACAAAACAAAAGGCTATATTTACATGATCAAAGACATTTTTCCTCGAAAGGCTTGATGTAATTGGGTATTTTTGCTGTTGTTGCTTGTTTGGTATGATGTTTAGTTTGTTTGTTTTTTCAGAGAACTATACTGGGTTTGTTTATGTTATTATATAAACCAAAGCGCCGACACGACATTTCCTAGATGACGTCATCAGCGCTGACATTTTGTGATCTTATAGCAAGAGATCACATCTGTTATTGATTGTGTTATTGCATAATCTGCTATCAGACATTATTATCTGTAACGTTAAACCAAATGTTCGACAGACAGACAGTGTGTCGTTCCTGTCACGTAGCATCTGAATTGGTGATTCAGTTCACTCCCTTGCATTGAATTAGTGAAACATTTATAATGTTAATCGAACATCGCACTGACAAACGGTCTTTCTTTCACAACCCATAAAACCCGTAACATGTCGACTTGGTTCACTCCCTTGCATTGAATTAGTAGAATATCTATAATGTTAATCGAATATCGCAATGACAAGCATTCTTTCTTTTACGACACGTAAAGTCTGTAACTGTTCTGACTAGGTTCACTCCCTTGCATTGAATTAGCGAAACATTTATAAAATGTTAATCAAATATCGCAGCGAAAACCAGTCTACAATACGTAGAATCTGTAATATGTTTACAGATGTTTTACTCATTTGCTTGAAATTAGCGGAATGGTGAGGTGGGTTTTTTCGGTCTCGGGAATTTAAGAATTCGGTAACGATAACTTCTGGATGGATATCCGATATCCTGGGTGGGCAAGTGAGCTACAAAAACTACAACAGACACTGACTGTGTGGCTTTTGTGACAACAGGCAGCTTCGCCTGGCCACTCGGCAAGCCAGCCAGAACTTGAAGAACGAGTACTAAAGAGTCGGAGCAAAGCCATTGTGTCAAGTGTGCAGATATTGCTGGCCTTTTTGCGGGCTGGTGTTTACAGTTTGGATCACTTTGTCTGGGTGTAGTGTTCAAGGCCGAGACAATGCTAGTCACTGGAATGGGTACTGACCGCACGGCGGACATAGGAATACGACGTCCACTTCAGACGGGTGTGTCCAAACCGTGAAATGAGTTCATAGTTGTCTTGATTTACGGGCTTTGGTCACCTGCAGCTTTGTTGGAGGAGAAGATTCGTGCGGTCCATCAGTTCTTTGCTGACCTACATTCTCACCCGCATGCGTAGGAAGGGTCTTGTTTAAATTTCGCTCTTGTTGTTTATGCAGATTATTTTCTCTCTCCACCCCCACCCCCCTTCTCCATCCTTTCCTCCCCCCTCCCTCTTCTACCCTCCTTTTTCCTTGATCGTTCTCCCATAATAATGCCTGTAAGCATTAAAAAAAAAAATTCACGATCTTTAAAAATGGATTTTACTAGTAAAGAAACAAAAGAAAAAATAGTTTTCAAGGAATCCGTAAGACAGATCTTGATAAATAAAAAAACCTCACCCCAACTGTCTTTTTATTCCATTGCTCAGTGTGTGTGTGTGTGATCGAAATGTGAGCTACTAAAAGATATTATTTTGAAGTATTTTAATGCCGCTTGCATTAAGTTGAAGATCAATAATTAATGGATTTCTTAAAATTGTTTTAATGTCACTTGCACCAAGTAAAAGGTCACTAGTTAGTGTATATTTTGAAGTTGTTTAAATGCTATTTGCTTTCAATATAAGGTTATTAATTAATGGATCTCTTGAAGTTGTTTTAATCCCGTTAGCATGTTGTAGGTAAGCAGTTAATGAATCTTTTGCATTGGCTTCAGTGCCGTTTGCAACAAACAGATCATCAGTTAATAGGATCTCAACAGCATTAGCGTTACCCACCAACGTTATATGGTTTTTATCATAATCATTTTTTTTAATATCGTTCTTGTTGCTATCAATTCTGTTTTACTCTTACTATTACTATCATATATCTTACAACATAGTCACACCTGTAATAATTGTATATGTTTCATCATAATGCTAGGAGTCATATCAGTTACAACTATTTAAATTTCGACATACGTGTTACAATAACTTTGTTTCGTCAAACACGTAACAGTCATACCTATCACAACAGTTTATGTTTCATCATACTTGTTAAAGTTATATTCGCCGTGAAATAACCTGCTGGGCGTAAAATGAACCCAACCAAACAATAGTCAGACCTGTTAATAACTCACGTTTCGTCACACTTGTTAATATAGTCGTACCTGTTGCAATTATTTATCTATTGTCCTACTTGTCTCATTATTACCTGTTACAATTATTTGTGTATCATCGTACAATTTGTCCCATTGTTAACTGCTTCGGATATTTTATTCGTCATAGTTGTGTGTTACCTGTTACAACTATTTATGTATTCATCACACTTGTCTCTACATGTATTAATCTGTTACAGCTATTTATGTATATTCGCACTTGTCTCATTGTTACCAGTTACAGCTGTTTATATTTCGTTATACTTATTGTTCCTGTCACAGCTATTTATATATCGCCATATTTCTGTCAGTGTTACCTGTTACAACTTTTTTCTATCGTTATAGTTACCTGTTACAACTCTTTATGTATCATCTACTTATGTCGTTGCTACCTGTGTTCGTTATACTTGTCCCATTGTTACCTGTTACAGCTGTTTATGTTTCGTCACACGTGTCTTTGTGTTGCCCGTTACAGCTGTTTATGTTTAGTGTTACCTGTTAGAGCTGTTTATGTTTCATCACAAGTGTCTTAAAGTTACCTGTTACAGCTGTTTATGTTTCGTCGCTCGTGTCTCAATGTTGCCTTTCAGTTTCACAATTTCATGCGCAATCAGATGCGTTGTATCTAGAAATTTGTTCAAATCCGATTTTGATTTTTGGGTAGTGTTTGTTTGTTTCGTCTATACAGTTATAATTTGCCTTTTGGGTAGTGTTTGTTTGTTTCGTCTATACAGTTATATTTTGCTTTTTGGGCAGTGTTTGTTTGTTTCGTCTATACAGTTATAATTTGCCTTTTGGGTAGTGTTTGTTTGTTTCGTCTATACAGTTATAATTTGCCTCCTCTTTCGCTTGCTTGATAAAACATACTAATAAATATCAGACTGAGTGTAACTTATTTTTTATAATTGTGAATGTCATCTTTAGTGCGAATTACTTTATAATTGTGAGTGTCATCTTTAGTGTGAATTACTTTATGATTGTCAGTGTCATCTTTAGTGTGAATTACTTTATAATTGTGTGTCATCTTTAGTGTGTTTATAATTGTGATATTTATAATTTATAAATGTTATCTTTAGTATTCTTCATTTTTATAATTCACCTGCGAATATCATCGATTGTATGAACTATTTTTTTTATCTTGAAGAAAATGATCGAACTTATATAAAATATAAAATAATGATAATAATAATGCAACGTCTTGGCGGTTTGCATCCATAATATATTTAATTATTCTGTTACAAAATCCTATGTAACGGTTGCTAAAGTTAAGGTAATTCAGCAACAGATGACCGCTGTTTTATACCAAGGAAAGGTTTATAAAAAAAATAGTTTTACAAACTTAACAACAGCACAACTTCAAATTAATTTTGAAACTTTCCCGATTTTCGTTATGTAAGAAATAACTTCTACACGTAGGTAAATTCTGTGATATAATTTCTTCCAAACAGTTTAATGTAAAAAATTATTATATTCGTATATTCTGATACATAAAATAAATTAGTTCTAGAATACAGACATATTTTGCAATAATTTAGTTCTGAGGCATGAAATATATTAGTTCTAGAATACAGATATTGTTTTGCAATAATTTAGTTCTGAGATCAGGTGATTTTAAAAATATTTTTTAGCAACACATACTGCGTCATAACTCGTTTGTTCGACTGATACTTCTTTAACGTTGGGGATGGGGGTGAGTTTGTTGTATGATTGACAATTCATTAAAATTATGTTTGGCGAGTGGAGTATGCACGCTTCGCCCTTAAATCAGAATGGTCGCCCTTTGATCCGATACCCGAGATTTTAAAAGCCCGGCAAGGTGACATTTGTTACTGCCTCTGCTTTCAGGAGGAGAGAACTTCCTCAAGACAACATCAAGCATCATCTTACTTATTTCTGTTATACAAACCTTTTCCCGTCTTGTCTGGTCCAGATCTTGTCTGAGAGAGAGCATGCTCGGGTTTCTTGGTTCGTTCAGTTTTGTATACGGGTAGAGAACCAGTGTACAGTGTACACACTTCCTTCTACAGAGCAAAATATTCGGTGTATGCACAATTCACTTCACCTAGCTAAGTTTGGACATTCACAATTCAATACACGCAAGGAGTTTAGTGTCGGTAGCCAGTGTACAATTTACACACTTAAGTAAAGATTAAAAAACAACAATAATAATTCCAGTGTACAATTTACACACTTAAGTAAAGATTAAAAAACAACAATAATAATTAAATTTTCAAGGAACTCTAGACTTCAACTTCGGCCACTAAAGTCAACAAACATCAGGTATGGTGTGTGGGTGTGGGGAGCGGGGAGATGAATAAAAAAATATCCTAACGACCGAAGCAGGACTCGACCTAAGTCAGTCCTTCCGTTGCAGTTGCTAGCGCCTCAGAACTTCATGCATTTCATTTACAGTTCACACTATTCAACAGAGAAAAATGAAATAATTTGTATCGGATAGCTGATCTACATTTATAAAATTCAATGCAGGTAAATAATTTTACAGTTCACACAGATAAATGTAATAAGCTAGGTTAACACTTTTCAGTAAAGAACAGTTTATTCAATTCAGTGCAGACTGTCAGTGTCAGTGTCAGTGTCAGTGAACAGTTTACACGCAACTAGAGTAGATATCCAGGACTTATTTCATAAATATGTTTAGTGAGTCATAATTAATGCTTTGAAATGTCGGGCCTATGTGAATATATATATATATCATAAAGTACTTCATTTGTTAAAAATATTAATTTTAGCTCATACTCAAGCGACCAATGCTTGCGCTCTTATCGGTGAGGTGGCCTTGAGGGAGGGGAGATAACCACTAACGTTAAGCCAACTGGGCCGATGTTATAAGCGATGAGGCAAACAGGTTTTTCAGGGCTGATCGTCTCGGTCCTTGCAAGACAGTCTAGAGTCTAGAACTATTGATGGGCCTGGAGTCTTCTGTGGATAAACTGGCTCCCAGTACCACAAGGCCAGACCCATTGAAATGCAAACGCAAGTTGGTTAAAAAAAAAAATACTGTTAAAATACCTCCTTACTTTCGGACCCATCTCAAGATACAAGAAAAATAAAACCGCGTTTTGTGTGTGTGTGTACTAGCTTGTTTGTTCTTTTTCATGCAAATTATTGAGAGGTGAATAAGAGCCGTATTATTTCTACACTGATCTCTTTTAAAAATTATGCAAATTGTGTTTTTGTTGTGGTAGTTGTTTGTTTCTTTGCTTTTTCGCTTTCTGAAATTGTTATTGATTTCGCATAATCAAACACTAGATCACTCCTTCACCTCTCAGCTCATCAGCCCAGGCAAAAAACCGTTATTGGTGAAGTCTTCATTAGTGTCAGTACTTTGCATGTTTGGTTTACAAATTGAATAACGTCTGCTAGTCGACACAATCAGTGTTGGCTCGCCTACTGGCGCCCTTTTCAGATCTTGTACCGCGTTTACTCGTTTCTCTGGAGTTCCATTAGAATATTATACAATTTCAGTTTCATTAATTCTTTTTAATATATGTACAGTATTATCTCTTCCAGTGTCCATTAGTCATTCTAAGTACGTGTACAGTATTATCTCTTCCAGCGTCATTAATTATTTTTTAGTAGATGTACAATATTATACCTTTCAGTGTCATTAATTCCTTTTTTTTTTTAGTACGTTTACAACATTACCTCTTCCAGCGTCATTAATTATTTTTAATACAAGTACAATATTATATCTTCCAGTGACATAATTCTTTTTTAATACACGTACAGTATTATATCTTCCAGTGACATAATTCTTTTTTAATACACGTACAGTATTATATCGTCCAGTGACATAATTCTTTTTTAATACACGTACAGTATTATATCGTCCAGTGACATAATTCTTTTTTAATACACGTACAGTATTATATCGTCCAGTGACATAATTCTTTTTTAATACGTACAGTATTATATCGTCCAATGTCATCCTTTTCAGTACAAGTGCTTAACAGAAGGCATTGTTTATACTTACAGTACTTGTACATTATTAGCTCCTTATACTTACAGTACTTGTACATTATAAGCTCTTTATACTTACAGTACTTGTACATTATTAGCTCGACAAATGACATTTTCTCTGTTATTATTTACAGCAAATATTCAGTGTTAGCTACTTCACTCACTGTTATTTACTTTCTTTATTAAAGAAATAAAAGTAACGTGAGTTACAATTACTCATCTTTTGACTTTTACTCTTGTACACGTCATCATTTATCACGTTTGGTCATCATTTATTCATATTTTATTTCCTTTCATCAATCAATCTTTGATGTTGAGATACAGACGGTGGGTGTGAAGAAAGCTGGTATTTCTTAAACTGCCTACAGCCATGTTTATGATTCATTTATTTTACGCGGCAGTGCAGTCGCGAGTTCTTGTTCGGTTTTTTTTTGTTTGATGTACTCTTGTGTACACTCGCCAAAATGCCAAAGCTGATTTAGGTTTCACTTGTACATCAATTTATAAGTATTCTCCTTTCTAATGCTCGGCCTGCCTTTGATAGGGTCGCGACGAGTTGAAATCCTACACTGCCATTTCTGCATCAGATTAGGCTCTACAAGAAAAATGCATTATGCGGTACGGACATAAACCCATCAATCTGTTCTTTGCATCAAAGTGAACTTTCTTCCGGTCTTTGCGGTTCTGATTTGAATTTGTCACCCAGCACTCAGTTATTGGTTAGTAGCCATCTAATGTCCACTTATTAGTACGTTATTAGCCATCTAATGTCCACTTGTTAGTACGTTATTAGCCGTCTAATGTCCACTTATTAGTACGTTATTAGCCGTCTAATGTCCACTTATTAGTACGTTATTAGCCATCTAATGTCCACTTATTAGTACGTTATTAATGTCCACTTATTAGTACGGCAGTAGACGGCCAACTTTATCGAGTTAAGTCGTCAATAGTCAGCTAGCTCTCATGAATATGCCAGTAGTCAGATAGCTCTCATTAATACGTTAAAAGCCAGCGGCTCTCATTAATACACTAATAGTCATCTAGCTCTCATTAATAAGTTAATGCTCAGCTAGTTCTCATTAATATGCCAATAGTCAGCTAGCTCTCATGAATATGCCAGTAGTCAAATAGCTCTCATAAATACACTAATATTCAGTTAGCTCTGGTTAATATGTTAATAGTCAGTTGACTCTCAGTAGAAGACAGCAGTCGCGTATAATACGTCAATAGATAGACCGCTACTGCTCATTAATGCATATAAAGATAGCCACCTACTTGTCAATAATAGATCAAAAGACGGACATCTACCTCTCATTTCATCTTCCCTAACATTAATACCGAATAGATAATTAACTACCTCTCATTAATATGTCAGCAGACAGAATCTCCCCTCATTTTAATACCAAGTAGCTAATTAACTAACTTTCATTTATTTATCAAGTAGACAGACATTTTCTCTCAAATTAATACCAAGTAGATAAACACCTCATTAATTTGTCAGTAGACAGACATTTTCTCTCAAATTAATACCAACTTCTCATTAACAGGTCAGCAAACAATAGCGTCAGGTAAAAACTGATTATTATAAACCGACGTGTGTACCTGAATTTACTTAACCTTCCAAACCTTTCATAAAAATAATTTAACTTTTTTAATTTGTGTTTTTTCTAAGCATCTATAGGTTTGAACCACCACTCGTTTAGCGAAACTGCTCGCCTTGTTTACTGTTATCCACGAGCCGGTGTAATACCGTGTAATTAATTTTGATCATGATAAAAATAAGAAATAAAAATAATTTTAAAAAATAATAAATCACATGAATAAATTAACAGGAAAAGTGAATATTTTTCCTTTGAAAGGTTGTAAGGAAAACAAAATCACGTGATTAGAAACTCAAGGTTGAGTTCTTATTTATTTTACATATATACAGCCAGTCTCACCTAGAACACGTATCAGCATATATAAGTATAAATTATCCAGAACTGGATCAAGAACATAACCTACTGACAACTCAGTATCATATTAACTAAATCAATATCATTTCTGTCTAAACAGATTAGCTGTCAGAGAAGTAAATTAAATTCGCCGATTATAACGTGGGATTAAGACTGGGAGAACAACCAAACACTCTGATATAACAGGGTACTTCCCATCCCCACCCCGTCCCCAATCCCGAACCACACACAAACCTCACACAAGTGAGTGATAAATTTTCTTCTTTTACCGATGTCGAGCCTCAGAGGTGTACATGGAATAAACATCAGGTCAGGGGGTGGATAGATGGGGTTTTGTGGTCGGGTAAGGTGGGTGGATTTTAAAACTATCGCCTACTAGTACTACGACAGACGCAGGAGGAACAGAACAGCGATTCATCTGATCGCTATCAGCGTAACGCAGCCTCGCTTTGAAACTCGCTGACGAGGAATGCTCAAGGAAACGACACTTAAACATTGGTATTGATTTTGCCTACTCGGCTCTGGGGTAACGTCTAGTGTAATTATGTATAGTGGGGTCGTTGGACAAGACTTGCTTTCAAAGAAGTGTCTCCTTGGTGGTCAGATAGGATCTGACGCAAATTCCGTGGCGGTAGTCACAGATGAATCCACCTACATTTGAAGATTTTATTTGATGACTTCCGAAAGGCCCTAAAACCTCTACATTTACAGCATTTAATGTGACTTTTTTTTTAATTCCTAAAACGCGTGATCTGTGCGTGAGTCGAGAGGAAGGAATAGATAGGTAGAAGGATAGGTATGAACGAGGTGGGTGGGTGGGTGGCTGGATCGATGTCTTATTATAAATCTCTCGGAACAACCCACAGCAATAAGCTACATGTAACAGCGGATGTATACAGTTTTTAATCGAACCAACATTTTTTATTTATTATTACGCGCCTTTTTCTGTCTTTCTGCACTGACTGGTAACCATGGCAACACGAGGGGTGACTGATTATCAGCTTTCAGTGTATCATTAAAGTGCATTATACTTGTTTCACATACAATTATTTATAGATCGGTGATTTATTACATGAGAGAGTATGCATTGTGAGTTTGAAATCTTTAGACCCTTTCATACACGCCTCTGCTTTCTGCTTCTTGTCTTTATTTTACAGTATTCTATTGTTGTAATTATTTTACAATGTTCTTCTGTAATTTTTTTACAGTGTTCTGTTTCTGTAATTATTGTACAGTGTTATGTTGCTGTCTTTATTTTACAATGTTCTATTGCTGTAATAATGTTACAGTGTTTTATACCTGTAATTATTTTACAGTCTTCTATTGCTGTAATTAATTTAGTGTTCTGTTGCTGTCATTATTTTACAAAAGTATTTTATTAAAATAATTATTTTACACTATAATATTGCTGTGATTTATTCTGTTCTTTTGCTGTAATTATTTGATTCGTTTATGTTGCTATTATTTTTTTATTTTATTCTCATATGTTGCTGTAAGGTTTTTTTGTTGTAGGAGAGACAGGGAGTACACACACACACACACACACACACACACACACACACACACACACACACACACACACATATATAATTACTGCCATTCAATGTTGCCATTCGTCATTATATCAGTATACTTATTTTCCTAGGCCTCGTCCGTCTCTCTCTCTCTTTCTCTCACACACACATACACTCTCACACACACAAGCACACGCACTCTCACAGACTCACGCATTTTCTCACACCTCTCTCTCCTACACACACACACACGCACTCTCTCATACACACTCTCACACGTAGTCTTTCTCACACACCTCACACACGCACACACACTCACGCACACACTATCTCACACATACTCTCACGGCATATACGCGTGCGCACACGCACGCACACACAAACACACACTCTCACTTTATCTATCTGTCTTTATTCGTCAAGCTGGATTATTATTTTAACATCAATGTTGATCAATTGTGTGTTCCATTGCACTTGCCGCGTGCTTGCTTGCTTGAGTAAACACAGTGTTTGCCGATCAAAGAATATAGATAGAGCGCTGTGTGTTTTAGTTTTGACGGCAAATTTGCCATCATTTAAGTTTACATTCAGAGGAGAAACAAACATGCACACAGTATTCAACTGAAGGCGGCAATTCTGGATACGCTTTGTTTTTGGTGATTTTTAATTTTTATTATTATTATTATTAAATATTAAAGTATGTGTATCACTAGCATGTGTTCTACCGTAACTTTGAACTTTTCTACGGTTCATTGATTTCTGACTGCTTCATAGCTTCACTCACTTGACTGAATAAAGACATTGACTTTGTTTTGTTAACCTGTTTAATGTTTGCGACGGGTTTGTTTGTTTTTTCATTGTTTTCAATGATTCGATCGATTTCAGAATATATTGTGTCATATTGTACAATATTCTGTTCACAGTCATGAAGATAAACTTAGCGCCGAGCAAGCACCTGTTAATAAATGTTTAAAGTCATCTATGGTCACCCAAAACTAACGTTAGGGCCAGGTCAAAGGTCTTATTCTGAATCTATAGTCTCTAGGCACACCAGAGGTAGTGGGTAGGGCCAGGTCATAGGTCTTATATTACAGACACACCAGAAATAACTGGGGGGGGGGGGTCGGGTATAAGGTTTTACGTTTATTTCGCTGGTCGACCAAAATGAAGGTCCCAGTCAAATATTAGCCTAAATTCTAAAACGTAGACTTGTTTCTACGGGCACTAAGGGGCATCTGAACCTCTTGTCTGAAATCCACCAGAGGCATCAGAGATAATGTTTTTACTTCGCGTTTTCATGAACCCACACCAGGGTATGAAATATTAAATACATTTTCTGCTAGGCTCGGCGAAACGGCGTACACAGGGTGAAACAACAGTTATCTCTGATGAAACTACCACAATCGGCCCATCAGGGAAACTCAGTAGATAGGTCGAAGTTCGTGTGTTTGTTTCCATGTCAACCCTGTTCTACAGGTCAATGTTCAAAAGGGCGAAGAACAGTCTGCAACGTCATACAAAATCAAGTGTAGCACTGATGACAAAGTCAGGAACAATGATATACGTGCTGCTTGCTTGCATTATTAATGGCGGTCCTTCTCAGGAGACTGACTGGTAGACAATGTTTTACCTTAACTCACGGTTCCTTTCTGTTTGTTGTAGCTTTTTCGCTTTTTTTTTTTTTTTTTTTTTGTTATTGTTGGTATTTTCTGTTAAGTTTTATTTAGATATATTCCATCGGTTCGCTGATCTCCACCACTACTCACCACTTCACCCACCCTACCCCCTCACACACTCACACACGTCATTCATTCAAGAAATTTTATCACTCTCATGGCGAAAGGCTTGTTGTACACAATGCTCCTACATTTTAAAGGCATGCACCTCAAAGAGAGTTTGTTTTGTTTGCTTTTAATTGTCCAAATCTTTGTGACCCATCCCCATCCCCACCCCAGTGCAGCGTGTTTTTTGGAAATCAAAATCAAAATCAGTGTGCAAAACATTTTAACGTTAAACGTTTCTCTCTGGCGTACAAGTACGGGTAAGTGGGAAGGGGTGTTGTGTCATGTATCTCCCTTGGTGCTGTCCCTTGCAAAGTTTTGCGGATATCGTAATAAGCTGTATAAGTCGACCCTAGCAGTGGGAAGGCTCTATATAACAGGGTGGCCCAAAAGTAGGTTTACAGTTATTAAACTACCTTTTATATGGTTGAAGTTACTTGCTTAGTAATACCAATATAAAACATTCCTCAGAGTATAAATCTAACTTACATAAACAGCTTTTTCCTTGCTAATTGTAATTTGTTTTATTTTCAATTTTCAAATAAATAGTCTACGTGATAACTGTAAACCTACTTTTGGGCCACCCTGTATATTCCTTAAGCATTCACACGACACTGACTCAAAAACGTGACAATGTGTGACTGTGAAGAGACTGGTAGGGCCCCTGTGTGAATACAGGTAAAAGTAATTTCTTTCTAAGAGAGGCCACAGACCCACGTTGCAATAATGCTTGTAATAAAAGTCCCTTAACTAAAACATGAGAAATGACCGAAATGAGAGGGGGTTTTTTTGTTGTTGTTTTTTTTAGAGTTAACGGTCGAAACCAGTGACGAGGCTGCTGGCCTCTCTTCACTGAGATCAGTCAGTGTCTCGTGAACATAAACCATCTAAGAGATCATAGAATCGAAAGGCAATTAACTGGAAAGTGACTGCTTCCTGAACATTACCGACAACTGTACCATTAACTGTACCACTGATTGGACCATTAACTGGACCATTTAAATAATTTGGATTTTAAAACTCGTTCTGGCAAAGTAATCATTGCAGATGTGCGTTTGATTATATGTTTTTGTAAGGTAAAAAAGAACTAACATTCTAAATTTTCACCGTTTTCTCACCTTAAATAGAAAAATAAAATAACTGGATGTCTTTAGAGCTAGAAGCTAGCTGCCTTCGTGATATTTATGTCATATAGTGGAAATAGTCCCAGATCCAACTGTCTCTTAAAAATAAAAAAAATAAAAATAAAGCGTACATACGCACGTGCAATCTTCATCATCACCTGCAGAGGGGCTGCTGCATGTTGGCAATAAAGCACTCACTCTTTTTTCTTGTCTTTTCTCGCCAAATCGCCTGATTAGTCTCCCTTTTTTTTTTCTTTCTTCGCGCTTGATAGCAGTTTGGGTACCATTTCATATGTGTACAGTCTTTTGTTTTTCTCGAGCTTCGATACTAGTACTGTCTTCGATTTTACTGTTGATGCAGTCTACCTCTCTCATCACGCGATAACTTTTCTTCACAAGAAGAAGAAAGAAGAGTGATGAAATGTCCTTAAGAAATAAATTAAAGCACAAACATCTGTCAGCTTAAAATTACTTCGATCTGAATATTTTTTGTTACTGCTGTTGACTGGTTTTCGTGTCCTCGCTGCATACATCCCTGACAATGTGCATGCACGTCTTTAGTGTGTGTGTGTGTGTGTGTGTGTGTGTGTGTGTGTGTGTGTGTGTGTGTGTGTCGGGAATCCATTGAAGATTTTGGCTGGTAAAATACTTCGCGTTTCCAGTGTGTTTTCCAGTTTTTGGTGTGCATTCCCGCTGCCAAACGGCGACGATGCCGCGCCTGGCACTGAAGCAGATAATTGCATACTTGCTTTGATTTCTAAACCAACGCGCCTGCAAAGCAAACACCCCAGTCCTGCTGATGCGATGTAAATAAACACGCTTTCTAAACCAAACTTCATCATAAGGACAGAATAATGACACTGCATCACGGAAATATGGTTACAGAAGGGCCGAAACGTTTGGGAGGGAGTTTGCCACCCTTTGGTTGATATCTACGATATCATTTAATTTTAGACGTAAATATTTTGCTAGATAGCAAAACAAATCAAGGCCGTCTAGAACTCTGCCGTCACTCAAGTGACCTAGATTTATTTGTTGTGTATTTTTGGGACGACTGGTGTGAGTGCGCGCGCGCGTGTTTAAAAGCAAATTTTTGTCATCGTGAGTATAGGAGATTGTGTGTGTGTGTGTGTGTGTGTGTGTGTGTGTGTGTGTGTGTGTCAGTGTGTAAATGAGACAATATATATGCATTACGCGCATATTTAATTCTGAAGATGGCTAGTTGTATGTGGATTGAAGCAATTTTTCTTTAACTGTATACGCTTCTTCGTGCAATCATTGATTTAAAGATTTACTTTTAAGTTTAAGGTGACTTGTATTTTGAGTAACGACAATTTAAAATGAGGCCTCTCAACACAGCTTTATGTCAGCGTCTGTACGAAACTGAAATCACGTCTAACGTACGTTCCATACACTGAACAACTCTTTCTGTGCTCTCCATATCAGTTACAGGCAATGGAGGAATCAACCTGTCAATAAACAAGTCAACGAGAATATACAAGTATTAATCAGCGACTGTTTTAAGATGCTTAACATTGCACTCAGCAAAGTCCAAGAGAATATATACACAAGAACAAATCAACGGCCGCTTTTTATCATGCCCTAAATTCACACCTGTTGACGACCCAACCCTCCTCCATCCAATTTCCCAAAGGTGTTTGTGTGTGTGTTAATGTGCGCGATTTTTTTTTTGGGGGGGAGGGCTAGTGCATGAACTAATGACAACTGGAAAATAAATGAACCAGCACAAAAGAAACATAAAACACACCATCTCCAACACGCCACCCCCACTCTCCGCTCAGCCACTCTCTCACACTAACCCTACACTGCCGAGGACGGTAAACGGGGATAGCCAGTGGGCAGTTTGTTCTGCAAACAATCGAGTCAGTTTTCGGGAGCTCAGCGCCAGATTCATAGCGGCCATGACAGACCAGCGTCAACACGTACAAGAGAGATGAAGCCATGTTGACTGACGTAGACCGATGCGGGGGTAGCGGTGGGGGGAAGCATATGGAGAGAAGCATAGAGTTACCCCAGCTTGCCGTCCCGTCTGAGAGAAGAGACAGCCGGGGATGATAGACGGGAGAAAGTGTACCAACTGGCTTGACATTTTGGCTTGAAGTGTCAGCAAGAACATCCTCAAGACTGGCGGAGGTGGAAAGGCGTGTAGATAAATGTAGAGGCACGGCGATTTAGTCCACACAAGAAACGTGTATTAATCAAACTTTAAAGGTGTAACAAGTGCTCACGTGTTTGATTTGTCTAGGGTGAGGTGCAGGGGTCTGCTAACTTGTCCAAATATTGCGCATTTAGCGATATGAAAAGTTAAATCCCACGTCGAACGAGAAGTGTGCGAGACATATTTACGAGACATATTTTTATTTATTAAAATGTAATATATAGACTTTTTTGTGAGAAATATTATTTTGCGGTTATCGGGATGAAAAAGAAGGTGGATTTTTTTTTTTAAATGAGACAGATATTTGGGTAATTCTGATATTAACAATTTGCGATCGGTGGGGAAAAAAAATATGAGTTCGTTTTTAAATGTTTTTCCAGATTCTGCACAGCGCTCTCTCTTATACTGCGTCTCTGGCTGTGTGTCGTAGAGGTCTGAGCTGTAACTTTCAGTCAGCCTTTATAAATTTTTTACATTCCTTCTGTTTGCTTGTTTCTCTTTCCCTAGCACTTTATTGCTTAAATTGCCGGCCTTTTTATTTTAAAGCACATTTCGTGAGATGGTTATGCGTTTATTCGCAGTGCAGATTGCGCCTGGCTGGCAGTCACAGTAATTGGTTCAGGAAAAGGTCAAAGTGCATGTACACCCGCATGCCAAATGGAGAAGACGGGTCTCCCGCAACATGACTTCATCAGTTCTGCACTAGCGACAGTAGCGCTAATTCATTCCCTAGCTGTATGATAAGAATGCACATAAGGCAGGGGCCGTAACTCACGGGATGTCTAAGCGCGCGCGCGCCTGTGTGTGCGTGTGTAGTTGTTCGCCCGTAAAGTCCTATGTCTTTGAGCGATATTACCTGCCATTTTCGTTCTATAATGTGCATTCATGTTTACCTGGATATAATTACTATGATGCACTCACCTGAATTGCACCGGGTTGTAATTTTCAGCGCGTTTAGCTTCCCGAAATTAAAGCTATTGTATTGTAGGAACAATATTACCGCTTGTTCCGTGCTATTCTTATAAGATCCACTTTGAATCCAGACCAAGGATTAAGAAAGAAAATTGAAAAAATACCGGAAAAGATGAGTCAATTTTACAGGTGTAGTGACAGCATGGCAAGCTGGATGGAACCTGCATCACATTCAGTACCAGGTATCGTACAAAAGTTCGACTCGGCGCGCCAAGAAACACACACACACACACACACACACACACACACACACACACACACACACACACACACACACACTTTCATATTGCAGAGGGTATAATCTTGTAGTTTACAAAAAAATAAACCACAAAGAGCACAACCAAAAAGTAAAAATCGCTGCTGCATTTCTCTTGCGAAAGATTTTATCAGGTGCAGAAATTTACTCTTCCACAAACGCGCGTCTTCGGTTGCAAAGAGCAGCATTTTCGGGAGCGAATTGCAATTACGATGCAAGTCCAGATACTGACAAAGACGTGACATCTTTTCACTTTGTCTCAAAGTCTTATCTATCCTTTTGCATTTCTAAGAAGCACACGGATGCCTTTGACGAGCAGACGTGTTCTTCCATCCGTAAGTTGCTTTGGCTAATGGACGCTCTCTTTTAAGGCCTACCCACCCCAACCAAGCTCATATTCAGGCACCCACCAGGAAGGCTCAAGGTTACGAAGCCTTAACCAGAAGAAAAAAAATGTCTTTTAATAAATAAAGAGTTGCATGCCCCCTCCACACACACACACACACACACACACACACACACACACACACACACACACACACACACACCTTTTTGTTTAGAAAAAGAGAAAAAAAACATTTGCCAGTGCTGTTACGTACATACTTTGTGACGTGTTTGTGACGTGGATATGAAACTCTATTGACATGTGGTGTAGACGCCGCATGTTAGATCCAGTTATCGTGAGCTTGTGTACCTAAGTGCTTGTATTTTTATGTGCAGAAATGACGGGAAGCAGTAAGGGCTGGCTTGTAAGTTTCGGCATGGCAGGTTTTCGTCTCCATTTTCTCGGGGTAAAAGGAGCACCTGTTTAGGTGGGGGGTGGGGTTGGGGCTGGCACTTAATGTTCTGTGGCAGAATCTAAGGGATACTTCACTGTGAGATATTACACGCTTTGCTTTTGGGCATACCTAAATTGTTAGATTTAGGGTGCATGAGTTCTGACTTGTGATAAACCCGAAAAATATGAGTAGTAGAAATAAGTATCACATAGATAACGTTTGCAAGAATATTCTTACCACTTCTGTGTGTATGAAAGGTACTAAAACATACATTCCTCAACTATGACGTGTTTTTTGACACCACACACAAGGAAGTGACGTAAAAGCCACAGAGAGCAGCAAATGCACATGTTCGCATACGTACATGCACTCACGAACGCACGCATTACCAAACAATTTAATTAATTTTGCTGTCTTCGTTGCCTAACAGTTTATCTAAACTGAAAATTTTAAAGTTATTTAAACTTACTATCGATTCAGCGCCGCATTGGCTGCCTGCAGCAATCGGGAAAGTCCTTTCAAGTTTGTTTTCTCATGCAGCATAATTGATTTATGTTTGGGATTTCTATTTTTAACTTTTGAAATTGCAGAAATCTCTATGTAGTTTATTTGAAACGCAATAACCACTGTCCAACGTGATTTAATCTGGAAAATGTGTAGGAGATACAAGTATACAATAGTTATATTGTGTCGCATGCGCCTGCCATTTTGATGTAAAATTTAAATATCTAAACTAAATAATATATCGAGAACCTGCAGCAGTCACGTGGCACAGGTGATCTACCTCCCAAGTCTCCCGCCTCTTGCGCGTGTTCCGGGGGTTCGGGATTGCATCTAATGAATGCCTGGATGTTGTGTAGCTGTGAGGTCGGAAGCGGCCCGCCTCTAAATCGGTCTGTCAGAACTGCAACTGTCTGAGAAACTCGAACAACTGTGTGCAGTTTTCTCGCCCTTAGTACGATACTTATATAAAACGAACACTGCCTCGAAATCAGCCACCCCTTCTCAAGTCCTGAGTGCGAGGCCGAGATTAGCACAAGTTATCTTATTGGTTTTTCACTAGACTGTGCAATGCATATTGGCATTAATGTTCTTGTCGACCGAATTTGCAAGCACTCCATTTAAAAGTTGTTTGTTTGTGTGTTAGTTTAATTATGCACGCCATCTAGATTATGGTTAATTTTATCCGATTTTGCCACCTAGCAACAACAGACGCACTGCTTTGAATCTTTACGTTATTTTCGCCACCATAATCGAAAGGGTCACGGGTGTTAGTTACACTCTCTTTTTATGCAGTTAACAATGAAAGGAATAAGTTAACTGTCCACGAATTTTGTGTATAACTGTTTACACTACTAATTATAAATTGCATTGTTTATAGTTGTGCATACTGCATTATGCACAGAACATTCTTGATGAAGAAATAAAACATTCTTATTAAGAGACAAATATTGACAAAGCATTCTTGATGAAGAAACAAAACATTCTTGATGAAGAGACAAACTTTAAAAACATATTCTTGTTAAAGAGGCAAACATTGACAAAACATTCTTGACGAAGACAGACTTCAAAAAAAAAAAAGAGTGCATTTAAGCTGTTGTACACAACATTTAGCACAAAATGCCTGATGATAATGTGCGCCCGCAACGACGTGTGAAAAGTAGTGTAGATGTAGATTGTTCCATCCAAAATGACGTCACTCATTTTAGGTTCTGTAAAGTCATTCAATGCAGAACTGATCTTGTGGAAATCACTAATGAATACGAATCTTGTCCATTTTCCAAGTATGAAGAAAATGGTATGTGGCAGTTATTTTAACTCTTCACTACATTCAAAGACCTCGGGAGTGGTTTGAAATGATATTTCAACAGTTCATCATCACTAAGTCAGTGATTGCCTTGTTTGGGAATCTTTTTACTTGCCAACTAAAGATAACAAAAATGGCTTCTTCGACTACAAGTCTCATTCAAGTATAAGAAGAGAAGATTTAACTCGAGATTTTGAACCTTCAAAATGATATTCTCAAATCGACCTCAATAGAATGATAATGTTTTAAATGTGCACAATAAAATTTTAATTAGATAAGATTTCATTTATCTATGTGGAGTGTTTTTAGAGATGAGGGTAATAAAGTTTAATAAATAAATAAATTTAGCTATGTGGAGTGTTTTTAGAGATGAGCGTAATAAAGTCAAAATACAGAGCTTGGCTTAGGTGTGCATATTGGTGATTGCTTGCTTACAAATGCGAATATCATTTTACTCTCTCAACTGCTAAAAACTGGCTAATGAAATGCAATGCACCCCAAATCATACTTATTTATTAAAATGAAAACAAGTGAACCATTTCTCTGTTCAACTGTTATAACTATTATTCATATTTGTATGCTTATAGAAATTCACAAAACAAAAATTATGCTTAACTTTTTTCATGTTTGTATATTCACTTGTTGAAATCCTGATGCAAGTAAAAATAGAAATAGTAGTTTTAATTAAACAGAACTGGCTTCTGTGTTAAAGATGAAGAATAACTATATATCTGCCATTAGTTCAATAATATTGTTCTTTAAAAATAACTATGAACAAAACCATCCACATATGATATCTGTTTTGTAAAAGTTCATCTTCCAGACAGATTCAAAGAGTGCGAATTCAAATAGTAATAGTGAAAGAGTAATCCGCTGGAATGGTATTGATACATCTGTTACATATTACTAAACATGATGATGATTTGCGTATTATTTAATGTCCAGTACAAAAATAAGTTTTTAAAAAACTGATGGCGCCCGCTCTTCTCAATGTGCTCTTGGCCGTAGAAAGGTTGGAAACCACTCTCCTACAGCACACATCGCCCAATAGAGAGAGTCTCTATGGCTATGACTAGTATGAGGACGGTTTGGAGTAGAGTATTTTCAGCATAATGTGAAAGCGAGGCGACATAATGCCATTATATGACAACCACTGAGCATTGACACACACACACTAAAAAAGAAAAAAAAGTAGTTATCTTTTGGAAATGTGTTTGTTCCAAGACTTAAGTCAAGAAGTTTATGTCTGCAGAGTCAGTTTATTTTGTAAAATCGGGTCCAGAGTTCCAAACGGCACCACTTTTATACACCCGTCTGCTCGGTTTCTTTCGATCGTCCTGCAAGTAACCGCGGGGTGGAGGAGTTAACCTCCCCTGTCCCCTATCCTCTTAATCACAAAGGTATATAAGTGCCGTTCCTCTAACATTTGTTGGTTTGTTACAGCGGGCTTTTTTGTGTGTTGTTGTTTAGCCTGTTATCGTATGAAGGTGGGCCGAAGGGTATTTGTACGTTTCCTATGTTGACACGGGGCACTGCTATTCCCCAGGTCGGGGGGCTTAGAGTTGTTTATTTGTTAGCGCAAGAGACTGACTGCGAGCTCACAGCGCTTTGATCAGCTTGATAGGGCGAAAGAAAAGAAAAAGGAGGGACTGTGTGTGTGTGTGTGCGTGCGTGCGTGCGTGCACGTGCGTGTTGGAGGGGTGGGGAGAGTTGCTGTTGTCTTTCAAGACAGTTGTGCGCAACGAGCAGCAATGATGGGTGGGATAAGAGAGAGAAATTTCGAAAGCCCTCTCTCACTCGTAGGAAAATGGACAGCCAGGCACTCTCGGCGCACAGCACTGTCACACACGCACTGACGCACACACGAAAGTGTACTGCCCGAGTAATGAAGCGCGCAGTATAACAAGATACCGGTTGTCATGGCAGCGTTCCATGCCCACCAGGCAGAAGAGCCTTAAAGAGGAAATGAGTGCAAAAACTCACTTGTTTCTTTACAGGCTTCAGTGACGCCGTAAGGTGGTGGTAGTGGTAATGGCAGTGGCACAGAATGGTGGCCGCTGCAGCGAATCATTTTGCAGACTTTTTTTTCATTTTGCAGACTTTTAAAGAAGCATTATTTCGTTAAACTTTCGGCGTCTTCCGCTAGGGTACGAAATGGGGTGCTTTTCCTATTACCCACAAACGGACTTCATGTAATTGTCTTTGCAGCTGGCTTGACGTTGTTGTTATATGGCAGTCGTCGCCGTTGTTGTTTCTTTTCTTTCTTCCACTTGTTTGCTTTTCGGGAAAATACAAGAATAATTATTTAAGCATCTTCTCACACAAGATTCGCAGGTAAAGGTAACTGCAGCTATTTAAAATATTTCAGATATGATGAGTATTATAGACTGTTTATTGCCTGTGATTACAATAAAATTACCGTGAATGTATAAATATATTGTTTTTTAATAATGATTATAGATCAGTGGTTCTCAACCTTGACCCATGCTCCTTTTTCACCATACGTTAGAATGTCATTACCCCGTATCCAAGATTGTCGACTCAAAAGGTGCATGTCAGGAAATATTGGGCAAATTATGCCAAGTTATGGAAACGTTAATATTCATTTTTATTAACTGTTTCAACTGTCTATATAATTTATGAGAAGACTTCCACTAAGCCATTAGGCTCAGCTGATGCAATAACTTGTTTACGGGTTAGAAGTATGTGGGCCATGCCAAAGGTGAGTGAAAGGTCATTTAACCGGATACAAGATGCCCATATTTGGTCACTTGCATTCCGTATTGTGACGTAGCGTTCATCCACCGGCTGACCTCAATCTATTCATATATACACCTGAATGAATCGAATTCGTCAGACATTCAGATTAGTTGTCCACAGTGCCCATTGTCCAGGCAGGGGTAGAGAATCGCGTCCACCATTAACTGCGCATTAAATTCACATAGTGTCCGTCTGGGAGCCTGGGAATCTGGAATCTTAGTGAAGAGACTTGGATCCAGAGGTTAGATTCGAACCTCAATCTGGCATCTTCAAATTCTGGATACATTGTTTGAGGGCTACGCCAAGTGCCATAACCGATAGTGGAAAGACCAGCTAGAAGATAACCACTGCATGATGTGAAAACTGCACTGGTTGAGTGATGACAGCATATTCAACTGCTTCATGAACACTAAGTTAAGTGGGCTGTGTCCCAATGATAAGCAGAAACAGTAAATCGTGTATATAGTCAATCGAATTTTGGGCTGTGCAGGATAGATTATTCTAATAATCATGATTTGCAAATGTTCATTCTTTTCTATTAATTGAGTTGTTATTAAATTTATTGTTATCTTACCCAATATCACATTATTGTTTGTAGCACAACTGGAGATTAGCTAACTGGGGGCAAGCCATAATAAAGGGATAAAGAATCATAAATATTAATTTATAAATAAGGGGAAGATAAGGTTGTTAGCTATGGCAAGTCAACTGATTTATCTAGCGAGGTGTCGTGAGTAATAGCCTGAATCTCTTGGCATTTTCGTAGTGGATAAGTCAGGCCATCCGGCTGTCACTATTGTTAGAAATTATTCACTAAACCAATATTGATAACTGGAATCGAAAATAGGACAGAGTCGTTAAACCTAGACTGGACACGTATCAGTGCATTCCAAAAATAATGCAATTTGAATCTATAGTCCCAATTCCCTCTCCCCCTGAAACCCTAAAATTTTCCCCATGGGAGGGGAAATTCTCCCCTAGATGAGAACCCCTGTTAAAGATTGTGCACATACTCTAATGACAGCGTGTGTGCATATGTAATGCATAACCGTATACCTTAATTGAACAATAGTCAGTAATGAAGTTTCATTTGAGTACTCTTTTAAGCCAAACAATGTACAAAAGTTACTCGGTGATATTCATTAGATTTTTTTAAGAAACATACTTAAATTATATTTTCTTCTCAGTGCATTCTCATACCACTCTGATTGTTGCCATAGTTATAGTAGTTCAGGCAAACTGACATAATATATGTGTAATCATACAATTATAATACAGGGTATTTGTAACTTCAGCATAGCAATGCTTTATTTTATTTGATGGACGTTCAGAGTGCAATGATAGATAGATAGATAGATAGATAGATAGATAGATAGATAGATAGATAGATAGATAGATAGATAGATAGATAGATAGATAGATAGATAGATAGATAGATAGATAGATAGATAGAGGACTATTATGAACTAGTGTTATTTTCATCTTCCTGTAGTAATAAACCAGTTTGGCATCAAACGGCCCCTCTTTCTAAGTGTGTATAAATGGACAACACTGCGGATCTTTAAATGTGAAATTTTGTTACCATCTGTTTACTCATCCATTACAAATATTTTTTTAAAAGAAATAATTGCAGTTTTGTCCTGTAGTCTCATATCATATTCTAAATATGATGCTAGATTGCAGTTTTGGCCAAATCTCTTATCGTACTCTAAATATTGCATTTTGTCCAAGTCTCATCGTATTAAATAGGATACTATATTGCAGTGTTCGCCAAGTCTCATATCGAATTCCAAATTTGGAATATTGATTCTACGATAATCCTCCCAACCCCACCCCATCCATTTCTTCTCTCATCGATACAAAGTGCTGTAAAGTTTATTGTAACTGTCAAAAAGCCTTGCTCACCACGAAGACCTAATCTGTCAATGGCAGTTATCAGCCCTTGCCATGATATGATTGGCCCATTGCTAGTTTTGCATTCAAGAAAGGTTTCCCTAATCAAACTGTCCCTGGCCCACGATGGCCGTCTACACTTACTCCTGCTGTGCAGCCACATTATCCAGCGTTACAAGAAAAGCCAATTGGGAAAGGGAAGAGAACTCATATCACCATCTTTCTGTACCACCCTCACCCCACTCCCTTCAACCTTTCCAGTGCTGCATGTGTGCCGAGGAACAGAAATGCCCCATCAAGCCCGCTTCTTTTACAGTCTGGCTTTTGCCCTCAGAAGGCCGGCCACTGGGACTGTTCAATTTATTGCCTCTGATAAAAATCGCGATTAATTTCGATCACTTGCATGGATTTTCTCGTGTTCCCATAGGCAAATATTCTTCTCACAGTTCGACTTTGGCGCTGAAGAAAAAACAAAGTTCCCATGATTCAGCAGCGGTCACACACAAACTTCAGTGTTTGCCCTGCGTATTTATTGCCGCCCTCCACCCATTTGTATCCAGATCCAGTCTAGTAATAAATTATTGCTGCGTGATTACATTTACATGGTGAGATACGCAAGTAAGATAATAAATACGATATTTATAAATTATCTCCCTGCACTTCAGCATATTGGAACTTATTACTCTAGGTGACGTACGCCTGCCATTGGACGCCGTAATTCTCACGTGTGTGTTATTTACAATTAAATATTAGTTATTTTAAATATTACGGGACGCCTGATTCCCTTACGTATTAGAAGGTATTTAAAGGAATTTTTTTAATCGTTTAATTACAACAAATGGTCCATATTGATTAGTAAATAAATATAGTAGTAGTAATAAGATTGTGATATCTGAGTTCTGAAAGTGCCTAGCTAGCACCTGAGGAGCTGAGTCATTTTTTGCCCACTTCATAATTTAATAACCATTGTTTAATGGAGTTAGTGGGGAGATAATTGTAAAAACAAAGCAAAAGCAAGTACTAAATAGAAGATTTTTAGAATTATTACTAAACAGCCTGTACAAATTAAGTAAATTTCTAGATTTGGCACGTACACATTACGCACTTCCGGGTGGGTGGGGTGGGGGTTGGATAAGACTGTTCAAGATTTAGTGCATACACTTTTAAACAATGTTTAAAATTTTCAGCAACCTTAATGAGAAATTAAAATAATGTGGGGTTGGTTTTGTTTTGTTTTGTTTTTAGAAACAAACTTATTTGCTCATCGTTGTTTTGTTGTTGTTGTTGCAGCCGTTGTCATATATTGTATTCCAGTTTTGGTTGTGCGTTCAGGAACTCCCTGTCCTCTGCATGCTTGGACATGAATAGGTCTGGAATCGCGTCATAGAGAAGTTAGTTAGACAATGCAGAGGATAGTTTTGCAAGCGTTGTTTGCCGTGCTGGAGTTGTAACAGGACAAATTCCTTTGATGAACGATGTCACGCTACCACGCGAGAGAGTCACGTTTTAAAACAGGAAGGGATGATATTTGTGGTGTGTGCTATGCGCGTTTGTGTGTGCATGTGGGTATTTTGTAAGTGCGTGTGTATATATATGTGTGTGTGAGTTACAGTGATAGGACATAGTTCACGAAACTCATCGATAGTGACGGGGTTGCCCGCGAGCGTAGGTGAAGGCCATTACGGTTTTGTGTCCTTGGCAGTGGGTTTGAAAAGTTCTTGGTCGGGTAACTCTGTATCAGTTTCAATGATCGATAATATTTCCCTCCTTTGAACATTTTTAGACTAAAACAAATATTAGACAAATTTTCATGCACTTGACTAAACGTATTTGCCAGTTCTTTATTTAAAACAGAATTGTCTGTCTTTTGTAAGTAAATTCTGTTCGACTAATTTACTTTACGTCAAATCGACGCTCCTCTCGTTAATATTTGCAAAATGACGAAATGACAAAATGACGTTCTCACGGATGCTGAAATCCCTCATTCAACCATGTGTTACAAATAATGCGAACTATGAATTATCCAGTGGGTTATACATCTCCGTCGGAAATTATATGAATTCATTTTGTTCGTTGATTGCGCAACGGGTCTTATTCAAACCCACACCACATACTTGTCGCCAACTGGATTTTATTACAAGCCATCTGGTTCTTCTTGGCAGTTATATGACGTCATCATTTATCTCCAGAAGGATTTTTTTCCCCTGCAAGCTTTAAACTCGGCATTGATATTGCTATGATCGCTCGAAACAAGAGCCCGCGTGCAGCTGGTCAAATTCAAAATCAGACTTGCGTTGACCTTGTTTCAGGGGATATTCTTAATTCGACATCGACAATTTTTAAACGTTATTTCTTTGTATTGTAAAAATCAGCCGAGTAGCAAAACCTTTATTAGAGCTGTCTCTCCCCGAACATCATTACTCTGCCCCGTTTAGTTCTGCATTTAGATCGACAATTTTCGAATGGCCACACCCTCCCACTCAGCAGAAACACCACGCCTGACAATATTGTCTTGTGAGGGGAGAGGTGTGTGCAAAATTGGGAATCAAAGGCCTACGTAAATATAGCAGATCCAGTGATATAATGCTCAAGACGCCCCACCCCCACCCCTTCCTTGTTCTGCAGCATTTACTCATACTTCTTCCGGACGTAGCTTTTTATTAATTTTTTGGTTATTCCGTTCCATTCTGAACTGAATTCTCTTTTTTCGTAATGATTCTCTCCCTTGACAATATCCCGGTTTCTCGACTCGTGTGATGAGAAAGGGAGAGGAGTGTAAGGGGTGGGGGGTTAATTTTAAATAAAGTCGTAGTTTTCTTCTTATACTTTTATTCCTTTCCCCTTCTTATTACTTTTCTGGGAGTTGGAGTGCTGGTGATAAAGACAGACAATAGTAAATGATCTGTGATTTAAAGTGTGAAAGGTGGGTAAAGGGAAAGAATAATAACTTGTACAAAGTAACCTGCGGTGTGGGATTTGGAGGGATTGTGGGTGGGTGCGTGAGAGAGAGAGAAAGATGATGGGACCCTGATCAGTATTGCTCTTTACGTTTTTCCGAATGCAGGAAGTGACGTAGCTATGACACATCTTGATATGATTATGGACCCAACCTTATGCTAGCCACGATACGTGTCCCGGGCTTTGTGTCATGCTAGTTGCGACTAAAACTATACATTATGTGTTAGAATCTGCCTGACTATGTGAATAAATCCATTTGTGTAGCATTTGAAAGAACTTTTTGTGGTACTAGGGATAACTAGGTGTGTTGCTTGACATGACCTGCTTTGATACTGGGCATAGCGTGACGAGTTGCTAGACATGGCGTGATGAGTTACTAGACATGGCGTGATGAGTTGCTAGACATGGCGTGTTGAGTTAGTAGACATGGCGTGATGTGTTGGTAGATATGGCATGTCGTTGTACTAGACAACGTTGAGTTAGTAGACATGACGTAAGGAGTTATTAGACACTGCTGAGTTGGTAGGTATGGCGTGGTGTTGTACTAGACACAGCGTTACGGCGTGGTAAGTGGCTAGACACGATATGATATGGTTTTAGATTTGCACTGAAGCGTTGCTTACAGAGTATAGTACAGTAAGAATAATCGATGGTAGTATTGTCAGACACTCACTCCTAGTACACTAGTAAATTTGTCCTGGTTTCGTTCTTGATACATCACGGTACTCGATATACACTGTTACGGTGATGCCCTGTATCATTTGGTATGGTGCTGGGAAAACCCTTGCTGATTTTCTTCCTGCGGAATCGATGTGATTGAAATAAGACGTGGCCCCGCGTTGTGCTGGACTCGACCCAGCATGGTACTAGACATGAGCCGGCCTAAGTGCTGCACTAGACACAGCCCGTTACGGTACCAGACACGAGCTGGTTTCGAAATCACTTTACGTTCACCGGCAATCAACGCCACAAGGCTTGACCCATTCACGTGACATTACCGCTGCTTCACGCGTGAGTGGCCATGTTCGCCGTGTTAAGCACATGAGCGAGTTAGCGAGCACACCTCATCAGGTTCGAACCCTGGGTTCAACTGGTTTGGCGCTGACCTAGTCAGCTAGATGGCAGACTCATCAGATAGTTCTTTTTGATTTGCCAAGTGAATTATGGGTAAATCTGGCTGCGGCAAGATTAGATTGAGGAAGGCGCGAAAGCCCTGGAGCGGTGTGGGGGCCTTTCTTAACTCCGCACTCTAGCTGCATTTTCTATTTCGCTTTCCACGTCTTTGTGACAAACCGGCTTCAGAGGGACTCACACACACACGCGCGCGCACGCACACACACACACACACACACACATACACACAACAAACTCTTAAGAAAAATGTATTTGATGGAAAATAGTGGTTATTTAAATAGGTCTCTATATTTCATTTTATATTTGTTTTTTGTTCCTGTCAGATTTTATTTTAATTTTAATAAAAGGTTTTATTAGCTTTGAATATGCTTATTTGCAGTACTAAATCCGGTTTATTAGAGGTGTGTTACTATTAGTACTTCATTAAAACCCGTTCATACGTGTGTGTGTGTGTGTGTGTGTGTGTGAACAGCTATAATCTAAGACCATTATTTATCTCAGAATATGTACAACACTTTTAGAATCTATGATGAACCTGCCTGCACTATGTGAAAGAAAGTAGAATTTCTAATTTTAACAAGTTTTTGTTTGACATACACTTAAGGAAATGCATAGTAATTAACAATTTAGAGTTATATAATTTAATAGATGTGCCGTGGCAATATAACAATATATTAATAATGTGGCAACTGAATATTTCAGTATTTAGTGACTCGTTAACTTGTCCAAAGATATCTCAGAACTTGAAAAATGCGACTTAAGTAATAAAATGACATTATTTCCAAGAAAGTAACAATTTTCAACTGATTTTATTTGCGCGCACGCACGCACACACACACACACACACACACACACACACACACACAATATTAAAACATGGAGGGTCATTCATTTTGTGGGTCAATGTGCTGATTATGTCAGTTATTTAAGTACACTTGACTACAGTTTATCAGCGAGATAGATAGATAGACAGATTGATAGATAGACAGACAGATAGATAGATAAATAGATAGATAGATAGATAGATAGATAGATAGATAGATAGATAGATAGATAGATAGATAGATAGATAGATAGATAGATAGATAGATAGATATTTTCAAACGGCTGTTGAATTTTAAATGTTTCAAGAAATTATCCTTGAATTCGTTCAATTATGCCGTCTTTCTTGCAAAAAAGCCGAAGTATTAAATAAATAAATGAAATAAGGATCAATTTGTGGTCGGAATGATTAAATACGACCGAGGCAAGTACTCGTCATAAAAAGAAAAGTGATGCTTGCGTGATGACATGGCCGCTATGGCCGCTTGTTTTTTTTAAAAAAATTTTTATGTGATGGATTGATCCGAATTTGGTTTTTGCTTATTTCGCGAGTTCTTTTCCCCCTATTGCTAATGCCATTTTTATACCCCAAGACAAGAAACTTCCTTTACCGCTGAAATGGAACATCAGGATCACAGTCTATTTAGCATGAAAATAATCAGGATTTAACTCCCCCCTTTTTCCAATCTTTCTTTGGGGATTTGACGACCGAAAATTGATGTTTTGCTCTAGGCAGAGGGGGTAGTTGGAGGGGGAGGGGGCAAAATTCGTTACTTTTAGTCGTAATCGCCTGTCTGTCTTATAAGGTCTCGTCAGATACAAGTGCTCGCATATGCTTACGAGCCAGGCATACACACACACACACACACCATTCGCATGCATAAACAATATGCACACATATGTAGCATATATTCATACATGCATACTCTTAAATACTAACATACAAACCCACAACCTTCTATAATTCATTTACATTCCGTCCTTTCGTTTTCCATTCCCACTTTTGACTCCTGAACACTAGAGGTAAATGAAGTGTAAAGGGTTTTTTTTGTTGTTATTTTTCATTTCTCGTGCACAGTTACGTCAGAAAATAAACATAAAATAACGTCTTTCTCTTTAACTCTTACAAATTAAATGTAGTTTTAATTTTCCAGTGTATATGGAATGCATTATTATTATTATTCAGAGATGATTAGAATTTTTTAAAGTATAATTCCATTTCAATTGGTTAGTTATGGGCTGTAGTTTTTTCTAAACTGTATTATTTGCTCGAAAGCATTTGCAAATATCACTCCATATAAATTATTAATAATGTGCAATACTTTTATTTCATTTATATTTTATACATGTATTTCGTTCCCCAAGAAACTTTTTAAAGAGTTCTCTTTTCTTTTTTCTGTTTTCTTGCACTTTTTTGGCGTAATTTGGGAGAGTGATTTCCCTTACCGTGGTCTCACAGTTCTGTGACTTTTTACTTAAAACCATTTGTTCCCCTTGGCCATCTTCCATCTTATATACATAAATGCAGCATCTTTCAGAAAAAGAAAACAAATATCTTGCTGAAAAGATGGCTGGAGCATTTAACAGAACTAAGTGTGCTGGAAAAGATGGCCCCAGCATTTATCATAGCAAATCATTCGAATCCAGCGGAGGTCCTATCCTGATCTGATATATGCAGTACCATATGACCAGTAGCTCTAGCAGGTTGCCATGGCCATGCACCAGTAGCTCGTGCTGCCGTATACCTGCTGTCATGTTAAGAATGTACATTAGCTAGTGCCCAATTACAGAACGCTTAGTTCTTGCTATGAGACCTGGATGACCGAATATCTTAAGGTACCTCCTAAGATACTACTAAGGTCAGGACAACGGTCTCCTACCCTCAATAATCATCTTGTCGAGGTCGTGAACTGATTGTCTGTGCCTCTGAGTTTGCTTAACGAAGAAAAGAAGAGCCTGGGTATTTTACGTTTCAGAGAAATTCTCGGTTTCGACTGGCAGGCATGAGTTGATCTATTAATACATTTTTTCGATAAGTCCTACCTTTTCAGCTTTTACATTTTCGCGAGACTAATCGTCGTGGGTATTGTGCGCACGAAGGGCTGCGCATAGCTTTAGGCAGCCGTTGCTAGCAACAGACAGACATTCTCTGTCCGCTCATCTAGCAGACTGTGTCCGCTCACTACCTCTGCGTCTGCCGTTCAACACCACTAACGTATTCATCTTTTCTTTAGAACTATGTTTTATTACTACCTGACGACAGCTATTTGTGTTTGGTGCTTTTGGCAGGCGGGCATTGAAATCGTACATTACACTCAGTAGTTATCCCCTCCCTCCCCTAATGGAGACCGCGCTTTATTAGGCCGGCCGTAGACGACTGCACATCAGTGCTCACATTGACTGCGTCCAGCCATGCACACTCGTCCTTGCACAGTTTCTAAGAGACCGCGTGAAAATCAATGTCTGTCTGTAATCTATTGTTACTGCACCAGCGTACTGGCGATATATGCCATATGTCCTTGCCATTTTGGCCAGTTCCCTTCGTTCCATTTTGTTTTAGTTGCGTTTTTTTTTAAAAAAAAACATTTTTCTTTTCTTTTTCCCTAGATTTTTTCCTTTAATCCTTCAATAACTGACACGCAGTTTTTTTTTATAAGTGTACTGGTTCTCTCGTAATGACTGGACTCTATCTTAGATGCGTGTATAATAATTATGTTCGTTTCCTGTAGAATTATAAATCGTGCTCTTGGACGTGATTTCGAGTGACCATATAAAAACTAATTCTATTCATGATGCTACTATAATGCCAAAGAGACTAATTCGTGGTGGGTCGTAATTTTCTTTAAATTAATTAAAGCATGTCGGACGTAACAAGTTCGCGTTCGTAATTTTCTGTCGTACTTAAAACTGTTCTGTCCTGTCTTTTAAAAACAATTACTCAAACAATAATAAAAAGAAAAATAAATAATTGACGTGTTTGTCGCGTGATGGGATAAATGGTATCAATATAGAAGTATTTTGGGAATGTGTTTTGGTTTTTTTTTGCTTACTTGGAATGTGTTTTGGTTTTCTTTTGCTTACTTGGAATGTGTTTTGGTTTTCTTTTGCTTACTTGGAATGTGTTTTGGTTTTCTTTTGCTTACTTGGAGGTTTCAGTTAACAAGGAAGAAGAATCTAAAGCAACACACCTCGAATCATGGCAAACTACTGGCGTTAGGCTAAATCGAGAATTTGCACCAAAAGAAATGAACAATTGATTAGTGTTTGATTGGGAACCTCGAGCGTAGCCGGGTGCTGCGGGTTGCATAATTAATGCTAACTACTTCATTGCTACCTCTGTTCGGTCCTCGCTATTCGCGAATCGCTATGTGATGGTTCATTAAGTACACGATAAGTTTTCTTTACAAGTAGTCTACCATCCAGTAAGCTTACGCATAAGTGGACGCCGCATCATTGATTGGTTTGAGTAACAGAGATAAGTCATTTTGTTCATTTTTGTCCTTGAACACTTTTCAGAAAAATAATTAGCTTGTGGAAAGCTCTAAACAGAAGGTTGTTTATGAAGACAAGACCCGCGTTATTTGTAGAAACACGTGACAAATACTAGGTTTACAGAAACAATGTGACAAATATATTTATGGAAACACCGTCACACTTGGGTTGACGGGAATCACGTGGGAAATAGATTTAGGAAACACGCGACAAATAGATTTATGGAAACGCGTGACAAATGGGTAGGTGGAAACACGTGATAAATAGGTTTATGTAAACGCGTGACAAATGGTAGGTGGAAACACGTGATAAATAGGTTTATGGAAACGCGTGACAAACGGGTTAACGGAAACGCGTGACAAATCAGTTAACGGAAACTCGCGATGAAGTGGTTTTGTGGAAGTAGTCATGGAAAGCATTACCACAACCACCACCACCCCGGAGCATCCCAGCCTAATAAAACGTTGTTTCGTGCTTCGTACGCATCGTTATCACTAGGACAGTCAATACTTTGCATGCTTATCTCTGCTTCCGTCCTCACTTGATGGATGGGTCGGGTTTGAGCACGAAAACAGATTTTTCCTTCGTTCTTTGGCACACCCAACTTTCGCCGCTCCACTGGCCGTCCAGCAGATACCTCGCGTGGCAAGCAACTCGTGTCTGTTTTGGCATGTAAGGTGAGAGGTGACCGACCGTTGGGTTTGAGTCTGACAGGCAGCGTGACAAGGGCGGTGTTTCTCTACTCTTAGATGTGGCAGCTGCGTGGATGGTTAAGAGCACATGTCAGTCGACCATTGAGCTGGCGCATCACTCCTTTTGTGTGTGTAGTTAGGGTGGAGCCAGTGTCTGCTAAACCCCGTCCGTGTGAGCGTGGGAATGAAATGAAGAAACCTAAGCAGATAAACATTTCGTAATAGATGTGCGGCGTGCTTGGGTCGATAGTTAGACAGACTCCCTTGTTCTAACTAGACGTCTTTGAGTCCTACCTTTACAAATCCGTTCTCCAGGATTTAATTATCGCAGGGGTGGTCTAGTATCTGAATCCGATTAAATTAGCTATATACCTCGTAGCTAAATAATGATAATAGCAACTTTATGTCTGATGGTGATGGTACCATCTGGACATTCGAAGACCCCAGTGAGCTGGTACGATCTGTACACTTGAGGACCCCAGTGTGCTGGTACGATCTGTACACTTGTGCTGGTACGATCTATACACTTGGGGACTCCAGTGTGCTGGTACTATCTGTACACTTGAGGACCCCAGTGTGCTGGTACTATCTGACACTTGTGCTGGTACGATCTATACACTTGAGGACCCCAGTGTGCTGGATATATGATATAACTCACTGTACATAGATTACATTAGCTTACACCGTATACGTACAGTAAAATGTTTGGTTTTAGTTAGAAACTTGGTGTCAGCTGAATTTAGACACCTGTTAGTACTAGTTATATATTGGATAGTCCTTGTCTAGAAGCATATCACAGTTGAGCTCTCTGTGTGTGTGCATGTGTGATACAACTGATTTTTGCTACGTGTATGATGATTCGAAGTGGATAGTGATGTAGCCCTAAGACACCCCTGACAAATGTGTGTGACAGAAAGGTTATGTTTACACACATTTTGCTATGTAGTAAAAGAGGTTCTACTCGCATTACTGGACTGCTTTTGTCAGCTAAAAGGCAAGCTTCGTGGCGACTGCGTCCACAAGCAAGTGCAGATAAAAGTAGCAAATTGAGAACCTGGCGAGGGTTCTTGCCGAGAAGAGAAAGAAGGCAGAAATCAATAAAACGGCAAAGCTTACTGATCTTGGAGCCTGCTCCTTGGCAAATTTGCTGCATTTCCTGGAAAGCTTGGGGTGGTTTTTATTTTTATTTTTTAATTTTGTCAGAAGACGTAGCTAAAGTATGAAAACGGCCACTAACACGTTACCATCCTTGTGCGTATTTTGCAAGCACTAGTTTGGCTTGAATTCTTTTTTTATTATACTTTCTAAGAAAAAGGAACTCTAAATGCGATCGCACACCAACATAATAAAATCTATCTTCAGGCATTCTGACATTACTTTTCCATTAGGTATTACTTTGTAATTAAGTATTACTTTTTAGTTTTTCTAAGAAGAAACTGGAACGTATCTATCGTCAAAGAAACCATTATGAAGCAGTTATTTATCTCTAGCTAACGGCACCTTTTCGTGATGTTATTAAGAAGTAAAAACAAATTCTGGCCTTAATGAAACTCTAGACCCCACTATGGCAACACTGAACAGGAGAACACTAAGACAAAGATGTAAAATTACCCCCTACACACACCACCCCAGCATCCTTTCTCCAATAATGTGAGTCATGTGCTTGTTTGGTTTTGGTTTTTTTTTTTATGACTGCATTACTTTACTTCCGCTTCCGGCTTTTCATTTTTCTTTTACTCCAGGCATAAATGTTTATATATTTTCACGACCTTCGCAAGCATCTCCAGCAGAACGTCTAGTGTCTCGAACTAGCGTGCCATCGGTGTGTACATTTCATCAAAACAGTAAATGCGCGTCACGCTATCGCATGCTACTTAGTTTAGAACCTGTCTCCAGCAACGTGATGGTGGTGTTTGATTAGCTTACGACGCACATCCCCGGCATTATGCCCCGCTGGTTCAGGAGCAGGTAATCCACACCTCTCCAGGGAACCATTACGCTTTCTGCAGTTATCTTTACATCTTGCAGCGAGGCGGGTCCGTACCCGGCAGTCTTGTCCTTGTCAAGCATGGACCGAGGGTTGGTATGTCTTATTAAAAATAGGATGATAGCTTGCTGTCCGGCAGTGGGGTTTTCTGTTGATGCCTTATCGGTTCGCATCTGTTTGCCGTGCTTTTCCGGGCCGACAATTTTGCCGCACCGGTTCGGTTGCGCTTAATTTGTTAACGTAACAGTTTGGGATTTTTTTATTTAATCACTGTTCAGAGTGTGGTTACATAGACGTTATCAGGTAGGATATTTTGCACAAAGGTACGCGTATTTGGACTACACGCATACACAGATGTACACGCACGTACACATACACGGAATTCCATGCAATTTCATACGTGAAAAAAGATAGACGCGTCATTATGATAAACATTGTATAACAAGACAAGTATATACTTTGAGGTATTTTAATTAATATTGTCTACCAGAATTATTTTCGTACATTTAAATTTATGCGTGCCATATTGAACCGGATTGTGCGTGTATATATTTGCAGTTCAGAGTCAAGCGCCAAAGAGCTAAATTGTGTTTTCACATCTCTCGCTGAGCGCAAACGTAAATAATTTACCTCGGTGTCGCTTCACATTATTCCCCTTCGATGGCGTCTGCCTTCCGAACGTGTCCAATTTTTTCCTCTTCTGCTTCCCCATCCCCTCCCCCATACAGACCTCTTAACGGATTTCTTTTCAGTAAGGACTGCACGCAAGCAACGTTCATCATAACAACCGAATCAGAGTCTACAGGCACAGTATTAGGTCTTTTTCATGCATCAGTGAGTTCTTGTTTTGTTTGTACGTATCAGATCAATGTTAAAGCGAATGGTGGCGTTAATTTTTTTGCAGAAATGACTTCTTTAGTTTAATGGGTAACTAGCGCCCAGCATGTTCCAAGCTCCATGATAAAGACAAGAGCAGTGGGTTGTTGTTTTTTTGGGGGGCGCGGGAATGAGCCTGTTCGGTTACTGCCGAAGCAGCAGACGGTGGCGCTAATAAAAGTATTCCAGTCCTGCATTTGTATACATTTAAATTTAGCTCTGTGTTTCAAAGGAACGTGTGTGCTTTATACTAAGTTGAGAGAGAGAGAGAGAGAGAGAGAGAGTGTGTGTGTGTGTGTGTGTGTGTGTGTGTGTGAGTAGTGAGTGTGTGTTTGTGAGTGTGGCGTGCGTGTGTTGGGGGGGGGGGATTATTTTGTTTGAGTTTTTTGAAAATTAAGTCAGGTGTGATAACTGAGTCTCGTTAGAGGAACTCTTTCCACATGTTTCTACTTTCTAGTCGTGGGAAAAGAAAATCATTTGCTAGTGGTGCGAGCGACATTCGACACACTCATTCTAAACCTTCAGACTATTTCACAATACTTCATTCATTATAATCTTTTGACAGTACTTCATTCATTATAATCTTTTGACAATACTTCATTCATTATAATCTTTTGACAATACTTCATTCATTATAATCTTTTGACAATACTTCATTCATTATAATCTTTTGACAATACTTCATTCATTATAATCTTTTGACAATACTTCATTCATTATAATCTTTTGACAATACTTCATTCATTTTAAATCTTTTTGACAATACTTCATTCATTATAATCTTTTGATCATACGGTAATTCATTTAGAATAAAGATTGTTTCACCCACTTTTTCTGTTGCTGCTGTTGTTTTACTATAGGTCACTCCTCTTGATTGTTCAATTTGACCTAATTGTGAACGCACCCGTCCATCCACCACCTTTACCACTACCACTTGTGATAGCCAAACTTTGATACACTTTTGGTTAACTAATGTAAAACTACACAAAATTGAAGTTGTTTACATATTTATGGCCGAAATATGCTTTTTATTACAAAGTAAAGAGGAAAATTTGGCTCAGTGCATATGTGCGCCGGAGATAAATGCAAAGCGTTTTGCTAACAGGGAGTTAATAATGGCTTTCTTTCAAATCTAGTTGTAAATAATAGCTACAAGGAAGACAACCCTAGTGTGACCTTAACCATTATCTATAATTTGTGTCATTCCTGTATGGAATTCATTATGTAAATTAAACTGAAAGCAGAAAGGCAATATCTAGTGTGCTTGCGTGCCGTTGGGAGGGGTATTGTTTGGGGAAGCGTGGGGTAGGTTTGAGAGGTGTATGATTCCAGATGAC
Source organism: Sinotaia quadrata (assembly GCA_028829895.1). Classification (NCBI taxonomy): domain Eukaryota; kingdom Metazoa; phylum Mollusca; class Gastropoda; order Architaenioglossa; family Viviparidae; genus Sinotaia; species Sinotaia quadrata. The sequence continues at coordinate 47,802,570 of CM054184.1, read as the reverse complement.
AGTTTTTGTTTTCCAATCATGTAGGGTTGCATGTCTGCTCACAATAAAACCTTTCTGAGTCTTGAGTCTGTTTCTAACTGAATATCTAATGATTATGTATCCAGATCACTCATCTGTCATGTTAACTAGTGTGACACCAACGCCACTTAATTAATGGATATTATTATAATTAATTACTTATCCAAAAATAATTCCATGTGATGAGAATCTTAATTTATTTATTAATGATCTTCCAACAGAAACCATTCGTCTCTCTCACTTGGCGGATACGCGGGCGCTGTAAAGATGCTCTTTTACAGCATTAAATATAAATGTTCACAGTTACACAATATTTCTGTAGGTGGACAACTTCTTACTAAAGGAGAAGACAAATCCGTCTTTAATCTATACTTAGCGAGCCCCCATCCACCCACTTTCTTCTCCAACAATAGGTTATCAATAGGCATAATAAGGTCAATACATTTATTAAATCACTAATCAAATAAACATATGACAAATACAATGGAAAAGATTACTTGACATCAGTATTTCCAGGAACCTACATTCAGATAATTTTATGTTTACGCAATAATTATCCTGAAAATATAAATCATCAGTATATCATTACAAATCACAAAATAGTCTTATCAGAGAACAGAAATGGAGTGTTACAGATAAGTGATAATAGTTTTACATATCCTTGTTGAACTGCTGTCTCAATTGTCCTTCCCTAGCTTTTTGCAACAAAGACACAAGCCATTGTCAGCACTTATTACGTCATTCTACGTGCCTCACTCTCACATTGAAAAACACTGCTCCACTACTTAGAGTTAAGTGTAAAGATGTCCAACAGCTTCTCTACACTAGAAATTGTTCCAGGTAGTCAGCATATCTTGCCACCGCAAATCAGTAGAATATAGTGTGTTCTTAAACTTATAAACCACTTCCTGCCATTATCACAGTTGGTCATAGAGGTTTACAAACAGTAAACCAGGAACTTCAAATCAGACGATGAAATAAAAATATCAAGGGCTACTTTTCTAGGCAAAAATATAAGCAGAGAACAAACGCTAAGCTTCCACTTTATCGTATTATAATTCCATTCTTTTTTACATTCTAGTCTCGGCTTAAATTTCCTGCGTTGGACATCTTTCAGAACTGGACTTCTTGCACTCCAAATTCAAAGTGATAAGACAATCGATTTGTTTACAGCAAGTAAACTTTTTTAGTCTCAGCCCATTGGCTGGTCTAGTTCTCGTAAATCATAACCATTGGATAATAAAAACTACTCACTAGTTTGCATTACATCAGCAATTTCTGGCACATTCTCGCTTTGAGCGTTTACTTCAACTCAGTTTCAAAAATACCATCATCATGAGGGCCCACGGTTGGGTTACTAACAATTTAACAATTTATATAACAATTAAATTTTAAAATATGGAGAGGAAAATTTACCCCACCACAACTAGATTGTTAGCCTAATAGTCTCGCAGATTTGTAGTGTAAGTAAAGCTGCTGCTGTGTTTCCTTTCACTTCATCTCTTAAAACATTGAAATGGTTTTGTTTATTTTTTCCATTCTGTTCACTAGCTAAACTAATGCATAAGAGTTCATTATGGAGAATCAACCTGGTGACGGTTTTTTCCCACCAAATTTTATTTTGAAAACAAAATATAAATTATATTTTTTTCAACATTTTCAGTACTAAAGAAAGGAAAAGACAGAAGACCTAAAACTATCCAAATTCAATCAAGCTTCTTGAGTGCCTTAATTGCCCGAGATTCTCAGTGACAGTTTTTATCTCCTATTTACATCTTTCCGGTAATGCACAGATCGCTTGGCTTTATTCGCTCGTTCAAAGCGAGTGTTTGTAGCGATTTTTCCATGTGAGGATAGTCAGTAAATTGCCGTAGCATTTTCTTGAGGCAAAACTAGCTAGCAGATGTTTGTTATGGCATTTTTCTGAGGCAAAAATTGTCAGACGTTATTTAGTATAGCACGTGCGAGGTGAAAATAGTATTTGAATATTGGTCTTTTCGTTTTACTGAGGTGAGAATAGCCAGTAGATGCCTGTCTTAGCTGTTTTCTGAGTTGACACTAGTCAGTAACAAAAGAAATCTAATTTTCTTTTCGCTTTACTGAGGTGAGAAAAGTATTTGAATATTGGTCTTTTCGCTTTACTGAGGGAAGATTAGACATTAACGTTTGCCTTGAATTTTTTCTGGGCTGAAACTATACAATAACCGTTTGATTAGGGCACTTTTCTAACATCGGATACTCAGAGAAAATTTGAAATTAACTGAGGTGAAAGTCCGGTATACACACTTGTCATAGCGCGCTTCTGAGTTGAGTAGAGCAGTATGCAACGTTTTTCGGTAGTGGTTTATTCTGAAGTAAGTTTATTGTGACGCTTTTTTCTCCCTTCCTTTGAAATTTCCTACGTATTGAACAAAGTTCCTTCGAACGACTGAGGTCACTTAAATGGTTAACGTTCGAAACAAACCATTTCATTAGGCCTACCTAATTTTCCTACTCCCAGAAAGTCAGCTGATTATACAGGTAAATACAACCACGACCCTCTGTTCATGAGGTCAGTCGCAACTACACAAAGCAACTGTGCATGAGTTAATTGAATGGCCGTTAGACAAGGAAATAGCGCGGTATCTGTAAAGAATACATTCAAATGTCGACTTTCATTCCTACAGACGTTAAATCAACGAAGCTTATGTCGGTAATGCTGAATCGTGTTATTTAGTATTTGCTTTCGATTCACTTCGGTTCTGTTTAGTTCCGTCTTGTCAAGTTCAGTTTACTCCGGTCACGTCTACTTCGATCCACTTAGACTTAATTCCGCTATATTTAGTTCAATTCTATTATATTTTCAGGCTAGTTTTCAAGACGTGGCACTATTTCTTACGTCGGAGCTGTTATAGAATAGTGTTGTTGAAGCACCTTAGACTTGTCATGAGTAGAGTTGACGGCCATACCACGGAAAATTGCAATGATTTGTGGGTTTTCGGCCTTACCTCAGATCAATGTTATTTGTTTCACACGCAAGAGTTCTTAAGAAATAAAATTTCTCACTGCAGAAAGTTATAAGTGAGCAAAGTTGTTTGTCTGTCGCTTACTTGTCAACGGGTAATTTTTTGTCTTGTCACCCAATAACATTATTTTGTGGTAGATTTATAACTACCGAAGAAATTTGTCATAAAACAATTTTTCTCTTACTTCAGGGAATAACCACAGTGCAAATTTGTCTTCTTCTAATCAGAGAGTTGTGATAAGGTAGTGTCACCAACCAGTTTCCATGACAGTTCATAAGTCTCATAAGTCATAGAACAACTGTGTCTGTCGTGTATCATCAGAAGTCATAGAACTGTGTCTGTCGTGTATCATCAGAAGTCATAGAACAACTGTGTTTGTCGTGTATCATCAGAAGTCATAGAACAACTGTGCCTGTCATGTATCATCAGAAGTCATAGAACAACTGTGTCTGTCGTGTATCATCAGAAGTCATAGAACAACTGTGCCTGTCATGTATCATCAGAAGTCATAGAACAATTGTGTCTGTCGTGTATCATCAGAAGTCATAGAACAACTGTGCCTGTCATGTATCATCAGAAGTCATAGAACAATTGTGTCTATCGTGCATCATCAGAAGTCATAGAACAATTGTGTCTGTCGTGCATCATCAGAAGTCATAGAACAATTGTGTCTGTCGTGCATCATCAGAAGTCATAGAACAATTGTGTCTGTCGTGCATCATCAGAAGTCAGAACAAATGTGTCCCAAATGCATCGTCAGCGGTCGTAGAAAAATACCGTCTTGACTTGCGTCATCAGGTCATAGAACAATGTGTCTATCTTGCGCAGAGGTCATAGAGCAAATGTGTCTGTCTTAATTCATTAGAGGACATAGAACAAATGTGTCTGTCTTGATTCATCAGGGGTCAAAGAACAAATGTGTCTGTCTTGATTCATCAGAGGTCGAAGAACAGATGTATCTATCTTGCATATGTGAGGCGCCTTCTATCTATTAATTATTATCTATGTTTATATCTAACAATTAATAATCGTAGTAATACAGATAGGCGGGTCGCATAGGTATGCTAGCCCTAATTAGACGACTCCCTCTAATTTCCACCTTGCGGATCTTCCTGACACTTTCAGACTATTATTTAAATGCACACACCGTAAATAATCATCCTTCTGTCACACAATTATACTGCTGATGGGAACTTCTTGCGTAAAGGACAGGCTTTGTTCCGTCTTTAATTACTTAAGCCCCTACCCGTCCTCTACCCCAAATAGTTAATTACTCACGTCGCACCTCTGATCTCTACAGTTTCATGTCGCGCCTCTGATCTCTACAGTCTCATGTCGCACCTCTGATCTCTACAGTCTCATGCCGCACCTCTGATATCTACAGTCTCACGTCGCACCTCTGATCTCTACAGTTTCATGTTGCACCTCTGATCTCTACAGTCTCACGTCGCACCTCTGATCTCTACAGTCGCACTTCTGATCTCTACAGTTTCACGTCGCACCTCTGATCTCTATTGTCTCACGTCGCGTTGTGGGAACCAGTCATGCAGTGTCTGGAGTAATGACTTGATGCACTACAGTTAGCGTTTAACTACGACTTAGTGCATTCCACAAGATCGTTTTAATTGATAAGTTATTGCAACGAGTTTAAAAGTAAACTTGATCAAAATAGTTATCATGGACGGCAATTGCTCCGTCAGAACATCATTAGGGGTTTAAAGAACAAATGTGACTGTTTTACATCGCCAGAGTTTGTAAAGTTGAATTTTACAGCTCTTCACAGACTCTTTTGCTTACCAAATACAAGGACACAACACTTTGTATACACTTAAAAAGACAGTACTACACAGCAGAGCAGACAGCCAGCGACGAAATAAGAGGTCATCTCGGGTCGTTTTGGAAGGAATTGGGATAACTCTCTGTGATAGGCAGGCAGCCAGAAATATATCCAGCATGACGTTAGTCGCCCTTTATTTCATTATCTCGCGACAGGGAAGTGGCATACATGACCGCATGCAGGACAGCTATTTTCCCCATCAAACATATTTGGCGCAAGAGAACAAAACAGTCAGATAAAATCCAAAAGATTTTAGCACTCTCCTCGTCAGATGAATTCATGTCATCACGTGACGGAAAATAATACATTTTTTAAAAATTGAATTTTGAGACAAAATTTAACAATAAGAGTTTTCAATAGTTGAATTTTGAAATAGGGATTAATGATGTGAGTGTGTGTGTGTGTGTGTGTGTGTGTGTGTGTGTGTCTGTGTGTGTGTCTATGAGTGTGTGTGTTGTGTGTCTGTGTGTGTGTGTGTGTGCGTGAGTGTGTAATGTGATGATGCCTTAAAAGTAGATTTGGAAACTATACTCGATAGACAGGTATGCGGTTAAAAAAACTAACAACGGATTTGGAATAGGAAATAACAGGATACTCATTCGTTTGGTAATGTGACACATTAAGCCTAACTATTTAATTTTTATATAAATAAAAATGTATGCTAGTTTAGCAGTAATGTATTCTTTTTTAAAAGTTGATTTTGAAATAAGAAAAAGAAATGCAATTACTATATACTGCGCTTGTTTGATCACGTAACAGATTGTTGAAACTCGGTATGGAAATAGGTAGCAAAAGATAAATCTAGATGCAGTGGGTTGACGTGTTCTTTACCCTTATTCTTCTGTTGTTTTACCCTTATTCTGTTCTTTTACCCTCATTCTTCTTTTGTTTTACATTTATTCTTCTTTTGTTTTACCCTATTTATTCTGTTTTATCTTTATCATTGTGTTGTTTTACCGTTATTATTTTGTTGTTTTACCGTTATTATTCTGTTTTACCCTACCATTCTGTTGTTTTACCCTTATCAATCTGTTGTGTTACTCTTATTATTCTGTTGTGTTACTGTTATTATTCTGTTGTGTTACACTTATTATTCTGTTGTGTTACTCTTATTATTCTGTTGTGTTACACTTATTATTCTGTTGTGTTACTCTTATTATTCTGTTGTGTTACCCTTATTATTATTCTGTTCTTTTATCTTTATTATTCTGTTGTGTTACCCTTTAGACATCTGTGCTAGCCAATTTTTGCAATTCATTTCCTCCGGTTTGTTACTATTTCACGAGTGTTCTAACAGTGAACACTGTTCCCAATTACGCCACAGTAATTGAACAACTCTTATGTTCATTATTACTGCATTTCTATTGTTAGCAGTTACAGTACAAGAATCGTTAAGGCCTCAGGAGATTGATCTTACTGTAGGCTCGATATACTGATTCTATTGTGGTCATAGGAAACTGACCCTATTGTGATCTCAATAAACTGATCCTGTTGTGACCTTACGAAAATGATCCTATTGTGACCTCAATAAAGTGATCCTATTGTTACTTCAGTAAACTTCTCCAAATTGTGGCTTTAAAAAAAAACTGAGCCTATTGTGACCTAAAATACTGAGGTTTTTTGCCTATAGATAGTGAGTCCATTGTGACCTCGGAAAACTGAAGTGTAATTGCTGTTGCAGAAGTAAGCACAAAGTCTGTGCTCAGCATTCAAAGTTTGACCAGTCAGTGACGGTTTTAGAATGATGGCCAAGGACGTTTTCTAGGTGTTGTAATCAATCAGCGTTGGTTTTAGAACAAAGACGTGCTAGACAATCTGCAATGATTGGAGAATGTAACACAGTGGATGTTCTGCCAGTCACTAATTTAGCACTTAATTGAGACGATCGTTCATTGGCTGGAAACTCTATCCCACCCCATCCCATGAAACCAGACTGTTATTAGTGGATGTGAAAGAAATCAATCAAAATCATGCCAACATACCCAGACTGTTATTAGTGGATGTGAAAGAAATCAATCAAAATCATGCCAACATACCCAGAAGTTTCACGGGCAGACTCTCGGTAAACAGTTTGAAAACGTCCCTTAAATTTAGCTACCCCGGAAGAAAGAATTAGATAAATTACAATCAATGGCTTTGAAGAGTGCGGGTATGTGTCAGAGGTAAGGTAACCTAGTCCATAAACATCGTTCGTCCTAACAGTGAAATGGGGTTTCATTTCAAATTTTCTTGTAATAAATAATACCTCCATGGGAGACAAGCAATCCTGGGTTTTGATTTGAAATTGGAGACGCCAGATCATACAGTACGCGAGATGAACCGGAAGGAAACAGCAGTCAAACATGTTTCCTGACCTTAAATGACAAACGCCCTGCTAGGAAGCGATGAAATCGGTAACTAATGCTTTAAAGAATGTTGGTTAAACTTTCTTTTTGAAAATGTCGATGTGATATGTTTTGGGTTTTTATTTTTAAAGTAAAAATAGAACTTTTATTATCATGTATAGGAACAAGGCGGATTTCTTTTTTTTTTTTTTTTTAAATGAAATAGATGTATGCTGAAAATAATTCTGTATTAATCACTTCTGCGACTTGCTATGGAGCACTGTTTATTCCACTGGTTGTAAAATTACTACATCTGCCATACATTCCATACATAAACACTGTTTATTCCATTAGTTGTAAAATTACTACATCTGCCATACATTCCATACGTAAGCACTGTTTATTCCTTTAGTTGTAAAATTGCTACATCCGCTATACATTCCATACGTAAACACTGTTTATTCCATTAGTTGTAAAATTACTACATCCGCTATACATTCCATACGTAAACACTGTTTATTCCATTAGTTGTAAAATTACCACACCCGCCATACATTTCTTACAGGAGCAGTTCTCATTTGTGTGCGTGCCTTTACTCTGGGAAATAATTTATTCAGAAAAGTTTCCCCCTCCCTCTCTCTCCATCCCCTTTCCCTGTCTTCTCTTCCTATCTGTCTTTTTATCAAGATGCGTTGTGTCTTCAATCAGTGACGTCACTGGCACATTTCTGTATCGATCCAAATTACACGACAGATCCTCAACTGCAGCTAAGGAATTAGCAGACTGTAATTTCTGACTAACGTGGCTTCCAGCGGTGTTGTAATATCTTCGTAGGCCACATTTAATTAACGCTAAAATTTCTGGGGAGTAAACATGTAGAAACAATGTGTTTAACGCGCGACCCACACTTCGTCTCTTAAAACTGAATTTACAACTTTCTACAACTTAAAAGAATATACTCTAAATTAATTATTTAATTTGTTCAGATAGGTGTGTGTGTGTGTGTGTTGGGGAGGGGAGGGGAGTTCTCCCCCCCCCCCCCCATTGTACTAAAAATTAAGCTGACCTCTATTTTTCCCGTACAAGCCATGGTAATTATATTTGACAGTGCCCGTATTTTAAAACCTAACTAATTCCATGGTGCGATTATTAAAAACCCACGAGATTTATGTTTAATAATGGCTTAAAATCAAACTATTTGCACGAAACGTGCACGGAATCGGTAAGCACCCATGGGGACTAGACTGAATAGTAATATAGAATCAAACTATTTCATGAACCCTACAGGACAATCAGTAAACACCCACGAGAGTTCTGTTAAATAATAATTTAAAATCAAACTGTATACATGAACCATGCTGGAAAATCAGCAAACAGCCCCGAGAACAAAGTTGAATAATAACAATCACGGCAGCGCGTCATTTCGCGATCTCGAACAGTAAAAAATTGAATACTGAAAAAAAATCAGATGTATTAGAAATTTTTCAAAGGTTTAATTTCAAATTTTAACGCGTATTCATTTGGACAGAGTTATAAATAGTCTCTGTCGCTCATATACAGCCAGTATATTCTATTTAATTACCCCTTTGTGTAGACATTTACAAAGAATTACAGAGGGTGTATCTGTAGATCTGGGGTGGTGGTTGTGGTTGTGGGTCTTTATGATTTTTAAATAAAACAGAATATGATACGAAATAAAATTATAGATCTACAGCACTAGGAGATACGATTATGACAATTTATAGGTCTACAACATTATTCATGTAATTTTCTCTATTAATAGCAATTTAGTTGTGATGTTTCCATACAACAAATAAACATTGTTTTATCACATATCTAAATTATACAACACCAATATTTGTCTTTGATGTAGCAATTATTTCCTTGTCTGGTTTACGCTTGATTACGAGTGAATAAAACTAAGATGATGTAACTAAAAGTACTTGTTTACTTACTAGTGAATAAAACTAAGATGATGTAACTAAAAGTACTTGTTTACTTACTAGTGAATAAAACTAAGATGATGTAACTAAAAGTACTTGTTTACTTACTAGTGAATAAAACTAAGATGATGTAACTAAAAGTACTTGTTTACTTACTAGTGAATAAAACTAAGATGATGTAACTAAAAGTACTTGTTTACTTACTAGTGAATAAAACTAAGATGATGTAACTAAAAGTACTTGTTTACTTACTAGTGAATAAAACTAAGATGATGTAACTAAAAGTACTTGTTTACTTACTAGTGAATAAAACTAAGATGATGTAACTAAAAGTACTTGTTTACTTACTAGTGAATAAAACTAAGATGATGTAACTAAAGTACTAAAGAGCGTGTCTTAAGAGATTAAAAAAAAAATGTGCACGTATATTTTTGGTGAATTAAAACTTCAGTTTGTCGCTATTTTAACTGCATTATTTCCCTTTGTGTTTTACTCAAAAGTAAAGGATTGTAAACTGTTTGAATGAAAAACTACTCTTTATGGAGTGGGGGGACTACTCTCGTTGCCTTAATGATATTCCTCTGTGCTTTTACTCAAGAGATACTAGGGCGAGTTTCGTTCTCGCACATACTGCTTTACTTCTTCCCTCACTCCGAGAAGGCATGAAAGTACTCTTCCTCTTGATAGTCACCTCACTTCCGCATGGAGATGTTGGTGTTGCGAGTCCATATTCTCACTCAGTGTCGAGTACAGCCTGGAGTTGATAGTTTGACTACAAATTTCATTTATGATCTTCACCAAGTCATTCATCACAGTATTTAGTTCACGGACCAGCAGGAAATTTCTGCGGACCGGCTCATGTTCACATATTTAAATTACCTTTATGGGCTTTCTTAATGTTGTGTGTGTTTGTGGGGTGTTTGTGGGGTGTGTGTGTGTGTGTGTGTGTGTGTGTGTGTGTGTGTGTGTGTGTGTGTGTGTGTGTGTGTTAGGTGGGTCTGTAATGTGCAGCACACTAGTTTGTTCCAGATGTATCCATTAACATGGCACACTAGCACACTAGCTTGTAACAAAATATCTTTGAACGCACTAGCCTGTACACCTAAGGCTATAACTGCAAATAAATAGGTCGTGACCCTCGACTGGCCACACCTTTATAACTACAAAAGGTCATAATTGGAGAAGGTGAAAACAAACAAAGCGTCAACAGCAACAAGTTCGAAACCCTCTTTAATAAACAGAAAATCTTGAGACTCAGTCCACAGAACACCACATCTCAGCCAATCAACTAGTGCAGTCAAGCATGCGACAATTAAGGAGGAGTGCAGTTGATGTCACATCTAGGTCGAAGTCTGCAACAACAAAAAATTAAAAAATTAAAGTTTAATTTTATACTAACGAATGTTAAAGAACCCATCAAGGTATGGTGGGGGGGTGGGGGGAGAGCCGCTATTTTCTATTGTCGGTGCTGGGTTCTGACTTTGCTACCATCCACCACCACCACCACGAGCACCACACACACACACACACACACACACACACACACACACACACACACACACACACACACACACACACACACACACACACACACACACACACACACACATACCTCCCGAGCTTCCGTCAAAAGTGACACATAGTCTATGTGCTTTTATTTAATAAGTCTCCCTTTGAAGTCAGGCTTTCTTCTTTCTTTTTGTCTCTTTAAATGTACATCCAGTCCCTCCTTCCTGCTCATCGCCTAGGGCCATGTTCGGTTATCAGTCAACTGACACGCGTTATTAATTTAGTGGGCTTTTCACCTTCTGCTCAGTTTTTGTTAGAGAACTTTCCGTTGTCGTCTACTGTTAGTGACATTTCTACCTCATGTACAGTCACTGAAGCGTGACTAACGGTGAGTATTAAAACGCTTTAACAGGTGTTGTCTTGATGCTATCACCTTTCCAATTTGGCCATTTGGTAGGAGCGATATGACACTGCTCAATTATAGAGACCACACGTGACAAGAGTTTTCGGTCAGTGAATAAGGTCAGCCTGGTCTCGCTAATCTCAGTCAGACGTGACAAGAGTTTTAGATCAACATGAAAGGGCTGGCAAGTCTCGCTGATTTCAATCATACGTGACAAAGAGTTTTAGATCAGCAGTGAAAGGGCTGGTAAGTCTCGCTGATCTCAATCACACGTGACAAGAGTTTTAGATCAGCAATGAAGGGCTGGCAAGTCTCGCTGATCTCAGTTACGAGCGACGAGACTTTTCGGTCGGTGAACAAGGACTGGCTAGTCTCGCTGATGTCTTGACAAGAGTTTTCAGTCAGTGAACAAGGACTGGCTAGTCTCGCTGCTGTCTTTGACAAGAGTTTTCAATCAGCAAACAAGGGTTGGGCTGGTCTCACTGATCGGTCATACATATATGTCAAACGCATATTATGAGGTTTAGATTGATAGCATAGGTGACGTGTTGAATTTATAAAGCAACAATTGTTTAACTGATGACCCTGGACATTGATATTTTGCTTCTAATCTATTGCACTGACTTATAAGAGTGATTTCCAGATAGTACCTGTAGTACTCTACTACAGTAAGTAGTGTGACATTTTAGTGCACTGAATTATAAGAATGATTTCCGTAGAGTACCTTTAGTACAGTACAGTGAATTATGAGACAAACTACCTAGTGAATGGACAGTAATGTACTAGTTGTATACCAAAACACTAGCACAGTAAGTTATTAGACAATTAACACCAATTGGTTGGGGATGAACGTGTTATGCTAACATTATCACATTGAGCGATAAATGTTGTTGCACGCAACGGCCTTGATCAGTAACACGTGTAGAACCATAACTAGTCAGAAGCATGTTGTACTTAATGATGACGATGGTCACGTAATTTTCGACGATTGTTGATTTATTTTTCTAAAAGAGTGTGATGATATGTGTATTTCATATGAGCAAGAGAGCGAGTGATGAAAAAAAGCTTGTAAAATGTACATCGCATTTTTTTTTCTCTTTAATACAAACACGGTACGAACGATTGTGGTCATAAGTAATTACCTATTTTTTTAAAAATTAGCCTTCACAGTAATCACCTTAATGACCAGAGCGATTTCACGGATCGCTAAGCACAATCAATATGTTGGCCACTGGCGTTGCTAAGAGTGAATGACTTAATCCATCATTCAGCCAGCCATTGTTTTGTCAAGGCCAGACTAAAGAGACAATCTGTTAAATCTCCTTTGTTCGTCCAACTCAGTCTGAAGAGTGTGTGCTTCTGTGAGAGCGAAAGTGTTTGTGTACAAATACTTGAGACAGAGAAACTGTGTGTGTGTGTGTGTGTGTGTGTGTGTGTGTGTGTGTGTGTGTGTGTGTGTGTCCGTGTGTGTGTGTGTGTATGTGTGTGTGTGTGTGATGTTAGATAGGCATTTCCTAATACCCGAAATGAGCATTAAGGATTTGACTCGAAACTGTTGCTGTGCTTCGTGTTATTGACAGCCTTGACCTCTTTGCATTTTGCAGGTTCCAGAATGGAGATCTTGTAATAGATGTTCACATTGGCGACAGTATTGACATCTACTGTCCTCACTACAGAGATGCCTCTTTGCCCTGGGAGTACTATATTGTGTACATGGTGAGTTTTGCATGGCCATGTCTATCTGTATGATGACCGTGACAAGTAAATAATTACGAACTAAAAGATTTAATGTCTCGAAGTTTTATTTATTTTAGAAGCTTTCTGCATTTGTAAACATTGCAAATAAAATTAAAAGTCGATATATTGCGTCATACAATGAGTTTTAGTTTTATTTTAATAAATGACATTTCAGATTTATAGACTGAAAGTGATTCTCGAATATAATAATTTTCAAAAGTGGTTTATTATTGCTTTATTTAACAGTAAGCTATTTTCGGATCTTGCGCTTTTGACTGAAAAGGGGATATAACCTGTACTTTAACAGTTTGTGGCCCATTCATGAATGGCTTCTAATAGTATAACTGAAAGCGCAGTGCATTTAATTTATGCAAGATGCTAACATGAAAACATAATTTTATTACACACATGCGTACACGAAAGCACCATTGTCACTGAAATGATTACACTAGCTCTCTGCCAATAATTTCACTACTCCGTGCTATTTTATTGTAGACATTTCTGAAATGGAAGGTGTAGGAGTTATCTTTTCTTGAATGCGAAACTAAGGTTTGGATGGTTAAAGTTCTTCATTATTTAAAGACTATTTGTAAATGTTTTCCAAGCAACCCTTACTGACATGCTGTTTGAAATAGGAAATAAAATACATCAATATTAAGGTTCTTTGCACGCTTTAAAGTAAAATATATTTAAATAAATGTTGTATTATTTAAGTATTGCTAATAAGAACCAGTCTTAGCACGTTTGTAGGAATGGCCATTTGCGCATGCACATAAACATACACTCACACGCACAAGCTGATACATACTTTTACATTCACGCTCTCGTACACATACGCAAAGAGAAATAATTTCGCACTCATGAGCTGATTTGCTTACACCTGTAAACCAGATTAACTGTAAGTCTCATACAAGAATCCTTCGTATTTGTGAAATGACGCGGGTTGTTGTTGGTGGTGTTGTTGCAGGTAAACGAAGTGAACTACGACCGGTGTGTTATTAACGATACGAACCAAAAGGCAAAAATTTTGAACTGTTCCAAACCGAATTCCACTCAACCACATTACTACACGTTGTGGATCTTAGAGTTCCAGCCAATTCCTGGAAATCCAGATTTCAAAAGGGGAGAGAAATACTACTTTATTTGTAAGGGGGTTTTTTTGTTTGTTATTGTGGTTGATTTTTGTTGTTGTTTTTGTTGTAAGCGTTGCAGCAAGATAACAATTAATGCCTTTTTAAATATTTTTAGACTAGCTAGTGTTTGTACATTAACTAAATAACATTTTACATATATGCATGTAAATGTAGTTTTATGTATATAAGATGGCAAGGGGGGAGGGGGGACTACAAAATACAAGCAGATAACAGCATCGTTCAATACTACTACGACGGCAGCAAAGATTTCGGGCTGCATTTAAAACACAACTACGTAGCGCTATCGACAGAGGTTATTATGAGGAGAAATTACAGTTTCGGGAAATAAAGAATATAATAAAATAAAATATAATATATAAGTTTATAATAAATAGTTACACTTTATGATGTTTACACACGCACGCGCGAGTCTTTCTTCCTCACCCTGATGGTGTTGCGAAGATTTAAATCCAAGGGCGCATAACAAAGTATATTCTTGGGACCTGCTAAGGTCACGTGATTCCCTGACCCGACTTGTCAGTAAGGAAATGCCTTCACAGCCAGACTAGGTAGTGACATCTCCACGGACAAAGACCGCATCAAAGACTGCCAGGATGCCGTTATATAGTTGGTTGTGGAATAAAAGCTGCTGAAGCAAATCAATATGCACATTCTAACAAAGTGTTTTTGCAAACATCACATTTGGAGGAGAGGGAGATGTACTACACGTTCATGTTATTTTTTTAATCGCAGGCATTACTTCCCGGCCTACATTTAAAACGATGCGCACAAAGTGTATAAACGTGCGTATAAATTATCTGGACATTGAAACGAGTGCGCACAAAGTGTATAAACGTGCGTATAAATTATCTGGACATTGAAACGAGTGCGCACAAAGTGTATAAACGTGCGTATAAATTATCTGGACATTGAAACGAGTGCGCACAAAGTGTATAAACGTGCGTATAAATTATCTGGACATTGAAACGAGTGCGCACAAAGTGTATAAACGTGCGTATAAATTATCTGGACATTGAAACGAGTGCGCACAAAGTGTATAAACGTGCGTATAAATTATCTGGACATTGTTTCGATTTCCTTGCTGGAAAGTCAAGACCAAGACCCCATGTCCTACTTTTAAAGACAGAAAAGAAATGTGGAGAAGATGTAGCAAGCGTGAAAGTAGGCCACTCCACGTGGAAGAAGGAATTCGCGTTTTACTCGCGAAATTAAGTCACCATACATGTAAAGGGAATGTACTGTTGTTGTTTTTCTAAAGTGAAATTAAAGTCATTTTTCAATGTAAGAAGGTATAACTCTCTATAACTGAAAATAGACCACCTTACATTGTAAGCTGGTGTCAGATTACAGTTGATATTAGGTTTTGTACGATTGAAAGTAGGTTTGTAGAATGTAACAAGTTACCGTGTTGTAAGTGAAATTAATTCAGGAAGAATGAACTGTTTTATGACAGTTTTCTGTCTCTTTTGTTTTATTATTTTCTTTCTCTTTTGTTTTAATATATTCATCCTTTTTAATAATTTTCTTTTTTTATGTTTCCTTTATATTTTTTAAAATGTTTCAAAGTTTTCGTGTGTTTCTTTACCGTTTTTATTTGCAATATATAAGTAGACAACGTTCTTCTGTTTTGTTTTTCCTTTTTTTTAACTTTTTTGTTTTGTTTTAATGTTTTAATATATTAGTCTTTAACTGTGCACAGCCGCTTAACGTTTCTTGTTTGTTTCTTCAATTCTCTGTAACCTGTTAATGTTTTTGTTTGTGTTTAGTTACGTATGCGCTGTAATTGTAGAGCATTGTTGTGGTGGTGGATTGTTTAGTTTTTAGCTATAGGTCTGTTTTCTTTTGTCTATTGTAGTCTATGCTGTAACTGCCTAACATGGTTTATCTGTGTTGCTATTTAGTTTTGTGCTCTTTTGTGTTTAGTTCTTTCAATAAAGTAACTGTAACGTTTTTCTTGTATCTGTCCTAGACCCATGTAGCGTTTTCCCTTCGTGCTCCGTTTTAACTCAATTTGAACTTTTCTTTTTCTTTCTGCGTTTTTATCTAAGACAAAACGTAACTTATCAGTGCTCCACGTAACTAGCCAACGTGTGATATATAATTTATTAGCTTAACGTGCACTCCTTAGTGTATCACTCTGCTGGCTCCAATCTAATTAAACCGCGATATATATATATACATAATGATTTTGTTAGACTTCTTTAGGGTTTTTTTCCCCCATTTTCTTCGTACGGTAGCTAAGAGGCGTATTGCGTATACTGTGCTGAGGCTTCTACAAAATTGCCTCTGGAGTATTGTTATTTAATTCCAAGCTAGAGGACAGCGCGTGTTTGTTTGAAAATGTGCGTGTGTGGTGTGTTTGTAATAGGCTGGTTGTGAATTATATGTAACGACTTCCTGCGCTGTGCTTGTAGGGTGGTTGACTGGCTGTATTAGTAAAGTAGAACTAGAAGTATGGAAAGTTAATTATTTGACCTTGTGGTTTGGTTTGCGTTGATGTGGTGAGGAGGATTCGGGAATGACTTTATATAATTACGCTTGTGGACGATGACTATATAATGTGTGTGTGTGTGTGTGTGTGTGTGTGTGTGTGTGTGTGTGTGTGTGTGTGTGTGTGTGTGTGTGTGTGTTCGTGAGAGAGACAGACAGAGCGAAATGATTTGAGAACGGTTTATATGTTCCTGTGTGCACACGCAAAAGTTGAGCGAGAGTAGTAAAAGGGGACATAACTCTTAGTGCTCTTGGTACATACCTTACGTACTGTCATTAAATAAAATAATTACAGAAAAACAGCGTCTGTCTTTTGGTCACATATTGCGCTTTCCTTTTAGCCAGAAGCAAACAGTTATATTTGAGTCAGTTTTCGTGGATTTTTACTTACTTTTTTTTTTGTTGTCAGAGATAATAAACCTACAGTAACGTCAACTCAATTCGTGATTATCTGACGACTTGTCGGTTACTATGGAAACCTTTTCTTAATCAAAGATACGGACCTGGTAGTTCGCAATTTCAGTTTTAAAAAAATAAGTGGAGAAAAGGAGTTGGGAGAGGGAGTCGGTCGATAAAACAAAAGTAATCTCAATTTTGACAAACCTTTCGTGATGTCATATTGTAACTGTACCAAACAAAATAAAAAAAAAAAAGAAGAAAGAAATAGAAGCAGGATTGAGAAAATAATTAATGCTGTAGTTCCTACTCGGGGCAGACAATCTTTATTTTTACTTTTTGGTTATTTCTAAAATGTCTCGTGTTTGCTTATGGATAAAAATGTAGGTAGGTGTTTTTAGCCTAGGCCTAATTTGCTGCTCCATAATCACACAGATTATTTTAAAATGTGATTTTGGAACACAATTAATTAGCATTATTGCTTTGCTTTATTTTTTCTTAATCAGCTACCTCGGGTGGACAGAGAAGCAACATTGACAACCAGTTTGAAGGCATGTGTAAGACACACAACATGCGAATGATCATGCAGGTGTTGCCAGACATTGACACCGGTTACGGAGCGTTGCGTACGTCTTTTTATCTTTTCGTTTCTTTATTTTTACTTTCCCTTAGCATTATCTCCCCTAAGCATTACTTCCCCAAATCATAACTTCCTCTTAACATTTTTTTCCCCTTAACATTACTTACCTTTAATACTACATTCTTTTTTACATTACTTTCCTACAGCATTTACTTCAACAGTCCTTCTTCCCCTTTGCATAATAGCAACGTTGTTTCCCCCTAACATCACTTCCCCATAACATTATTTCCCTTCAAAATTACTTCCCCCTTAAAATTATTTTCTCTTTAGCATTATTTTCTCTTCATTTTTTGGTTCTTTTGTTAATCTTTTCAACACTTTTGCGACTTTTTTTTTTTTTTAAATAATGTCAGCCCGTAATCAATTTATCTTACTCTTTCGTCCGTTTCAGTAATGTCTGATTGTTCAGTTATTGCTTTTCATGTTAAGCAAAATGACGTAATAACATAAACATTAAATATTTTGCGTCCGTTATTAGAATAGTTTACCTTATATTTTGTAATTTTACTTTACAGTATTTCTATACATTCTCTCTTTGTTTAGGTAATCTTACTTTTTGCGTTAGTTTTTGATCTAACCAAGCTCATTTAATCTTCTTCTTCTTTTTATTTTTTGCGCTATTTATAATTATATTTCTGTTATTACGTTCGCGCTCTTCTGTTCATATCTGTCTTTTCACTTTGTATGTCTGCTCGTATTTGTCTTTTCACTTTGTATGTCTGCTCGTATTTGTCTTTTCACGATGTTCGTCTGTCCGATCCAGTACATGTGATCTTATTTTTTTATCTTTTGCATACCTGCATATTTAATCTCTCTCTCTCTCTCTCTCTCTCTCTCTCTCTCTCTCGTCTCATATTTAATCTCTTCTGCTAATGACTGTCCAGATTTAGTCTTTCTGTCATATCGGCCCAGTTTAATCTCTCATCAATCCAGGTTTGGTCTAACTGTCTTCTCATGTTTATCCAGTTTTATTCTCTCTCTTATTTCATTTTCTTTCATCTCTCATATTTCCTATTTTTCTCATTCTTTCTTCACTGTATAAAGGCATCTAATAAACTAGCTATAGCCCTTGACTTTCTAAACTATACATATGTATTAGTTCAGCGGCAGACAATAGACTCCAGTTAATCATACATCATCTGTGCAGACACTCTAGTATCAGCCGTTCTGTTACTTATGGCATCGGTTGTTTTATTATCCATATCATTAGTTGTCCTCTCTTGTTACCTTGTCCTATATAAACATGCACGTTTAATCCCGGCAGTACCCGAGTGTTAATGGATGTTTGAAAAACACATAGTCATTCAGTGTATGTCCCTTAGCGTTCTTTGACCTTTTTACCCGGTGTTCAGACGTGTGTGGACTTTCCAGAAGAATTCTGAACTGTTGGTTGTTGGTTTAAGAGGGGGGGGGGTATCGATCTGACCTTCGTCAGTAATTATTTCCCTTCTAACCACACCATTGTTTCCTTTCAAGACAAAATTGCGACGAGAGATTGCTTGAGTTTAAAAATCTTTTCTTGGTGCCCTTTGTCCCAGAATCAACATTGAGAGCATGCGCAGTTTGTTTTTAATCACCTTTTCCGGTGTTTTGGTGCATGCCTACGTATTTGTTTCTGTGATTCGAAATTGGGCATTGGTGGGGAGTCCGGGGGGGGGGGGAGGGCGAGGGTGCAGAAGAGACGAAGTGTACAAGTAATGATAACGGTGAAGTAAACGTTGGGTGCATTAAAGGGGTGTTTTCCAACTCGGGAACAAAGCTCCAATGCAGTTATGAATCATGTATCTAGCACTCCATCAAACAGTCAGAGAACAAAGCTCCAATGCAGTTATGAATCATGTATCTAGCACTCCATCAAACAGTCAGACAACAAAGCTCCAATGCAGTTATGAATCATGTATCTAGCACTCCATCAAACAGTCAGACAACAAAGCTCCAGTGCAGTTGTGAGTCATGTATCTAGCACTCCATCAAACAGTGAGAGTGTACGTAATTTATACGTTCTCTGACTGGATAAAGTACTAGGTACGCGGTGTACTGGTCACTTTCTTGCACTAGAATAACATTGGAAAGTGTGCTTCTGTCACGAGGATTCTCTTCGACGCCTATGCAAACATAGAGTGCATCTGTACTCTAATTCTCTTACGTCACGGGTGCCATGTTTTGGCATCTTTGACGCTATATCAGAATACGTGCCGTTCCCTTCTGAAGCGATAGTGAGCGTGCAGCACGTGTCTTGATGGTAAATGACGCTAGAGTAAACAATCGAAATAGATGTCGTTATGACGTCATTCCATTCAACATCGAGATTATACAGACTGTTTTCAAGCATTGCATTGAACATTGGGTGCATGCGTACTGACGTTTCTTGAGGCTTTCTTGAGCATTAGGTGCATATACACCACCCATGTTCCATGGTAACTTGTTGAACATTAGGTGCACCTTGCATTTTATACTAATGTACTTTAAAGCATTATTAAGCATTGCGTGCCTATACACGTAATGTTATTTAGCGCTCTTTTAAAAGAATTGTTGGATTCATACGCACTAATGTTTGTAACGCTCTTTTAAATATTGGGTCCACATACACTGTTTGTAACGCTCTTTTAAA
Organism: Sinotaia quadrata; assembly: GCA_028829895.1. Lineage (NCBI taxonomy): Eukaryota > Metazoa > Mollusca > Gastropoda > Architaenioglossa > Viviparidae > Sinotaia > Sinotaia quadrata. The sequence goes on along the minus strand of CM054184.1, from coordinate 47,782,503 downwards.
TAGTGGGTCCACATACACTGTTTGTAACGCTCTTTTAAATATTGGGTCCACATACACTAATGTTTGTAACGCTCTTTTAAATATTGGGTCTACATACATTAATGTTTGTAACTCTCTTTTAAATATTGGGTCCACATACACTAATGTTTGTAACGCTATTTTTAAATATTAGGTCCATACGCACTAATATTTTTTATGGTCTTTTTAAATATTGGGTCCAAATGCATTAATGTTTTTGACGCTCTTTTAAATATTGTGTCCATATGCACTAACATTTTTGACGCTTTCTTAAATACTGGGTTTATGTCCACTGATGTTTTGTGACACTGTTAAACATTCTGTGGCATGCAAACTAATAATCTTTACATCTTCTAATAAGCATTCGAAAGTATTTTCTCTCTTGGCTGTCTGTTAAATATATTAAAATTTAGTTAAACTTTTATGATCTCTAAAACCAATGCGTGTACTGGTTTTCTTTGACACTGTTAGTATATATTGATTTTTTTCCCTATCACTATTGCAACCTTTGTAAGCATGTATTCTCATCTTTTCTGACACGTGAATATCCATTTAAAATTGATTGCTGGCTCTAAGATAATCATCAAGTTTTTGATCACTGATACGAGGATAACTGTAACATTTTGATCATAACATTTTTGTTCACCGACCACTAGAATAACCATAAAGTTTTGATCACTGACACTAGGATAACCGTAGCATTTTGATAATTGATGCTAGGATAACCACAAAGTCTGATCGCTGACATTAGAGACCCGTATATACTCGTTACAGCTACCACAATCAGACCCGAGACCACTCGAAGCCCAGCAAACAGCGGGCAACAAACGACATCAACCACCACTACCACCACCACGGCTACTACTACAACCACTGCTGCCACTACACCATCAACACTTTCATCTACAACTACAAAAAGTACAGGTAAGGAAACATAATGTTTTATTGATGAAAAAAAAAATATTCCTTGACAAAAAGACAAAATAAGTGTAGCACAATACAGGACAGGGGACGCTTGTCTTTGATTGTTTCAATCAACAAATAAATAATTTATGAAGACCTTTCTTTTCCATTTATACACAAGGATCGTCAGGGACTCTAGCATTTTTCACTAGTGGTTTTCATTACTGGTTTTCATTACCTTTTGAATTAAAAACGTTTGAAAAAAATATTTTCTCCCTTTTATTTATATTTAAAATATACTAAACATTCTTTTTCTTTTGCAAAGCATTAAATATTTTATTCTGTACGTCATTAATTGGAAAGAGAACACAAACATCTTTACACCGCATCATCAAGTTGCCTAAACACGCATGCATTTGTTTCATAGGCTTAAGAGGAAGAAGTGAGGTATATAGCGCTGAGAGCGTTTACACTTCGTAGCTGTACTTTACACTCCATTTTGTAGAACGGTTTAAGATGAGAATTTACACTTCGTAGCTCTACTTTACAGTCCATTTTGTAGAACGGTTTAAGATGAGAATTTACACTTCGCAGCTGTACTTTACAGTCCATTTTGTAGAACGCTTTAAGATGAGAATTTATAAAACCGAAAGCATTCACATTGCACCAGTATTTTAAAATTAATTTTGCTGTGAACAACTTATTAATTAAGTGAAACTTTTTTCATATCTCGAGTTGACTTTTTACTCGATGATTTAATAACTCTTTCCTAGATTCCTAGTAACTCTTTCCAAGATTCCTAGTAACGTTTTCCATCGACTTCTTAATAGTGTTTTCTCTCGATTTAATAGTATTCTTTCCATAATTTTAATAGAGTCTTCTCTAAATTTCAGTAGTATTTTCCATAATTTTTAATAGAGTTTTCCATCATGAACAACGTTTATATCTATTTTATTTTCCATACTAAGTAAATTTTATTTATCTTTTCAAAATCGATTTTAGTAACATTTCAACGTTTTGTTAGTATTTAAGCACTTCTCTTTATTTTCTAAAGTAAAATTATTTTTTTTTAAAGTTATTGTATTAACTCTAAAGCTACTGTTTTGATATTGAGTAATAATTTTGAAATATTTTGTTTTTAATATTACATAATTATGATAGTTTCTTTTTCCTTTCTAAACTGTACGGGATTTATATTTTTATATTAAGTAGTTATGCTTGTTTTGTTTTGTTTTCCTTATTAATTAATACTTAAAACATTACGTTTTGATTTCCTTATTAAGTAATACTTGACAGTTCTTTTTAATATGGAGTAAGTTTATGCAGTCGAATTTACAAACAAATATTTTGAAAATTTGAACTGTTAATTCTTTTTGTCTTGCATTTAATACCAAGCAAATTTGATATCGTCACAAATCAGATATGTGTCCTGTGTGCTCCCAACAATGTTTCTAGCATTTTATTTTCCCATATCTTTGGAACAAATTTATATTCTTACAACATTTTAGGTGTCTTGTTGTTCCTTACAACATTTTAGGTGTCCTGTTGTTCCTTACAACAGTTTTGTATTCGTACAATGTTTATGTGTTTTGTTCTTCTGTAGATTTGTTTTCCTAGCTTGTTCTTCAGTTTTATTTGTCCGTAATAGTTTTAATAATTTAATAATAGTATTCTCGTACAACCTTTATAAATTATAACGTTTTGTTTTTCCGTATGATTGTTTTAATAATAGTTTGTTAATACAACCTTTATAGCGTTTTGTTTGTCCATGTGGCAGTTTTAATAACAGTTTGTTTGTACAACCTCCTTTATAATGTTTTTGTTTGTCCGTTTGACAGAAGTTCACTTGTACAACTATTTTAACGTCCTATGCGTCAGTACAGTTTTTTAACAGCTTGTTTGTTTGTAAAACATTGTGTGACGTCTACTAGTTTGTACAACTTGTGACGTCTTGCAGCTTGGCAGCCTGTTTGTTTTTCAACATTGTACGACGTCCAGCACTTTAGTAACTTGTTTTCCTGTACAATATTTACGACGTCCAGCACTTTAGTAACTTGTTTTCCTGTACAACATAGTACGACGTCCAGCACTTTAGTAACTTGTTTTCCTGTACAACATAGTACGACGTCCAGCACTTTAGTAACTTGTTTTCCTGTACAATATTTACGACGTCCAGCACTTTAGTAACTTGTTTTCCTGTACAACATTGTACGACGTCCAGCACTTTAGTAACTTGTTTTCCTGTACAACATTGTACGACGTCCAGCACTTTAGTAACTTGTTTTCCTGTACAACATAGTACGACGTCCAGCACTTTAGTAACTTGTTTTCCTGTACAACATTGTACGACGTCCAGCACTTTAGTAACTTGTTTTCCTGTACAATATTTACGACGTCCAGCACTTTAGTAACTTGTTTTCCTGTACAACATTGTACGACGTCCAGCACTTTAGTAACTTATTTTCCTGTACAACATTGTACGACGTCCAGCACTTTAGTAACTTGTTTTCCTGTACAACATAGTACGACGTCCAGCACTTTAGTAACTTGTTTTCCTGTACAATATTTACGACGTCCAGCACTTTAGTAACTTGTTTTCCTGTACAACATTGCGCGACGTCTAACAATTTGTACAACACTGTGTGACGTTTCGCGGTTTGTACAACGTTGTGCGACGTTTAGCAGTTTGTACAACATTGTGACTTCTAACAGTTCATTTGTACAACATTGTAGGACATCTAGAAATTTTGCGGCTTGTTTGCTTGTGTGTACACTATTGTATAACGTCCAACACTTTGAACAGCTTCTTTGTTCATATACAGTGAAACCTCGCTATAACGCGATGATTGGGGTCCATAAATCAGGGTCGCGTTATTGCGGGGTCGCGTTAATGCGGGGTTCTGCAATATTTTACTTTTTTCCGTGAACGTATACATGTACACATATATAAAGCCCGACAACTAAATACAGTGGCCTGCAATGGTCACGAATCACTTTTTTTTTTTTAATTAAGCTGAACGAATGTACAATTTCATACCCTTTCAATTTACTGCTTATAAAGCGGACATTATTTACTCTCAACTGATTGGTCTAACAATACCGCCAAGCCCGGCCAACATGTTGGCGGCTTTCGTTCTTTGATGTTTATTAAATTGTGAAAATCTTTCATCAACCACCGCCTTGTCTGCTGCTTGGATGTGTTTGCAGTTAAAGAAGAAGCACATGTCAGCTATTGTTTATACAACGATTGTATACAGAATTAATTGAATATAATCACAAAGACGACTTACTGGTTTTACTCATGGATCAGTAAATAAGTAACATTTCCGTTAATGTTTATTTTGTTACCTGGTGAAATTGTTAAATTTCGGATCATTTTAAAGTCATACGCGATCTCTTCCCCAAACTGATAATAAACGTTTTACACACTGTTTCTCGTACTTCAATAAATATTTTCTCCCGGTAGGAGAAAAATACACGTAAATGAATTTCAAATTTGTCAGGAACCACGCCACGATCGTACTATATGTATATTTAAATTCACACGCGATCTCATCCCCCAAATGAAGTTAAATATTTTTATACATATACTCTTTTTCACGTACTTTGAAAAAAAATTCATGTGCAAATGAATATTCGAAATTTCGGGAGCCGTGCCACGACCGCGTTATATCCGAATTCGCGTTATCGCGGGGTTCCACTGTATTTATATGTTTTTATGTTTAATTGAAAGTTTGTGTGCTTATTTGTTTGTATGTTCACTTGTATGTTTGTATATTTGTGATTTTATGTTTTATCTGTTCAATACTTTTTACATATTGTTTATTCCGACAATTGTTTTTTTTTTTCAATTTCTTGTTTGTCCAACTTATCAGATCGTACACTTTGCTTTCAATTTATCGTCGTCGTATTTTGATTTTCCGATTTCTTATTTATCCCCACAACATTTTACAACTTGTTGTCTGTATTTCTTCTTGTCCAATTTCTTGTTTATCCGCACAGTATCTTACGGAATGTTACCTATGTTTTTTCTTTTTCAGTTTCTTGTTCATCCACACAGCTTTTTAACATTTTCTGTCCACATGTTTTTCCAAACCAAAATGACGTTTTTTCGGGTCCGCATATTAAAAAACACAATTCCCAAACGACATTTTCTCACTTTTTGTATTCGTACAATTTTTTATTAAGTTTCTTCTCTTTCCATACAACTGTGATGACGTCATGTTTGTCTTTGCATCAGTCCTTTTTTTTTTTTTTTAATTATTATCAGTTTGTATCTCTGTTTAAATGTTTAGGTTTCTCGTTTGGTCATCAAGTGAGCATGCTTGTATCCTTTCCTAAAAGTATACCTCATGTTCGTTCCCTGCCTCTTTCTAATGGTATACCTCATGTTCGTTCCCTGCCTCTTTCTAATGGTATACCTCATGTTCGTTTCTAGCTTCTTTCTAATGGTATACCTCATGTTCGTTTCTAGCTTCTTTCTAATGGTATACCTCATATTCGTTCCCTGCCTCTTTCTAATGGCATACCTCATGTTCGTTTCTAGCTTCTTTCTAATGGTATACCTCATGTTCGTTCCCTGCCCTTCCAAATAATATACCTCCTATTCGTTTGTTGCCTCTCTCTAATAATTCGCTCCTAGCCTCTTTCTAATGGCATCCTCCTATTCGCTCCTAGCCTGTTTCTAATTACATACCTCCTATTGTTTTCAGCCAAACCTGACTCCGAAGATACCGTTGGACAAAATGGCGACTTTCCGTCGGAGAACGTAATTCACGTGGGGCTAAACAAGAACGAGGGCACAATCACAGACAGTGGCTCACCTCATTTCAGTCTTAGCCTGGGGCTGCTACTCCTGACTGTCTTAGTCACCGCCAGGCTATGGCGGTAGTGCAGGAGCTCGCACGTGCCGTGTGCGCATGCGTGCGTGCGTGCGTGTGATGAGAGTCGTGACGTCGCGGAATGGTGATAATGCGGAAGACGACGACGTTGAGACTGTTGCGGAGACTGCTGTGCGTGCATGTGTGTGGACTGCGTTAGCGGAGTAGCGTGAGGCGTGTGAAACCTTAGCGTGTAACATGAAAGCTAACTCGACTCCTTATCCCTACCCCACCCCACCCCACCCCACCATATTCATCGTGCATGGAGAGTTGGGATATGTCTCGCGAAATCACGGAGCACCATACCGGCAGCCAAAGTGCATGTGACCTTGGTAATGACGAACAATTCGAAAGAGAGTGGATTTTATTTTCTTATCTCATTTCAGCTTGTACTAAGCTCGTTGATGATGGGTGTGTGGGTCGAGATTCCCAACAGAAGTTCAGAGGACACAAAGTTCAGCACCGGGGAACATTAGTAGAAGTCACGTTGCTATTTTTACTCTGGAATTTGGTCCAAAGTAATGATGTTGATGATTACGATGATAACGATGATGGTTATTATAAAGCAGTGGACATTTTCTCAGTGAGCAGTAATCAGGTTGTGCGCAGTTTGGGTGAGAGACATTAGGCAACGCTTTCCTGTCTTCATCGTCCTCTTGGTGTACATGTATTCTTTGTTAATGTCCATCCTTAGGCCGAAGTACTGCTCCTACACCCAGGAGCTAGGAACTACTAGTGTGTGGTGGTAGGGGTTTGCTCACTCTGAATGGATGACAACGACTACGATGTTGTGGTGATGATGTGCAGACGCATAGACGTTTTTCTTTTATAAAAAAACTAAACACATAAATGTAAAAGAAAGGTTAAAAAATAACAGAGAGCATCCAAACCACAACAATCATGCCTTGAATAGACAGAGACTCATACCCTTAAATGTGCGGAGATTCAACTGTGTTTGCGTGTGTTTGTGTGTGCGTGTGTGTGTGTGTGTGTGTGTGTGAGTGAGAGAGAGAGTGGTTGGGTGCGCATGCAAAAAACGATGTGCTTATTAAATCCGTATAATGCTCTGTCCCTGCTTTTTTTCTTTTCCGTGTCTTGTCTACTTCTCCCTCACACGTACTCTAGAAATCGTTCTGTAATTGTAATTGTTGATTGTGATGACGTCGACGAAACTTGCCATGTAACTTCCACAGCAATGCTGACTGGTGCATTATTATCCAGATAACTTGCCAAGAATGACCTTCACGTGCGCTCTCTACGGGAGTGATGCTGGAGCTTGTTCTGAACTTTTTTCTTGTGACGGATGAAGAGCTAGTAGAGTGCCGTGTGCTACAAGTGACCAATCAGTGTGGAAGTGCTTTTATATTTTTTTTAATGTATTGACCAATGAAAGTGCTTGTTGTATCTGTGATTCAATTTGTTCTATATTTTTTACTGAGCACTTGTTGACTGCTAAGGATTTACTGAAATTAAAAAATATATTATGATGATTATTATATATATATATAAATATTATGATTACATATAAACATAGATTCAGATTTTTATGTTTAATGATTACGATTTCGTTAGTATGCACCAATTATTTATTTTTTTTTTATTTACTACACTTGCGTATTTGAATGCTTGTTTGCCTGAATTATTTAATAAATCATATTTTTAAACTGTGTACTCAAGAGAGATATCGAAATAAAGTAGCTACTCACGGTCAAAGTTTATTAATCACATTAGTAAATTATGTACTCAAGAGAAATAAAGAAATTATGTTCATCACAGTGACCACTCGCGGTCAAAGTTTCCATATCATTGTCTTAAATTGTCTCCCCCCCCCCCCCAAGACATGAGAAGTAGAGAAATAATTTTCAATGTCTGCTCGCGATATGTATCTTGAAAATGAGTTTTAAAGCGGCTATTCACGGCATATGTACAAAGAAGAATCCACGATCTTAACTCACGAGAGGCATGGCACGCCTTCACGCACGATGGCTCTTCTCCATGCATGATTGATTAATCGAGTCATAACTTACTACCATTTAGATAAGAAGATGACTAAACAGCATTCCGATCGCCATATTTCTGTCATGGATTGGGCGTAAACCGGTTTAATATTTAATATATTCTTTCAACTGATGCTAATGTTACTATACATTTGGTCAAAGAAAGAATTTGGAGAGACGATAGCTTCCAGTTCAGAATATGTTTGGTTTTGTTCCTTTTTCAGTAGTTCGAACTAGTGGGTAGAAAGTAACTGTCAGCATTAATCAGCGCATGAACTGATCAGAAGTCGTTGTGAGAGCTAGCCGCTTTCTTAGACTGCGAAAAATCAAGGGCGATGATGCAGTACATGGAGAGAGGAAAAGATAAGACTCAGTAGAAAATTCCATTGTGCGAACTTAGTGCAGTCAGTCGACAGTGTTGTGTCATGTGTTTTTCTGCCTCGCCTTCCACTACCGACTTTTGTCGATCCCACTTCATCGTTCTTCAGCATTTCCGATTTTTTATCGGGTCCCATTTACATCGTTTGCCCAGCATTTCTGTTTTGCTTGGATCCCATTTACATCGTTTTCCGAACATTTCCGGTTTCTCTCTGGTCCCATTTCACTTTTTGTTTTAATAATAAAAAAAAAAAGGCAAGTTAACCAGCTTTTGTTGTCATTTAACTAGCTTTATACGATCATGTTTTCTTGTCAAGGGTCAAGGGTCGGCCGCGCGCGATCTCTTACGCCAAATCATTATTTCTGTGCTTGAGGTCAAGGGTTGCCCCGCTTGCCTGACGCATTATTATTGTTTTGTGGTTTTCTCCACTTAATTGTTGTAAACAACCAACTAACAGTTATAATTAACAGTTGACTATCCTGTACGTACACAATCGTGAGCGACTGATTAGTTGTTTATTTTTAAAACAAGAGCGGAACAAATTGGGATGAGAGGATTATACTAGAGTGAAGAAAATTGTTTGCTAGTGATTTTGTCTGCGTGTGTGTGTGTGTGTGTGTGTGTGTGTGTGTGTGTGTGTGTGTGTGTGTGTGTGTTTAAAATAGTATATTCTTTAGTTCCTTGGCCTTCTTCCACTATTTTGAGGATACATATTATTGCATATATATCTATATATAGGTACACGTGTATATATATCTATATGTGTTTGTTTGTGCTTTTGTGTCTGGTAATGCGTGTTTGATGACTGCTTGATAACTCCAGGAGTGAGAGTCTGTCTGTTCGTGTTAGAAAGTTAAACATGTAGTCCTGCAAACAAAAACAAACAACTCTGTATATTTTGTATATATCGCCTTAATTGTGTACGCAAGAACGACGAGGGAGGAGGGGGGTGTTTATGTTTACCTAAGATCACGATAGCTATATCACTTTCACAGCAACATTAACTAACTGGTTAATCATCAAAATTATGTGTATCATCATTTTGACGTACAGTGTTTATCTATTATCATTGCATGTGGTTGGGATATTGGTACATAAGTGTTTATCAGCACGATCATTGCGTGTGGGTTAGGAATAATTAGGTACATGAAATGCTTATCAGCACGGTCAATGTCTTTGGTTAGGAATAATTTGGTACATGCCGACACTTTTATCAAACTCTTTCTGCGAGTAACTCCAGTACTTGTAGAAGTTATCAAACTCTTTTTGCGAGTAAATCCAGTACTTGTAGAAGTTATCAAAATCTTTTTGCGAGTAACTCCAGTACTTATAAAAGTTATCAAACTCTTTTTGCGAGTAACTCCAGTACTTATAGAAGTTATCAAACTCTTTTTGCGAGTAACTCCAGTACTTATAGAAGTTATCAAATTCTTTTTGCGAGTAAATCCAGTACTTGTAGAAGTTATCAAAATCTTTAAAATCAAATCTTTGCCACATCTGGTAAGACAAACAAAAATGTAAAAACGATTTAATTATCAAGCCATTTTTCTTAACACTATGATAGCTTTTTAATAGCTTATTTTCATACATCTTTATACGTAACATGATGCTAATTAGGTTCAATAGTTCGATTTCTTGTATTAACATTTATATTTACTAAAATAATCTTTCTAGGCATGCATACTTGACGTTGCTTTATATGCAGTTGCAAAGTGGAAATTATAACAAGTGTTTAAATAATTTTAAACTCATCTCACTCCTTCACCCTAATATCCCCTAGTATCCCCAACCCACCCCTTATACAATACAGCAAAGCCTCTTTTTTTTTTTTTTTTTTTTTTTGCGCTTTCAATGTCCGATCCACAGTTCTAATTTAATCGCCTCATTTTCATTAAAAGGATTTGGTAAGTATGCCCCCCCCCCCCACTCTCACTCCACCTAGGCTCCCACACATCCAGAAATAGTTTTTATCAATGTCACCATATGGCGGTGGTCACGAAGGGTGTGTAAAACGTGTAAACGGGGGGGGGAAAAATATTTATTATGAAGATATCGAAAGTTCCTATCGACCCTCTCGCCATATGCTACTTAAAAAAGAACCACACCCACCACTGCCCAGCACTGTACAGCACCCTCGTCTTGCAGTTGAAACAAATGCGCATTGTTTGCCACCGATTATTAAATACTACTGACCAATTATTCGCTCCAGAGAATTATGACACTGTATTTCATGCATTCAGGCAACGGCTCACTGTTAGAATGCTATTAAATTCAGTCAGGTCACCAGGATTGATATTCTATAGTCAGGCCACGGCTCGTTGTTAGAATGTTATTAAATCCAGTCAGGTCACAGCTCGCTATTAGAATGCTATATATTAAATCCTCACGGCTCGCTGTTAGGGTGGTATTAAATCCAGTCAGGTCACGGCTCGCTAGTTAGGGTGCTGTTAAATCCAGCCAGGTCACACAGCTCGCTGTTAGGGTGGTATTCTATCCAGTCAGGCCGCGGCTCGCTGTTAGTATGCTATTAAATCCAGTCAGGTCACGGCTCGGTGTTAGGAAGGTATTAAATCCAGTCAGGTCACGGCTCGGTGTTAGGAAGGTATTAAATCCAGTCAGGTCACGGCTCGGTGTTAGGAAGGTATTAAATCCAGTCAGGTCACGGCTCGCTGTTAGTATGCTATTAAATCCAGTCAGGTCACGGCTCGCTGTTAGTATGCTATTAAATCCAGTCAGGTCACGGCTTGGTGTTATTAAATCCAGTCAGATCACGGTTTGTTGTTATGAGTGCTATGCTACCCAGTCAGACCACAGTGTGCGAGTAAAAATTCAGCAAGTGACCACACCAATCGATACTTAGCTATAACAATCCTAATATCGGATTCTTATTGTCAGTCATTCAGTCAGTCACGTGATGGCTGGAAGATGATGTGCAATTAGCAAATGGACATTCGTAATTCTGTCTGTACTGTGCGAATCGTGTGCTTATTTGCCCTCGAGTTTTCTTCTCGTGCTTGTATGTGTGCGTGCGTGCGTGTCTGCGGTAATGAGATCGGTGGTCCCGTTCTTAACCTTGCATATCACTTTTGAAATATTTAAATTTAAAGAAAATAATATTTGAAAACAAACAGCACTGACGGTGCAGGCTACCGGAATAAAATTAAACCATATCAAGCGCTGGTATATCTTTGATCACGTTGCCTCAGCTCACTCGTAACAAGTAGGCCTGTTTGCCGTGTTGTAGTTCTTTATGTGTTCGTGTGTGTGCGCATGTACGTAAGCACTTTTCGCACGGGTGTTTCTGGGTATGAGAGAGCCGCGCGCATCACATGACTATGGAGAGATTCCTCATGTTGACGGAACGCCGGGAGATCGCGTTGTTTATTTGTTTGTATCATGCCCGTTCTGTAGAACCATTTAATCACAAATTTTGCATCGTTTACAAAAAATGATTGAGGTGTTGGGGGGTGAGGGGTGGAAGAGGGACTGTATTTGTTCTCAGAATAAACTTCGGGTGTTTAACATCATTTTAGGGCGATTTTGTAGGGATAGAAACGGCTGGGGTTGAGGTGGGTGAAGGAGTTTATATATTTTGTCTTTGTAGTAAATTTCTTTTTTAAATTTAAAAACATATACTGGAAAGAAAAAATGGGTTGGAAGAGGAGAGAAGAATTTTACGAAATTTCAACCCGCTAGCTAGCAGTGAAAAAGGCTGTACATTTCCAGGGATGATTTATTCAAGCTTACGTCAAGCTATTCATAATTTACGGGCATGGGCCCGTTAGAAAGCGCAGGAAAGAACAACAAGGGGACTTAAGCCATGTGGCAAAATTGTTGGCTTCCTATTTCCCACAGCGGAGGTTTTCATTTCTGCCCATTTATGGACTCGCCTAGTCATTATACTAATTTAAAGAAAACACAATCAACTCTGTCGCATTATTAGAAGATGTTCAGGAGATTATAGAAATCGGTTTGGTGGTGGGGGGGTGATTTTTTTGTGTGTGTATTGTGTGATTTAAAACATGTAAGTTTTACACAACAGACCTAACTCTGCGGAAATAGACTTCAGTTGTCATTTTTATAACTAGACCATTGTCATTTTGTTTTCAGGAATTTTTTTCCCCATTTAATGAACGCTCTACAAATTGTATATCTGACACTATTATAATTACCGTTCTTACCTGTATCTAGCCGCGTTGCGTAGACTTGTATTGCGTTTATATATTCAGGTGTGCAAGTATCAGTTCTCACACTCGTTGTCAAATAAAATTACTTTACACTCATTGTTAAATAGGCATTGTCACGCTCATTGTTAAATAGGATTTGTCACGCTCATTGTTAACTAGGAATTGTCACAATCATTTTCATGCAAGACTACTGTCGTTCCCTGACTGTTGAAATACGGCTGTTTTGAAAAATTTTGTACACTATGTCACTGATAATGTATGTCTGCAATTGGAATAAATGTATATATAATTTGAAATTAATTTCATGTTGTTCATTTTCCTTTTTTATAATGAGATTCGGTTGTAAGTGAACACTCGTCAGTTGTCAAAGTGCGTTATGTCGTATAGTGCGTTGTTTGTGAACACTGTTCGACGGTAGAAGAGTGTTTTGTTGTATAGTGTGTTGTATGTGAACACTGTTCGACGGTAGAAGTGTGTTTTGTTGTATAGTTTGTTGTATGTGAACACTGTTCGACGGTAGAAGAGTGTTTTGTTGTATAGTTTGTTGTATGTAAACACTGTTCGAGGGTAGAAGAGTGTTTTGTTGTATAGTGCGTTGTATGTGAACACTGTACCAGAATGTTTTGTGTATATCTATTTAAATTATGTTCAACTGTACCACAGTAAGTTGTGTTGTTTAGATATATAAACACTCTCTGCTGTCAGAGAGGTTTTGTCGTTTAGTGTGTTGTATGTGGACACTGTTCGGCTATAGAAGGGTGTGTGTTTATTTGTATTCATGTAGTGCGTTGTATGTGAACACCGACGGTAGAAGGGTGTTTTGTTGCATAGTGCGTTGTTTGTGAACACTGTACCAGAATGTGTTTTATTGTATAAATAGTTTAAACACGGATTAGCTGTACCAGAGTGGGTTTTATTGTATAAATATTTAAACACTGTTCAGTTGTACTAGAGTGTTTTGTCGTGTAGTTTTGTTGTGTTGTTCCGCTCACACTCACTCACCCCAGAAGCCGCAAGAGACCTTTCATCTTCTCGACGTTCTCGGCCTTGGTCTGCTTCTGGGGGATTTTTGTCGTGAGTGTAGTTAGTGAGTGATATGCTTGACAGGGGGGTCAGCGTTAAAAGAAAAATGATTTGCCAATTAGACCGTTACACATTTATACTTAAACAACGTTCGACGTGGAAAACAAGAATTCACAAGTCAGTTGGTGTTGTATACTACATTTATATGTAAAATTAGCAATCAAAACAAAATTCGCCAGTCACAGGTTTTTGTATACTACTGATGTACGCAAAACTAGTGTTCCAAGCAGGCAAAATGTGTTGCACACTCAAGTCATAAATTCAGTGCAATGCTTTCAAAGAGTGTTCCACATTTCTGTTATAAATACAAAAACAAAATGCATTGCATCCAAAGAGCTAGGCACATTTCTGTTATAAATACTAAAAGTACAATACACCCAAAGAGTGTTCCACATTTCTGTTATAATACAAAAACAAAATGCAATGCATCCAAAGAGTTAGGCACATTTCTGTTATAAATGCAAAACATGCAATGCACCCAAAGAATGTTGCACATTTCTGTTATAAATACAATGCACCCAAAGAGTGTTGCACATTTCTGTTATAAATACAATGCACCCAAAGAGTGTTGCACATTTCTGTTATAAATACAATGCACCCAAAGAGTGTTGCACATTTCTGTTATAAATACAATGCACCCAAAGAGTGTTGCACATTTCTGTTATAAATACAATGCACCCAAAGAGTGTTGCACATTTCTGTTATAAATACAAAAAATACAATGCATCCAAATTTTGTTGTCCACTACAAACAAGTGAAAACGTTCATAATCAACTGATATTAATCCGCTAATCCAAGTGCTGGTCCCCCATAAATTAATGAATAATTTGAACAACACAACAATTGAGGTAGCTCGTATATGCCACAACCCACCACCACCACCACCACCCAGAGGAAGGAACTCCTCACAATTAATGGGACAAAGACAAAAGTCGGGTACGATGACTACAATGATGAATTTTACACGAAGTGAAGATGACAAGAAATGACGATGCAAGATGGGTGAAAAAAATTAATAAAATATTTTTATATAAAAATAAAAGAAAGGAAACAACAATCAAATTACAAATTCCACAGTATCTATTAGTTTAATCAGAGAAACTTTTAATTCACCAGTACAAGTGTGTATATAACATAAACAGTATTGGAGACAAATATTAACATTCAACCAGAATATTTCACCAGTCAGTATTTATTCTACAGCCATAACTGTAATAAATACAATATTCAAATTAGAATCACTTACTAGTCTAAGAGTGTTATGCATGCACTTTATAATTCGTGAACAAGCCGAGCAGGTTACACAATGAACACTTGACACATACCAGGAGCACACTTGATGTACCATGAACAGTCTGAATAATTTAATACCCGACATACCATGAATGCACTTTACATACCGTGAACAGGCCGAGCAGCTTACAACTACATATCAAGAACAGGCTGATTAATGTCATGTCTTTGTCATGAGGGACCATTATTAATCCTAAAAACTCCACATTCAGTTAAATATTCTCCTAACATGGGCTTTGTTACATACAACATTTACCACAAACGTGCTTCGCTTATGGACTGTAACTACATGAGAACACAAGGCCGTGTATTTAGGTAGACTGTACGGCACCAGTCCCTTCCAAGAATGATATCTCATCAATAGTCTCAATGCTTCCTATTGGAACAGACTCTGTGTCAATTAGACCAACAGCCAATCATAAAGCCTGTAAGAGTACAATGGCGCTCGTGCAGTCATGGGTTATACAAGCTTTCTAAGAATGAGGTCGTAACAGGTCTGTATCTGTTATTTATTGAAGATCACAAATAAGCCTTCATTTATTTTATTAACTTCCTAAAATTTTCACTTTACTCTTTCCTCACCCCCATTCTTGTTGTTGTTGTTGAAGTGTCTGCTAAATTCTTCAAAGCATTTCTTAAAAAAATATCTCAGCGCTTCCTCAAATCCTCCTCCGACCACTGATTACTGTATATACCAATGTCTATGCATTTCTATGATGAAGTAGCCTTTAAAATCGCATCTAAATCAGATAGGGTCAGACTGTGGGCTAGCGAATGTCTGAAAGATGGCTGACTATTCAAATCCTAAGCAGGCTGACCCCGAGAACTCGTCTGGTGCTAAACGAAGAGTGCCGTTCCAGAATGAGAGTTAATTCCCTTTGTGTCGAGCTGAGCTTAAAGTGTGACGAGCCCAGACACATTCATTCGGAATATTTTCAGTTTCTTTAAGGATAAAATCCTCAGAGAAAACTAGGGAACAGGTGAATTAATTAAGGAATAGTACGGTAGTCGAATCATGTCAAAAATTTGGATGTTTCTGAAATTAAATTAAATTAAATTAAATTAAACTTAAATGTTTGCTAGTTGTCAATTGTTTTTAATTTTAAAATAAAGTTACTGAATTGTAATTTTTAATCCTTGAAACTTTAAATCTATTTTAGAAATATTTAATTTGTTTGTAAGTTATTTTTCTTATCTCTCTCTTTATTTCTTTCTCTTTCTCTCTCACCAAGCAATATAACAGGATCTATAAACAAACTATATAACACATATCTCGAACACGTTTACAGATGGAAAGCTGGTCATTAAGTTGGCTTTGCATACCATAAGTTTTAAAATATAAAATGGCAGATAAATTAAAAGATACGTTTGTCTTTAGGAGGACAAAATAAAACAATAGACAAAATCGTCCATAAAGAAATATAACTAAACACTCTTAACAACTTCAAAAAGAACGGAGACATTTTGTCTCAAGGTCCATAAAAAATTGGCCCTATGATCCCACATGACCAAGGATGTTCAAGGCCCAGCAATATGCGGTCGTTGGACCACAGTGGCCGAGCAACAGTCCAGCAGGGTGTGAGCTTCAATATCCTGGAGTGGGAAAAAAATCCATCTGACCGTAACCTTGAGCCCGAGAAGAAATGGTGCAGCAGGCTGTCAAAAAATCAGATGTAATCACACGATTGGTTTTCTCAATCATCCTGACAAGGGAGAGTCGTAGGCAACTAGTCATGACAGGGGAGAGCACGCAGGCAGAGAGTATGTGCTAAAACCGCCTTACAATTTTCGGTCCGACGATCATACGTTTGTTGCCTAATTAAAACAAGAAAGTGATTCATACTTGGCCGATCGTTTGATAGAGGAGGATAGAAAGAGATCAGGGGTGAGGTGGGGTGATGGTGGAAAGGAGGGGGGGTTATGCTGCTCGTGCCGAAGGCAAGGGGAAAAAAATACTTCATTACAGGCCT
Organism: Sinotaia quadrata; assembly: GCA_028829895.1. Lineage (NCBI taxonomy): Eukaryota > Metazoa > Mollusca > Gastropoda > Architaenioglossa > Viviparidae > Sinotaia > Sinotaia quadrata. The sequence continues at coordinate 47,765,793 of CM054184.1, read as the reverse complement.
AGATCAAATCGAAATTTTTGTTGCAAAAATGAATTCCCACTTGTTCGACAACACTTCCGAGAGAGCTACAATTAGTTCAATCAGTGCACGCACGTCTCCGCTTTTTGTTAATATATTATTGCTAGTTGGAGAAATAATTATTAAGTTTCCCCTGCAATAACAATAACTCGTTATAATTCGTTATTATGACTCATTCGTAATACAAAAAAAAAGATCCTTTATAAAATATAGTCTGTTGGTGATCTAGGTTTCTATTTACTATATTATATCATCAATAGTGTATAAACAAGGCCATCATTTATCTACGTACTTTTTTCTTGTAAGAACTAGGTCTTCACTTAGCAACGTATTCTTGTCCATTAAGAACTAGGTCTTCACTTAGTTTCGTATTCTTGTCCATTAAGAACTAGGTCTTCACTTAGTTTCGTATTCTTGTCCATTAAGAACTAGGCCTTCACTTAGCAACGTATTCAAGTTACAAGTTCTTGGAATGTAATACATTTTAGAATATAATGTTCCTTTGAATGATACAAGTTCTTGAAATGTAATAAATTTTAGAACATAATGTTTTTGGAACATCACAACTTCTTGGAATGTAATAGATTTTAGAGCCGAATGTTCCTTAACAAATGAGTTATGGCAAGTGAAAAGTTTTTACAATGTAACGTCTTTGGAACATAACGTGTCCTAGCTTATGTACAGTGTCTATAATATAACAAGTCTTGCAGCTGAAATGTATGCCTGGAATATTCCTTCAGACACCCGAATAAGCCTGGGGACTATTTCCGAGTGAAATTATAATGGCTTCTTCAGCTGAACTGAGACCTCAGGGTGTTTACCTTAATCTCTGCATGTGCGCTATGGACACATTCATTTGCGCACGTGAAAGACAATTTAGACGTTTGTTGTAAAATTTAAAAATAAAGTTTATTCCAGACAATCCCATGTAAGTAACAGGGAGTCTTGGAGACTCGTTTGACAGTATGATGTGGACATACTCGGTAACACTCGTTTGACAGTATGATGTGGACATACTCAACACGCAATAACACTCGGTAACACTCGTTTGACAGTATGATGTGGACATACTCAACACGCAATAACATTCGTTTGACAGTATGATGTGGACATACTCAACACGCAATAACACTCGGTAACACTCGTTTGACAGTATGATGTGGACATACTCAACACGCAATAACACTCGTTTGACAGTATGATGTGGACATACTCAACACGCAATAACACTCGTTTGACAGTATGATGTGGACATACTCAACACGCAATAACACTCGTTTGACAGTATGATGTGGACATACTCAACACGCAATAACACTCGGTAACACTCGTTTGACAGTATGATGTGGACATACTCAACACGCAATAACACTCGGTAACACTCGTTTCTCGCGAGACTTTTTCTTATATTTGCATAATTTCTATTTTTTCCTCCTCCTCATGGTCATCATTAGAAAATAACGTATCAATATCAATATTAATAACTACATCAATATCAACAACTACAGCAACATCAAAGATTACACAAAAAAAACATAACAACTACCTCAACAACTCTGTCAATAGCAACATTATCATCAACGTCAATATCAACTACATCAATGTCAACAAATATATAAAATCAACAACAAAGTAATAACATCAATATCAACAAGTACATCAGCTACATCAACAATAACATTATCGTCATGTACACTCTGATGTCTATATACTTGTGATGAAACATTTCGATATTATATGCTGCAACCACATCAACAACAAATACACGAATACTTGAGTAATTCTTTTTGTACGTGTTTTAGCATGTATGAATCTTAACTCATTCTATATGTGTGCTTTACTAACGTACTTAGTAAGTAAATATATTTGCTATAGTTAGTACTCTTTCAAGTGTTTTAGAAACTTGGTAAAGTGCCTTTAATAATTATGTAAATATGTTTTAGTAATTAATATTAATTTTGTTTGTATGGTTTGGTATTTATGTATATTCTGTAGTAATTATGTCTAAGCTTAAGTAATTCTGTACCTATGTTTTAGTGATTTTGTCTATACTGTAGTAATTATAAATTTTGATAATTGTGTTTATCTGCCTTAATAATTCTTTCTATATTTTAGTAATTCAATGTTTTAATAAATTTGTACGAATGCATAGATAAATCTTTAATTTAGTAAATCTGTACATTGCTTTAGTAAATGTGTATGTGTTTTTTTAGTAACTCTGCTTTAGTAATTCTCTCAATGTTTTAGTAAACCTGTATGCATGAGTGACACAACGCCACCCTTGTTATTGGTTTTGAGTATTATAAATCATCCATAACTAATTACAAGTGAGGAAAATCTTAAATGATGTTATTAGCAATTCTCCTGAAGACACAACTCGTCTCTCTCACATGGCGAATATGTGGATGCTGTAAACATTTTCTCTCTTCCACAACATTAAAGACAAAAATTCATTGTAATACAATATTTCTGAAAGTGGAAAACTTCTTAAGAAAGGAGAAGATGAATCTGTCTTTAATCTATATTTAGAGACCCCCTACCCACCCACGATATCTCCAACATATGGGTACCAATATGTGTAAGAAGGTCAATATATTTATTAAATCAACAATCAAATATACATATAACAAATAAAATGGAAAGTTTACGTGACATCAATATTTCCACTAAACTGTATTCAAATAATTTCAATGCGTATACAGTCTTATATCCTAACACATAATTCAACAGATTTGTGTCAATATAAATCACAGAATAAAATTCTTATCAGAGAACAGAAATGGATTTATTAAAAATAAGCAATAATAGTTTGTACATAACTTTGTCTACGTGATGCTGCAATAGTCTTTCTCAAGCTTTCATAATGAAGTCACAAGCTTATTGTTCACCATACAAGTGTCAGTTCTTCAGGTGTTTCACTTTCACGCTGTAGAACACTGATGAGCCGCTATTCTCTCGAGACTAATCTGGCACTCCTTCGCCATATTACTTCCCTCAAGCAGAACAACAATGTAGCAATTTCCAGTAACTTCCCTGTATCAGAAATTCCACTTTGTAGTTGAACATTTTTTGCTACATTTAACAGAGTTCAATGTATCCTTACAGGATACACTGGGTAGATGTTTCTCGAATCTACCACGGTGGTAACAGTTTATAAATCAGTAAATTGGGAGATTCTAGTAAAAATAAAATAAAAGGGCTGATTCTTCCCTGTAAAATATAATCAGGGAACAAACACTAAGTTTTCCAGTTTATTCTTCCCTAACTCTTTTCTTTCTTACATTCAAGTCTCAGATTATAGTTTCTTGGCATAATATTAGTTAGGCAAGCAAAACCACACACCTTTGGCAGTAATATAGATGGTAATTTCATTCTATGGATAACAGGCGATATTGTTAGTAGTATGATTATACTTTATTAAACTCGGGGAGACAAAATACGATGGTCACCTGCATTCGACTAACAAAAAAAAACAGGTGTGTTTCTGGTATATTCGTTCACGTGGCTGAACTTCACCTTGATTGGTTAGTTTAGTGAGTTGTCTGGAATATTCATTATGTTTCCAGCCTGTGGATAAGATAAGATTGTTGTCTTTATATGACAAGTGATGCTGTTAAGTAATGATGTTGTAATCTATAATAATAGAGGATTCTTTTGGCTACAAAGTTATTTAATAATATTCTGTTGCTTGTTTGATTTCATGCAACAATAGTAAAGAATTAAAATTATTATTGACTTTGGATTAGTGATATTACAAGAACTGTGTAGAGCTTTCACAATTACCAAAAAGCATGTAAATGTATGTTTAAAAAGTTAGGTTACAAGGACTGTTATTTATCATTTTGTCTAGGGGGTGGGAGGTGATCTGGAACCCAGATTCTTAGTTCAGGAGTACAGCTGATTGCTAGCCTGATACTAAAAGAGGGCAACTCGGAATTATCGCGTCAGAGGAATGCTGACTCAGAATCAATTTGGTTCAATACCTTGCGACTTTACCATTATCTGTCTATCACCGCCGACAATTCAGTTCAGTCAAAAAGGAAGACAGGCTCAGCAACCTTGTGCACTAACTAACAAACTACAGTGGGGGTTATAACGCGCGTTCGCTTCTAACTCATCGTAACTTGTAATTTTTATTTTATTATTTTTTTATCATTAAATTATTGTTACTCTCTCGACATATTAATTAATTCTTTGAACGACAGTTAATTGGGATTAGCTGGAGTGGGCCGTGTATTGGATGACTGAATGTCAAGCTAGTTATGAGGGGGAGATAACTTCTGCGATCCCAAACGTAACATTAACTAGTCTGATCGTCATTGTATTAAGTTTAATCATTTTTCCACTAGATTATTGCAACAGGAGTTAACATAGTGATAAGAGTACATTAGGCCGCGGGGCAATTATTAGTATTGACCTTGAACTTCAAATAATCCAAATCTCTATAATTAAATCTAAACAGTCATATACAACCCACACGTAACAAGCATATACTAATAATGAAAATTAATATTAATGCATATAGTGTAGTAATAATAGATTTAATAGTACTACATAGAATATATTAATAATTGAATTTTACATTTAGCCAAAGCATTTACTAATAATGGAGGTCAACATTAATGAACAGAATGTATTGTGACAGAGTAAATTTGCCTCTCTCTATTTTAAAAATTAATTGTTATATAAATTGTTAAATTGTCAGAGTAACCCGACATTGGGCATTCCTTATGATGGTAGTTTTGAAAGTATCTGAGTTTAAGTAAATGCTCGAGGCAAGAAAATTCTAGATTTGCTGATGTAATGCAAACTAGTGAGTAGTTTTATTTATATCCAATGATTGTGATTTACGAGAACGATACCAGCCAATGAGCTGAGATTAAAAAGTTTACTTGCTGTAGAAAATTCTATTCTCTGATCAATGAATTTGAAATGGGAAGAAAATTTCTGGTTTTGAAAGGTAGACATTGGCTTGATGGTGAGTTAAACTGACTGATTGAGAAAGGATGGACTTGGAAATATTTAATGTATTTTTGCTATTGATGTGTTGTGCTTGTGTAGAGATGTATTATGTGCGTTGACTTTTATTTCTACAAATGTTTGAACTAAGCTGCTCTCATTTAGTGTGTTGAAACTTGACATTGTTTTGATACATTGTATTTATTATGCCTTGTACAAGTGTCGGGCTAATGAATGCCATTGTTTTGATACATAGTATTTATTATGCCTTGTACATGTGTCGGGCTAATGAATGCCATTGTTTTGATACATAGTATTTATTATGCCTTGTACATGTGTCGGGCTAATGAGTGCCATTGCACTAAGTTCTAAGTTGAGACTGGAATGGAAGAAAGAATGGAGTTATATTGTGATAAACTGGAAACTTAGGTTTGCTTAAAAGTACTGAAATCTAAATCTGTATATTTAGTATTAAAGGTACTGAAATATTGAACTGTGCATTAAGTATACGTATTAAAGGTACTGAAATCTACAACTGTATATTTAGTATTAAAGGTACTTAAATCTATAACTGCATATATAGTATTAAAGATAATGAAATCTATAACTGCATATTTAGTATTAAAGGTACTTAAATCTATAACTGCATATTTAGTATTAAAGGTACTGAAATCTATACTTGTATAATTAGTATTAAAGAAACTTATATGTATATTTGTTTATTTAGTATTAATGGTAATGAAATTTTTACCTGAAAATTTAATATTAAATGCACTGAAATCTATGCCTGTACAGTTAGTATTAAAACACTAAAATTTGTATCTGCACATTTAGTATTAAAACACTGAAATCAATGATGTATATTTAGTAGTAAATGCACTGAAATTTATATTTGTATATTTAGTGTTGACATTCCTACCCTTGACCCTATACATTTAGTACATATAGTGACATTCCTACCCGTGACCCTATACTTTTAGTTATTTTAGTACATATAGTTAAATTCCTACCCGTGGCCCAGTACATTTATTACATATAGTGACATTCCTACCCGTGACCCTATACTTTTAGTTATTTTAGTACATATAGTTAAATTCCTACCCGTGACCCTATACATTTAGTACATATAGTGACATTCCTACCCTTGACCCTACGCATTTAGAATTAATGACGTTCAAACACTTAACTGAAACATAAGGGCATTAGAAAAAAATGTATCTATACAATTAGGCTTCAATGCATCTTGTGAAGTAAGGCAAACGTAACGCATAATTATTATTTTTCGTAAGTTCTAATTTGTAAAAGATTTTATATAATATACCGTAAAAAATACAGCATGTTGTTTAATTTGGTGATCTATTGTCCGAAATCAGGACGGACAATATGTGATGGCAGTTAAAATTAGTTTACCGTCTTGTAAACGGCTTTTAAAAAATGCCGTAGGACGAGGCTGTAGTCGAATATTATCGATTATCGAACTATCCGCATAGCAGAGGAAGGTGTTGAGTTGATGCTGATACTGACGTCACTTCAGACTGATAAACAGATGGCTGGACTTGAGCAAACATGACGGTAACATCCATGGATGACAAATGGTCGTTGAACATTGACATGGGACAGGAATTGTAGGTCAGCTGACAACGGCGAGATTTATGATGACTAATTACTTTAGCTTGACAGAAGATGAACGGGAAGGTAGACTAAGTCACGTGGAAGGTGTGGCCAAGCCACCCACATTAGATAGTGATGGATGTTGTCAAGTAATTTGGTAAGTAAGTGGTTGTGAAAATATATTAAAACAAATTATGTATGTTCATAACATATTTCTTGTATTATTAACTGTTTCTGTTATATACTGGTTTTCCACAACCTTGTGTACCCATTGAGAAACTTCCGTTGAGGATTAAGCTTTAAATGCTGTGGAAAGACTTGTTTACAAGTTCAGGGAAAGTAGGTTAGATCACAGGTGAAGGTCACACCAAAATATATCCATGTATGGTCATTTACTTACCAGGCAATGACGTAGCACTAAGATGTTAGTTGATCTTTACCCCATTGATAAAACCACCAGAATGGGCTGGCCGCATGAGACGCCCACACTGCATTTGCGCCCGACTTACAGGGGTAAGCTAGAGAGCAGCATCCATTGCTATGACTGTGCCTATCCAAAAACACATAGTGCCAGTCCTGAGTTTTACCTCAGAATTCTGATCTGACTGCTAAAATGCTGGTTGATGGGAGTCCGGACTTATTGAAGCCAGGAGCCTAAACACATCACTGAGCAAACAAGCGCGTCTGTGCTGAATCCTTATCACAGCCTGTTGAAGTGCAAGGGGTTGCCAAAGATCATGGAGGTCAGCATGTGTCAGTGGACAACACCAACACGTGTTCAAAAAGCTAAGTCTCAAGGACAGTCAAAATAAATTTTCATGGTGTGGACAGTAAAGTGACTTTTCGGTCACACGATAACATTCTGTATTCACGGAAATCAAATTATTCATTTTCTTGTTTCAAATTTAATTTTATTGTTATTAAATTTTATTGTTAATTTTCTTAACTGTTATCTCTCTATGTTATTACATAAGTGCAATTAATTGACCAAAGGAGAGAGCCACTGGGGGCCGAGCTGTGAATAGAGGAATAAAGAATTATATTTATTAATCTATAAATAAAGGGAAGATAACATTGTGGCAAGAGGTCAACTAACTTATCTGACTAGGTGTTGTGAACAAACAAGCTGAGGTTGTGGCATTGGAAGGGAGATAAGTTAGGCAAGTCCAGCTGTCGCTAATGTTGAGGATTATCCTATAAATTAATATTGATGATTAATGCCTAAATTAGGACAGGGTCGTAAAATGAAAACTGGACATGTGACAGTGGCCAATAATCGCCTCAATAAGGACTACTAGCCAGTAGCTAGCTTGTTAACAAATGACCAATCATTTTTATTAAGCTGCATTTACATATTTGTCCCATGCTTATGCTGTTTCAAAAATTCTTCGCCGAATTTTCAATCAGTTCTCCACAGAACTGATTGAAATTAGTGAAAGGCTGACGTTACAAAACAGATTGAAGTCTGTGAAAGGCTGACATTACAAAACAGATTGAAGTCTGTGAAAGGCTGTTGTTACAAAAACAGATTAAAGTCTGTGAGTTGCAAAAACAGATTAAAGTATGTGAAAGGCTGACGTTACAAAAACAGATTGAAGTCTGTGAAAGGTTGACATTACAAAAAGTTATTTATGTTTATGTTAAATGAGTGATACACCTTTTATCCTTTTCCCTTAACGCGTTTATGTCCAGGTATCCTTGTGTTTAATTTGATTGTATTTTGGTGGTCCTTGGTGTTTCCTTATTCATCATATTTTCCAATCGTCTGCTTGTAGTCTCAAACGGCAGTTTGGAGAAATGTCATTGATTACTTCTTTGCCTGGAAGATAATCGAGATATAAGCCTGGAACAGTCACGTGAGCAGAAAGATTGCTAAAGCAAAACCTTTTCTTGTGCGTGAACTACAAGCTACTCACCAGCAATTCCGAAATATGTGGTGATGTGTTTTGTGTGGCGATGTGTTTGGTGTTAATATGTGTTTGATTTGTGATGTGTTCGGTGTATGATGCGCTTTGTATGGTGACGTGTTTCGTACTATAATGTGCTTTGTGCTCGATGTGTTTTGTGTGATGATATGTTTTGTGGTGGTGTGTTTGGTGTAATGATGTGTTTTGTGTGGTGAAGTGCTTTGTGCGGTGATGCATTTGGTGTGATTATGTTTTTGGTGTTGTGTTTGGTGTAATGATGTGTTTTTTGTAGGTGACATGTTTTGTGTGGTGATGTGTTTGGTGTTGATGATGTGTTTTGTGTGGTGATGTGTTTGCAGTTGATGATGTGTTTGGTGTGGCGATGTGTTTGGTGTTGATGATGTGTTTGGTGTATTGAGGTGTTTGGTATAGTGATATGTATTGTGGTGAAATGTTTGTGCGATGATGTGTTTGGTATGATGATGATGTTGGTTTTATTATTTGTTTGGTGTGACGATGTGATTTTTGTGTGAAATGTTTTGTGTGGTGATGTGTTTCGTGCGGTGAAATGTTTTGCGTGGAGATGTGTTTGGTGTTGCGACCTGTCTTGTGTCGATGTGTTTGTTGTGATGATGTGTTTTGCGTGGTAACATGTTTCGTGTGATGTGTTTGGTGTGATGACGTATTTTGTGTAATTATGTGTTTTGCATGGTGATGTGATTTTTTAGTGTGTTGAGGTGTTTTGTGTGAAGGTGATTTTGTTTAGCGATGTGTTTGGTGTGATGATGTGTTTTGTGCGGTTTTGTGTTTGCTTTGATGATGTGTTTAGGGTGGTGAAATGGCTTTTTCTTGCGGTGATGTATTTGGTGTGATGATGTTTTTGTTGTTATTAGGTGTTTGGTCTAATGATGTAAGGCAACTGTGACATTGCAACAAGTGTAGCTGGAAAAATGAGATTGATTCTCTCAAATTTTGTCGACCTAATTTTGTCGTTCTCTGTGTCTTTTGTCTAACATGGCTGCTCTCGTTTAAACTACACAGAGGCAAAGCCTCGGTTCTCCCTCCCCTCGAGAACGACAGTAAATCATTCTTTTATACTATGTTTTAATTTCCTTTTTTTTAATGACAAGATAAGTGCCCTCGTTTTGCTTGTGCATGTCTTTCTAAAGCATGGCATGGAACACTCTTGCAAACAGATAAGGGGAGGGGGGTGGATGGAGTGGTAAATCACGGATATAATTGACGTCTGGGAGAAAGAGAAAAATAAGGAGGAGAGGCTGTGATTTAAACAAGAAAAAAAATATCCACAACAAAAGATCCCACACGTGTCTATAAATAGATGAGAATTTTAACATTTTCTTTCTGATGCTATGATTTTCTTTTTAAATCTCTCATCCAATAATGAACGTTTTTAATCCCTTGACGTAAGTATTTTACTCAACATGGGTTCGAAAGTTTGCTTTTTTCACAGTAGCATAACGGCGCAAAGAAAAATATTTACTAAAGTGTGAGGTGGGAAAGAGAATCGTTCCTCCCCACTTTCAGTTGCAGGAGGTTACGAACCCTATGACTGTGCATTGAGTGTTCAGGTGCAACGTTTTTAAAGCCCACCTGTATGCCTATATTGTGTGTGTAGTGTCTAATCATGACTTAAGCAGCTGGCACGCTCTAGATAGCAAGAAAGGAAGGACCTGCTGCCCAGTCATACCCGGTCTTGAGAATATACCCAGTATTAGAATTCAAGAAGGGAGAAAGAGTCATGAAGTCACATAAAGTCCCCCGTGTGTTGTCGGAAAATAAGAGGTGACAAAGGTAAAAGACGTTGACATAATGCCATTAGTTTGACTCGAACTGGAAAAACCAATACGATATCACACACGCATGCACACACACACACACACACACACACACACACACACACACACACACAAACACACACACGCACGCACGCTGTCTCCTTTGCTTACACAGAAAATTAAAAATTAAAAAAAATATAAAGAAAACAAGAACTGCACCAGCTGCACTAATATCAACCGAAAAGTCCACACGTTTAGTATGTTCACGTCAGTCAAGTTCAGATAGTGAGAATTACAAGCATTTTTATATTAATAGAAAATAAGAACTAGAAATCATAATAGTGAGAATTACAAGCATTTTTATATTAATAGAAAATAAGAACTAGAAATCATAATCAAATACACACACACACACACACACACACACACACACACACACACACACACCACACACACACACACACACAAGCACACGCACGCACACATTCTCACACACACACTCACACACACACTCACACACACACACATCACACACACACACACACACATACACGCACACACCTCAGATATATATACAACTTAATGCGAGAATTATAAAGTTAACAAAGAAACTATTTTTTAATTAATTAATAAAAGTGTGTTACGTCATTATGACGTTCGATTATGTGTTTGTGTGCACTCATGCATATATACGCGCGCGTGTGTATGTGTTGTGTGTGTGTGTGTTTGTATATTTGTGTGTGTGTATGTGTGTGTTTGTATATTTGTGTGTGTGTGTGTGTGTTTGTATATTTGTGTGTGTGTGTGTGTTTGTATATTTGTGTGTGTTTGTATATTTGTGTGTGTTTGTATATTTGTGTGTGTGTGTGTGTGTGTGTGTGTGTGTGTGTGTGTGTGTGTGTGTGTGTCATGTGGGTTTAAGAAATATGTTTGAAAAGCTTAACCACATTTAAATCCTAAAGTGGCCAACCACAAGTCCACTCACACTCCACATGTATTAGCAAGAATTTGAAAATTAAAGGTATTCTAAATATTAACAATACAAAAAAATATATGGCTGTGAGACCCTAAATCCCAAACTGACATAACAAAGACGACAACAGTTAAAAGGAAAACGTAAATACTTCTGAACTTAGAGATAGATGAAAACTTTATAGAAACAAAGTAATGGTGGCCGAGAGATTATTACAGTCAATGTGATGCAAGTGCACTCTGTCAATTCGATATTTGCTTAGTGTCTACTGCATAAGAGAGTAAAGTCCCCTTTGTCTGTATATTTCTTTAGACTTGCCCAGGCTGGCAGTAACGTTGACTGTGACAGCCTGGCGATTCGCGATTCTCCTATGGGTGTCAGCAGACTGACTCTGTGCTGGCTTAGGGATTTGCATCCATAGGGATTCAGTTGGCTGTGGCATGCCTGACTATCGCTCAGTAGGGTTGAAAGAAGTGTAAGGTATTTGGCATACAGGGTACTAAACGAGTGCCGATTCTTCAACATAGAACTCTTTTACTAAATTTCTAATAGACACTAAAATAATGGTTGATGCAGCAGACTGACATCATTCATACATAGAAGTACGAGAAGATGGACAATAGATGAGTGAAAGAAAAAAAATAGAAAAGAATGAATTCAAATGACAAATATATACAAAAATGAAATGCGTAACCACACACAAGCTTAATCATAGTATTGTACATAGTTCAATCATAACTTCAACCTGACCTAGCTTTCTCTGCAAAAATGTTTTCATCAGTGGAGTTCTGGGAAGAGCTTTCCGAATGACGTTTCTCTGATTTCGGTGGTACAAAACAGTCCGTGCCAGTTACGTGGTCAGTTGGACTAAATATCTGGCGAATTATTACAACTTGGCCTACTAGATCGACCAAGATAGTATAATATCGCCAGTGACCGCTGGAGCCTTTGTGCAAGACTTGAGCTAATGGGTAGATGCAAATAGCGAGATCTAAAGTCGAGCTCTGACGAGTCTAACAATGTTTTGAATTCCTGAAAATCTAAAGATGAATGGAATGTTAGATGGCCACCCCTCGTACCGTCACAGGGTGTGGTGTGTGTTGAATGAAAGAGGTAGTACTGTTGTCGAACGAATATGTTCTTAGCGTTAAGTGATGTTTAGAGGAAACCATATATTGGAGAGTACCCAATTCTATTTTCTGGAGCTAACTCACCATGAATGACTGATTTTGTAACTGTCCACTGTTTGCCTGTATGACTTTAACTGTCCACTACTTATCTTTAGGACATTAACTATCCACTCTTATCTATAGACATTATTTGTGGTACTAATTATCTGTAGACTTTAATTGTGGTACTAATTATCTGTAGACTTTAATTGTGGTACTAATTATCTGTAGACTTTAATTGTGGTACTAATTATCTGTAGACTTTAATTGTGGTACTAATTATCTGTAGACTTTAATTGTGGTACTAATTATCTGTAGACTTTAATTGTGCACTTCTTACCTGTATGACTTTAACTGTCCACTACTAAGATTTTAACTGCACTCCACGTATAGCCCTATAGCCTTTAACTGTCCACTAATTACCTATAGGACTTTAACTGACCACTAGTGGATTGTAGGACTTCGCTGCAATGGTCAGGAGTATTAAGTAGTGCAGAATGAGTGTTGGGAACAAATCGTGTTGTTGCTTATTTTCTTGTAGCGGCCGAGCGCCAGATTTGAGACAATGGTAAAATTGTTCGTGCACAGATCTGATGTCCTTTACCCATGCCATTAAGTTGACATGGCCAGTCACTGCTGGTTGTAGCTAATCACTGAAACGTGGACATGAGATGACGATGTCAAGAGCTATAAAGAGCCTTTGCTCAGTTAAATGGAATCTGGTAGTCCTGTCTTTTTTCTCTCCCCCCTCCCCCCCTTTTTTTTTTGGGGGGTGGTGGTGGTGATGGATGGGTGGTAGTGCTGGTGGCGTAGGTTGCGGCAGTCAGGCAATAAGGAACACCCGCCATGCAATCCTTTATCTTCTGGTTTCTGCTCAAAAGTGCAGAATCAGCATCTTTTCGCTCCAAAGTATCAAGAGCAGGAAACACGGGTGTCTGAATAGTGGAGACAAGGTGAGGCCAGGGCCATGACGGAAGAGGATGCGGTGCTCTTCGGTGGTGGATGGGGGTAAGTTGTCTGCTTGACAGAACGGTGTCCGTCTCTCTGCACACCCTGCCAGATAAAACCAGTATGCACGGTCCTTGAGCACAACCGAACTTTTACTGCGACTCGGAACTAGGAGAGAATGGAAACAGCATGTAGGGAAATCCGGTAAATTCCTTTCCATTATTTCCACTCTCTCGACAGTTTCTCTCTGACGATTTCCTTCGTCATCTCCATTAGAGCTAAATAGATTGACTTTTCAGAGTTCCTTACGTGCAGAGACAGGATTCTGAAATATGAACTGAAACAATACAAAGAACTCTGCATGATATTTCACTTTTGTGTCTTTCATTATTCTATATTTCATTATTGTTTGATTTCATTATTGAATATTTAATTATTGTATTATTTCATTATTGTATGAGTGTTTATGCACATTGAGTGATGGACTTGATTACGTCAGCTAGTTATTAACTGTTTATTATTAATTTGAGTAATCCGTGATTAGATAGAGAGTTCGGTGCACTCAGTATGTTTTTAAAAAAACTACCTTTATATCGCCTTGTTTTAATCTGAACATTTATTTCTGTATAAATTGCTAATTTGCTTCATTGTAGTTTATTTAAATAAACTTTTCGTAAATGTTTATATGCTTTCTCTTGATTGGGATATGTATGTGTGTCTTTGTATGTGTGCAATCGTGTGTGTGTAATCGAGAAAAAAGCCAAGTGTATAAGGGCGATCTCTGTGGCCAATGATACATGGATTGATAAGGTGGTTTTAATTTGGTTACACTCAATGCGGGTAGTAAAATTGTTATTTTAAGAATGCACTAAGATTTGACCATCTAGATAGATAGATAGATAGATAGATAGATAGATAGACAGACAGATAGATAGATAGATAGATAGATAGATAGATAGATAGATAGATAGATAGATAGATAGATAGATAGATAGATAGATAGATAGATAGATAGATAGATAGATAGATAGATAGATAGATAGATAGATAGATAGAACAAAAAAAGAATGGAATAAATTGGAGACGTTCTAACACACAAAAATGTAGACAGACAAATTAAAGACATGAATGACAAAGAGGACGGGAAAAGATATCCGGGTACACTACCATAGCAGCCTTGAGGACACCAGCAGGGCAAACATCAACAACCACTCCCCTTTGTTATCAGTCTCGGAATGCGGCGTCTAAGAATGCTGAACTCTGAACTTCTTGTTCACAACCTCTCCTCGACTGCTGTAATCTGTCCGTGAAATCAGTTACATTTGGAAGCGTCGTTAAACCCTAATTAATCAATCAAAGCGGACAATATAGACAGTCACGCCCTGTGTTCAGTCAAGCATGAACAATGGTAGGGTGGTGAGAAAGCGCAAGCAAGCAGTCTAACGTTACCAAACCGTGGACACGCTTGGTTTGTTTCAAAGAAAGATCAGACCAATTAAAGGTTCCCAAAGCAACTCTAATATTACCCCAAACAAATATTAATGTTGAACTCTCCCACACCTAGGAATGCAATCCAATACAATACACAGGCACTTCAGCAAAAGGAGGACAAATTAGTCACCTTAGTAGTGAGTAATATTCATATTCATAGTCACACAAATACACAGGTAAATGCAGAGATATCACTCCTTTAGAATGTAAAGAGCTCTCACTAAATGCATCATATCCTGTTAAGTTATCAAGTTTCATCATATCCTGTTATGTTATAAGTTTCACGGTTAAATAATTACAAACTTTTCTTCTTTACGTTCACTTCTTTTCCCTACAGGAATTGCGTGGAAACTTTTCATCTTCCTGATGTTCTCAGTTTCTGTAGAGCTCCTGTGGGGCCTTCTTCCTTACTCTGTTATTCTAGGAGGGTAGTACTGTTCAAAAAAAAATTGTGGAAGATTTATGGAAGTTATGGAATTAGTTTTCCAATTGCTTGTCATTGTTTACTGTTTACTTACATGCTTTATTAGTGTGTCAATGATTGTATGCATTGTTTTTCCTAGGAATTCTATACAAATATTAACACAATTACAAACTGTTTACAAATTTTGAAATATGTCTGCTCAGTTTCTGACGTTCTGCACTCTAATAATTTTATTGTCGGTCTACACTGTATAATAATGTTATTGTCTGTCTACACTGTATAAAACTGTTATTGTCTGTTTACTCTGTATAATAATGTTATTCTCGGTCTACAGTCTACACTGTATAATAATTTTATTGTGGATCTACACTGTATAATAATTTTGTCAGTCTACACTGAATAATAACGTTATTGTCTGTCTACACTCATAATAATATTATTGTCAGTCTACATTGTATAAAACTGTTATTGTTGGTCTATAATATATAATAATGTTATTCTTGGTCTACACGGTAATTTAATTTTACCACATTTTTCTACACTGTGTAATATCTTTACTGTCAGTTTACACTGTATAATAGGTTTCCTGTCGGTCTACACTGTGATATAATTTTACACACTGGTATACAGTCTGTAATAAGTTTACTGTCGGTTTACACAGTGTAATAAGTTTACTGTTGGTTTACACAGTGTAATAAGTTTACAGTTGGTTTACACAGTGTAATAAGTTTACTGTGGTCTATACTGTAATATAATTTTACCCCATTGGTCTTCACGGTATAATAGGTTTATTGTCTGTTTACACTGTATAATAGGTTTACTGTCAGTCTACACTGTGTAAGAAGTTGACTATCGGCCTACACTCTGTAAGAAGTTTACTGCCAGTCTACGCTGTGTAATAAGTTTACTGTCAGTCTACAATGTGTAATAGGTTTACTATCAGTCTACACAATGTATTATTGCTTATCTCTAAAACTCCAGGTCTATTCTCTGATAAAAACTATCCTGTGATTTGTATTGAATTATCAAATTGTATTTTAGTCATAAGATTGTGAATTATAGAAAGTTTTGAATATGGTTTAGTGGAAATAATTGATATGAAGTAATCAATTTCATTCTATTTGTCATATCTATGTTTGAATGCTGATTTAATAAATGTATTGTTAAATTTATTGACCTTCTTACGCATATTGATAACTTTAAGTTGGAGAAGAAAGTGGGTGGATGGGGGCTCGCTAAATATAGTAAGAAGTTTTCTGCCTTCGGAAAGATTGTGTGACCATAAATGTTTATCTCTTTACTGTTGTGGAAGAGAGAAAACATTACACGCATTTCCGCCATGTGAGAGAGACGAATGGCGTCTGCTAGAGGATCATTAATAATATAAAATTAAGATTCTCATCACTTGTAATTGGTTTAGGATGATGAATTAATTATTATAAAATAATATTCATTAACTACTGGCGTTGACGTCACACTATGTAATAAGTTTACTGTCGGTCTACAGTGTGTAATAAATTTACTATCGGCCAACACTGTATAATTACGAGTCTCGAGCGTAGATGTAATTTTCAGAAAAGTGAACCAATTACGAGACCAACAACTTTCTCTCTCTCTTCTCTCTCTCTCTCCCCCTCTCTCCCTCTCTCTCTCCCTCCCCCCTTCTCTCTCTCTCTCTCTCTCTCTCTCTCTCTCTCTCTCTCTCTCTCTCTCTCTCTCTCTCTCTCTCTCTCTCTCTCTCTCTCTCTCTCTCCATCACCTTGACTTTTCAGCCTTAGTCTTTCTTGTTTTAATGTAATTGTTTGTTGGGGTTGGTCACCAGAAGTATACATTTTCAGCCTTAGTCTTTCCCGTTTTAATGTAATTGTTTGTTGGGGTTGGTCACCAGAAGTATACATTTTCAGCCTTAGTCTTTCCCGTTTTAATGTAATTGTTTGTTGGGGTTGGTCACCAGAAGTATACATTTTCAGCCTTAGTCTTTCCCGTCTTAATGTAAAGGAACAAAAAATTACTTTCGTCAGACTCCCACCATCGCTAAGCTCCTCCTGACTTGTGATTGTATTGTGAATGTATTTCTTGAAAGTGATATATTTGTATTTGTGTGTGTGTGTGTGTGTGTGTGTGTGTGTGTGTGTGTATGTGTGTGTGTGTGTGTGTGTGTGTGTGTGTGTGTGTGTGTGTGTGTGTGTGTGTGTGTGTGTGTGTGTGTTGTGAGCCTTTCTTCATTTCAAACCAGAAAGGGAGAGGAGTATGAGCAAATTACACACCGCCATTTATAGTGAACATCAGCTCCTAGCATGCCATAGGAATGATGCCCATAGCCAAAAAAGAAATGAGTGCGCCCGGTTAGACAGGTTTAATTTCATTTCAAAATCATTGGCAGACAAATTAAATCTTTTGTTTGAAAGATCTGGGTTTGTTCTGGTTTTGAGACACCTTTCATGATAGGTCAGAGGTCGATCTAATTAAAATGCAAAGTTTCTGAGTCTGTGCATGTGTATTCTGTTCACAGACAAGCCTTGCAGTGTTAGCCTTGCACATGGAGGTTATCTCAATGCCTTAGGGCAAAGCTCCTTGAAATTTAACTGAATGCATTCTCTGCCCAAAGCAAGGCATGCACAAATCACACAAATTGCGCAATTATAAAATTTCTTGTAGTTTAATTGAGTGCATTCCATATCCAATGCAAGACATGCCCAGGTCATACAAATTGTGTAATTATTTTTTCCGAAGAAAAGCTGGATGCCTTCTGCGTGTTAGTCCATTGTTAAAGTGCCCGATGTCTTTGTGTTTAGTTCCATGTGAAAATACCAAATATATGTATACTTAGACCTTTGGTAAAAATACCAAATATATGTATACTTAGTCCTTTGGTGAAAATACCAAATATATGTATACTTAGTCCTTTGTTGAAAATACCAAATATATGTATACTTAGTCCTTTGGTGAAAATGCCAAATATATCTGTGTTTAGCTCATGTGAAAAGCCAAATATGTGTGTTTCTAATTATCTCTCTCTCTCTCTCTCTCTCTCTCTATCTATCTATCTATCTATCTATCTATCTATCTATCTATCTATCTATTTATCTATCTATCTATCTATCTATCAGTCTTGCCGACCGTTGGGGCACTACTGATGACCTGACAACCAGATTCCTATATTCCATTCTCTTCTCTGCTAATCATACTGTATCGCTCAGCTTCAGTCCTGTCCACTCTGAGATGTTATCCTTCCATCTTTTCCTCTGCCTTCCTCTCCTCCTTCGCCCTCTTTGCACAGTACCTTGCACAGTAGCTTGCACAGTACCTTGCATGATTGTCTTGGCAATCGTGTTGATCGTGTGACATGTCCGTACCATTTCATTTTGCGATTTCTGTGTGTTGAGTCTCGTGTAAAAATACCAAATATTTGTGTCTTTAGTCCCAGAGTGAAAGTGCCAAATATCTGTGTTTAGTTCCATGTGAAAGTGCCAAATATCTGTGTGTTTAGTTCCATGTGAAAGTGCCAAATATCTGTGTTTAGTTCCATGTGAAAGTGCCAAATATCTGTGTTTAGTCCCGTGTGATGCTGCTAAATACCCGTGTGTTTAGTCCTATGTGAAATTGCCAAATATGTCAGTTAGTTCCATGTTAAAGTACTAAATATCTCTGTGTTACTGCCAGCCAAATATGTGTTGAAGTGTCGAATACCTGTGTATTAATCCCAAGTGAAACATCGGATTACCTGTGTATTAATTCCTTGCGAAAGAACAGATGTTTCCTCGCTAGAATGTTGCTGAAATGCCAAAAACTTCTGTAACTATTCCACGTCAAAGAGTTGAATTTCCGTAGGAAAAATGTCCAGCTACAAGAGTTCGGGATATGGGCATTCGAATCCACGGCTGCTTTATTATATGAGTGATTAAAGCTACTCTTTATACGTATAATAGGTTGATGCTTGTGAGATCTAATGCTGCGTGATGCGTGATGGAGTGTGTGTCAACGATCTGAAACTGTTTTATAAAATGTGTCATGGGATGTGTGTGAACGAGCTAAGACTTCTTATCTTTTAAATATATGATGGCTGTGTTACGGAACTAAAGCGTTCATAAAATGTTACTAGGTGAGTATCTACCAGCCAATATCTTTTACATATATGATGGCTGTGTTACGGAACTAAAGCGTTCATAAAATGTTACTAGATGAGTATCTACCAGCCAATATCTTTTTAAAATCATAATTGTGCAATGGAAATTAGTAATGAGTGCAAATATAGAGATTTGATTTCACTGTATTGTATATTGTATTGTATGATATTGTATTGGTATGGTATTGTATTATTGATATATATTGTATTGATATTGTATTGTATTAGTATTGTATTGTTCTGTATTATAATATTGTAGTGGTATTGTATTGTATCGTATTGTATTGCATTGTTATGTACATCAGTGGTGTTGTATACGAATGATTCCAGAATTTATTATTTATACGATGGGATGATATGTCTATAGACAAATACTCTTTTAGAGGAATTAATTATATGAGATGATATGTCTACAGGCAAATACTCTTTTAGAGGAATTAATTATATGAGATGATATGTCTACAGGCAAATACTCTTTTAGAGGAATTAATTCTATGAGATGATATGTCTACAGGCAAATACTCTTTTAGAGGAATTAATTATATGAGATGATATGTCTACAGGCAAATACTCTTTTAGAGGAATTAATTATATGAGATGATATGTCTACAAGCAAATGCTCTTTTAGAGGAATTAATTATATGAGATGATATGTCTACAAGCAAATACTCTTTTAGAGGAATTAATTATATGAGATGATATGTCTACAAGCAAATACTCTTTTAGAGGAATTAATTATATGAGATGATATGTCTACAGGCAAATACTCTTTTAGGGGAATTAATTCTATGAGATGATATGTCTACAGGCAAATACTCTTTTAGAGGAATTAATTATATGAGATGATATGTCTACAGGCAAATACTCTTTTAGAGGAATTAATTATATGAGATGACTGAGAAATTGATGACGCATGAGACGATATATGTTGATGAGACACAGGAATAGTGTCCCTTGTTAAAATGTGCGTCATTTTTGTATTGTAAGCTGTTTGCAATGTCACTACTTCAATATTGCTAACTTGTTTATATTGTGAACTAGTTGATAGTATTAAGATGTTTGCAATGTCAAACTGCGTTAACCATTCACCTTGTGTTTATTTCAGACCTGTTTGTATTACCCATCCGCTTGCATTGCTGATCTGTTTGTACTCTTGGGCTGTTTGTATTGACATCTAGTTTGTATTGTTAATCTGTTTTGGTTGTTTGTTTCGATAATCTGTTTGTATTGGCAGCTTGTTTGTATGGACAATCTATTTGTATTGGCAGCCAGGTTGAACGGCTTGTATCTGTTTGTATTGTGAATCATCACTGTCAAGCTATTTCTATTTTTTAAAGTGGCTTGTATTATCAAACTATTTGTCAAGACAGTCTTTTTTTTTATTATCTACCTTTTCGCGATGTCAACATGTGTCTCAGTGGCCCGTTGGCGTGAACAATAAAACCCTTCCAGCAGTTATATTGAAATGGGGAGAGAGACAAAAAAGACTGTGTCAAGGAATTTGCTATTAGATACTTGGCTGCAAGCTTGTGTTACCTGCCTTTGTACATCGGTTGAGTGAGCACGCGGAATTATGATGACATGATACGGAGGTTGCGATTGATTCCGCGCCTGACTAATCGACACAGTCTACCTGCCTTTTCAAATTTCTTCTCGCTGTGGTGCAATGTATCTGGTTGCGTTACAAAGCCTGTCATTTACCTTGCCTTTACGACTCCCGAAAAAAAAGCCTCACATTACAGTAGTGCTCTCCCTTGCCTCCTCTTCCTCTCCACCCCACACACTCTCATCCCGGTATTGACTGTATTTGGGCAAAGAAACAACTTCTGCAGTGAACATGCGATTATTAATTTATTTCTGTCCTCACACATGTCACCGCGTTCACAGACCTAAAAATGATCTTAACGACACTGCCGCTTTCGCTTCCTCATGCTTCAAGGAGTCTGTAGGGATTTTTTTCAAAAAAATTATTTTCTTTGCCAGCTCTGTCATCTGTGCATCTGTGGCTGTAAAATGAAAGAGAGACGTCAAAAGCACGAAGTGAATTCACAAGGTGACAGGAGGAGGAAGAGGCTTTTTTTTTTTTTTTAAAAGAAACAAACAGCAACACAAAAAGAACAAAAATGAGCAACCTAAATCTATTTTTAAAAAGTGTAATGTCGTCTGGCAACGAAAGGGGCAGGAGATGAGTGTAATGGCACAGAGCAGATCTTTGTGGGCTAGTGCAATTTCCAACAAAAACAAGCGAGTTGTAAAACAACGCAATCTGTGTGCGTGCGTGCGTTCGACCGCCAGTACCAAGCTAATACGACCATATTTTCACACTCTTCTTATTTAATGAATTAGAAAATGTCAATTAAATTAGAGAATTAAAATAGCATCATATTGACGTGGCTGTTCAAAAATAGCACTATAAATACGTGACTGTTTTAAACTATTTTAAAAGTGGAAATGGTACGTTCATATATCTACCTATACCGAATATATGTGTTTACATAAGAACCTAAGAGAGAGAGAGAGAGAGAGAGAGTATGAATCTATAGTGCCATCGTGTATATATATATAGTTGTCATAATTTATTTATTAATTATTTTAATTTTAGCAGTTTCTCAAAATGTATAATATTTTTAATATAATATAATATAAGATTTTTTATTTATATAATTCGAAATATAAAAAGAAATAATATTTTAAACCTATTAAGAGATAATCGAAAGAAATAAGTCAAACACTTAAAAATAAAATAAATTTAGAGAAATCCGATTAAATACGGATTGTCAACTATAGCGGTAATTGCTATATATTCGTCCATCCCCTATCCAACTGCCTGCATTCTTTTACAAGGCTTGTCTCTCTTTTCTAAGTATTTACTCCTAATAGCTCAGATGTTAACACGAAGATTAACATCTCAAAAAGAAGGGCGGTATATAGTGCAGTACATTTGCCTCCCCTTATTTCTAAACTTAACTGTTATATAAATTGTTAAATGTTAACCATTGTGTAGCAGAATAAATTTGCCTCTCCCTATTTCTAAACTTAACTATAGGTTTGAAATTAAAATAGGTTAAAGATAAAAATAGGTTTGAAATTAAAATAAGCTCAGATGTTAAAAAAGATTTTAAATAACAATGGGTTAGGAGATACAAAAACAAAAATCGAAAACACAAACCCAGTGATGACCCATACATTTTAATAAAACTTTAAGATCTATCATTTCCCCCGCTATAACTGAAGTATGAGAGTGGCGGTAAAAAGTTGTATATATATATATATATATATATGTTGTTGTATTTAAAAACTTGTTTCTGAGTCGGTTTGCTTGCTGTTTTGTTAATTTATTTGTTTGATTATTTGTATGTCTTTGTCTCTTCTTATCTTTCCTTTTTCTTTGTCGTTTCGTTCGTTGGTAGGTTGGCTCATCGGTTGATTAACTGGTTTGGTTATTTCTTTGTTTTATTTATTTTTGTTTGTTGGTTGGCTGGGTTTTCGTGTTTGGTTAATTTCTTTGTTTATGCATCTTTGCGTCTGTTTCCTTTTTTCCTTTTTTTTTCTTGGTTTGCCGGTTGTTTGAAATGATTAATTTGTTTATGGGGATTTATTTTGTTCCTAGTTGTGTCTTTGGTTTCTTTCTTGCTTTTAAAAAAAGAAAATTTTTAGTTTTCGTCGTTGGTTGACTGATTGGTTTCTTAATTTGTTTGTTTGTTTTTTCGTTTGCTTATTTATCTTCTTTCATTTTCGTACTTGTTTTGGGGATTTAGTTGGTTGGGTGTTTGATGGTGTGTTTGCTTATCTGTAGTTTAGTCTGTGTTTGTTTGAATGATTGTTTGATTAATGTTGTAATTTTAGAGCTGAGTGAACGGGCTTGCTATCTCACAGCGAAATAGGACGTGAAAACGCAAACACTTTTTCAATGATTAATTAAGCCAGGGAAGGAAAAATGCACTCAAAGCACGTGTGCAAGAATTAAAGAGGACAGTTAATTAAAAAATACTCGTCAATCAAAATTGATTGATTTCTAATTGCTGAATCCCACTCACACACATCACTGATTTTTAAGGACTGATGTCACTCTATTTGAATAACTTTGCCCCAGACTTAATTTTGAACCAGAGCCATGTTTTGTCTCTCTAGGCCAGAGTTGAGCTTTTGCTCATGCAATAATTGTACTAGCACCATCAATTTCTGTCATTTGTGTCTTATAACGTTTTCCGGGACCAATTTTGCTGACAGGCGCAAGTGCCAGGGTCTTGTCTAATGGTCCGTTAATCTTGCTGACTGGCGCTAGTGCCACGTGTTAGTCTGAGAGCTGTAAAGAGCCGTTCTTTCTGCTGACAGGCGTTATGGTGCCATGAGACGGCATAGTCTAAGAGCTGTAGAGCAGGAAGACTTGACAGAAAGGAGTTGAAAAGTCGGTGTGTCTGATTTCGGCACTTCAACGGCTTTTAGGTGTGAGCTTTCGTCGTATGGAATTGCGATTGTTGGATGTTTTGTAACTACCGTTGTCGTGGTTACAGGAGATTTCTCCGGTGCTAAATATCACCACCTGTCTGGTCAATTGCTACCCTATCCCGAAGATCCCTCAGATGACAATCTGGCACAAGATTTGGCTTAGGAATACAATAGCCTCTGCCGTGGTTGATAGGGGAGCTAAGCGAGAGAGAAATAAAAAGGAGATTTAAGTTTAAAACCAAGATTAGCCATCATTTCCCCATTTAAGTACTCATACATACTCGAGGAACTCTCGTTTCAGGAATAAAGATTTATATTTTGTTCCTGATTACAACATGTCTAAGACCAGTAGACCGAACAGTCTGTACCATCACTACAAAAACTAACCACAATAAATATACAAATAAATAGTTTTGTCTGATTTTTTTTTACTGTTGTTGGCAAATTCTTCCCAGTTGTAACTAAAATTGAAGTGCTCACAATATTGTCTTTGGAGCCTGTCATCAAATCAGGCGGACTCACCACTAGTGACATTGGGTGGGGATATGAAAACTGCTGGACTGGAATAGGTAAACGGAATCGTTTTACCTCATCAATGACGAATCACCTTATCTCTACTCGATATTCAAATCAGCCTCAATTTTATCTATTATCTATAAATCATTTTCACCTCAACTCATTTCCCATCGTTAACCACAAAAAGAACATTTTCTTTTAAAAATCCGATTAATGAAATGTACGAAATATTATCGAGTGTCGTTAATCCAAAAGCGTCACATGTAGTTCTCTGTTAAGTAGTATAACGTCTGTAGTATTGTGGAGTACAATAGTATGTCAATTGACAGTGGTTTGTTAAGTAGTATAACATCTATAGTATTGTGGAGTACAATAGTATGTCAATTGACAGAGATTTGTTAAGTAGTATAACATCTATAGTATTGTGGAGTACAATAGTATGTCAATTGACAGAGGTCTGTTAAGTAGTATAACATCTATAGTATTATGGAGTACAATAGTATGTCAATTGACAGAGGTTTGTTAAGTATATAACATCTAGAGCGTTATCGAAGAATGTGATGTTTTGAATGCTATTAACAAAGTACACTGTTTACAGCGTCACGGAGTTGTGTGATATCTAGAGTGTTATGGAGAGCAATGTGATATAGAATGAGATTAACAAAGTACACTGTTTACAGCGTCACGGTGAAATCTAGAGTGTTATGGAGAGCAATGTGATATAGAATGAGATTAACCAGTACACTGTCTACAGCGTCACGGAGTTGTGTGATATCTAGTTGCGTGTAATTTAAAAATAAATGAATAAATATAATGGCAGAAAAAAACCAGTCTCCTGAGCATAGAAGACTTTATCTCTCCCCAAGTACTGTCGGCTTCATCAAGGAATGGTGAGAGACGAAGAAGCGATGCAGCATGACAGTACCTACGCTTTTTCCTGCACCAATATGGCACACAGCTCCTTACCAACTACAGATTTTCAAGTAGTGTTTTGATTAAAACGTTAAGAATAACGTGAGTCTAGACTGTTATCAAGTAGAATTATGACTAACGTGCTATTGAGTAGCATATTACAAGTTATTATAAGCGATCTTTTTCAAATAAGTTGTGACTGGAGAGTTTCAAGTATTATGTCTCAAGTGTCTTCGAGTCGCGTAAAATATGTACTGTGTTTGCAAGGAGTGTTTTGACTAAGTGTCTTCGAGTAGAAAAAATGTCTAGAGTGTTGTCAAGTAGCATTATGACTACAGTGTCTTCGAGTAGAAAAATATAGGGTGTTGTGAAGCAGAATATTATTATAGTATAAACGAGGTTTTGCCAAGAATCATTTTATAGGGTATCGGGGTGCTGAAGGAGTGAAAGAATAACACGCTCAAGAAAATGGAATAGAAAAGAGAAAACTGGCTTCACAGTTTTAGGCCTTGCATAGTCAGGATTGTATAGAATCTTCTCGTGCTTTTCTACGCATGCGAACCTGTGTGTGTGTGTGTGTGTGTGTGTGTGTGTGTGTGTGTGTGTGTGTGTGTGTGTGTGTGTGTGTGTGTGTGTGTGTGTACGTGCGCTGTAAAAAGTAAAAAAATGCTGCGCCTTCTCTATTGTTGTTTGTAATCTGCCCTTGGCTGTCTTCACCATTTCAACTCATCTTTAGGAGTACTGTCATTACTGATTGTTGGGTTGGTCATTTGCCAATATTGGCCGCTTCAGGAGCAATTTCGCTTGATTCACCTAGTTTTAGCAAAACTACTCCCTGTCTACGTGACTGATCTATCTATCTATCTACAAGATTATTTTTAAATTTAATCTATATTTCTTTCTATCTATCTATCTATCCATCCATCCATCTATCTATCTATCTATCTATCTATCTATCCATTCATCCATCTATCCATCTATCTATCCATCCATCTACCTATCTATCTATCTATCTATCTATCCATCAATCAATCTATCTATCTATCTATCTATCTATCTATCTATCCTTCAATCCATCCATCCATCTATCTATCTATCTATCTATCTATCTATCTATATGTCTGTCTGTCTATCAGTCTATCTATATGTCTGTCTATCTGTCTGTCTCATTCTGCCTATTTATCTGCCTCTCCTACTTTTCGTCTCCCTTTATCTCTTTATACTTCTATCATGCACTTTTCCTTGCATGTCTGTCAGTCTGTCTGTCTAGATGAATATCCGTGATTTGTCTATTCATCTTTCTATCCACATATATCTAAGATATGAACATGTTCTTATTTGTCTTTCTTTCCATGATTCGTCTTGAATAATATCTATATATATATTTTTTTTTATGAGGTTACCAGTGAAGTGGATACCCGGTAATTCGTTACTCGGTTTTGAATCGAGAAACGAAATTAAACAAAAGTATTTAGTTATATTTAATTTAATTGTTTAGAATTTATTATTTTTAATTATTTCATTTAGTCATTTCTCTATTGGGTTCTTTATTTATTTATTTATCTTACAATAATACTTTATTTTCTGAAGTACTGACATCGCTATGGACGACATGAAGAAACCATCACCTCGCAAAATACATTTGTCTTTAAGTCCACCCACACAATTCCCACCTACACAAAGTCAACACGCACCTACACAAAGTCAGCACGCACCTACACAAAGTCAGCACGCACCTACACAAAGTCAGCACGCACCTACACAGTCAAACACGCACCTACACAAAGTCAAACGCGCACCTACACTAAGTCAACACGCACCTACACAAAGTCAACACGCACTTACACAAAGTCAACACACCGACACTAACTGAATATGCACCTAAACATGCACCTGAATATACAACTACACAAAGTGAACATACACCTACAGAGACTAAATATACACCTACAAAAAATGAACACACACCGAGAAAAACTAACTACACATCTACACAAACACTAAACACACACCTACAGAAATTAAATACACACCTACACAAACTGAACACACACATACAGAGACTAAATACACAACTACACAAACTGAACACACCTACACCTACAGAAACTAAATACACAAAGTGAACACACACACACACACACACACTCACACACGCACGCACACGCACACATATTGAGAGAGAAATAAAACACAGAGAATTTGACAAGAAAATGTCTTCATTGATGTTTAGAGTAATTTTGATCAACAAGTAATTTTACGACAGGTTATTTTGCATTCATTTCTTTTTATTTTATTTTGATTTGTATGCATGCATTTAGTTATGTTTATTTTTGTTTGTTTCCTTGTTTGTTTATATATTTTTATTCATTAGCACATTTATCTATTCATGTTGTGTTTGTTTGTTTGTTTGTTTGTTTGTTAAATTAATTTATTGCTTCTTTATTGGTTTATTGTTTATTTGTTCTCAGGCTTAGCAATTTTCGTTGCCAGCTGCTCTCCTCATCAAAGATTTATTCCGGTCCCATGGAAACGAAAAGTTAAACTGTTTATAAAAAGACTTCCTTTTGCTGGAATTACAGTGTCACTAACTAACAATTTGCAGTTTATCATAATCCTTTTTTTACAAATTTCTCTACCTAACAACAGACAATTTATAATAATTCTTGTTTTACAAATTTCTCTACCTAACAACAGACAATTTATAATAATTCTTGTTTTACAAATTTCTCTACCTAACAACAGACAATTTATAATAATTCTTGTTTTACAAATTTCTCTACATAACAACAGACAATTTATAATAATTCTTGTTTTACAAATTTCTCTACATAACAACAGACAATTTATAATAATTCTTGTTTTACAAATTTCTCTAGCTAACAGCAAAGAAAATTTTTATAAATTTCTCTATCTAACGATATAGTCCTAATTATGGATTGATTTATTTGATTTCATAAACTAACGGCAATCAACCAAAATTGTGCCTTGTTTAACAAATTTCACAAGCTAGCTACATACAGCCTAACCTATCCTTCACTAGCTAATGGCTAGTATCAGTAAAATGTCTTGTTTATCAAATTTCACAAGCTAGCTACATACAGCCTAACCTATCCTTCACTAGCTAATGGCTAGTATCAGTAAAATGTCTTGTTTATCAAATTTCACAAGCTAGCTACATACAGCCTAACCTATCCTTCAATTACAAACTTCACTAGCTAATGGCTAGTATCAGTAAAATGTCTTAACAAATTTCCTTAGTTAAGGACACAATCAATAATATGTATTGCATTACAAACAGCTAGTATCTAAAAAATCTCGAGCTAACGACGTGACACCCTGTGACCTGTCTTGTAGGAGAAAGATCACTAGCTAGCGACATGACACCTTGTGACCTGACTTGTGGGAGAAAGATCACTAGCTAGCGACATGATACCTTGTGACCTGACTTGTAGGAGAAAGATCGCTAGCCAACGATATGCGACCCTATAAAAGTCCTTTTATTATCACATATCACATATCACATATCACATATCACTAGCTATTCATAGTACAACCTATCCATACGTTTCTTAAGAATATTTCCAGATAAAGACAACTGAAATCTGTTAGCGACAATAAAACCTATAATATACTTTGTATTACAGAAAGGGACAATAAAAACTATAATATACTTTGTATTACAGATAGGGAAAATAAAACCTATAATATACTTTGTATTACAGAAAGGGACAATAAAAACTATAATATACTTTGTATTACAGATAGAGACAATAAAGCCTATAATATGCCTTCTGTTACAACTATTACTAGTTAAAGATAAAGCAGCCTATATCATGTTTCATTACAAATAGTATTAGACAAGTCAG
The DNA here is from genome assembly GCA_028829895.1 of Sinotaia quadrata. Taxonomy (NCBI): domain Eukaryota; kingdom Metazoa; phylum Mollusca; class Gastropoda; order Architaenioglossa; family Viviparidae; genus Sinotaia; species Sinotaia quadrata. Next base: position 47,736,625 of record CM054184.1, on the reverse strand, counting down.
CATATATTATATCTTTTATTACAAATACTGTTAGATAAAGACAATATATATTATACCTTTTATTACAAATACTGTTAGATAAAGACAATATATATTATACCTTTTATTACAAATACTGTTAGATAAAGACAATATATATTATACCTTTTATTACAAATACTGTTAGATAAAGACAATATATATTATACCTTTTATTACAAATACTGTTAGATAAAGACAATATATATTATACCTTTTATTACAAATACTGTTAGATAAAGACAATATATATTATACCTTTTATTACAAATACTGTTAGATAAAGACAATATATATTATACCTTTTATTACAAATACTGTTAGATAAAGACAAATACCTTTTATTACAAATACTGTTAGATAAAGACAAGACAACCTATAACATTCCCTGTATTATAAATATTGTTAAGAAGAAAAACAACTCATCACGTGATGTACGGACGGGTGAACGGTTTTGTCTTGTGCCTCACTCACCCCTACCACAGGTCAGGTACGAGCCTGGTCACAAACCGCCAAGATGTGTCACACCCCAATGTCAGACCGATAGGCAGTTAAGTGGTTCATCTATGGCTAACATTTCCAAGGAGAAAAAAGGGACATAACTTCGTTGACAGCAGTCTTGCGGAGTCTATGCGATCAATGCACAAAACCTAGTACTAACAATTAGTTGACTTTCATTCGATTGTGGGCTTGAGGTACCGGTAACTTAATTATTCCTCTTTGAAAAATCGGAGAACCAATCAGTGGAAGAAAAAACTCTCCAAACCCACTTTTTCTCTTTCATGGGCAAAGTTGCAACAGACTGGAAAATTTCTTGGTTAAAGAAACAATTAAAAGAGTGGTCTCCCATGATTTATATGCATGGGAACAACGAAAGAGGCCCTGACTGGGATCTTCTACTATGTGATACTATGCTGAGAAGAGAGCTTGATAGAGTCTAGGATTTGGATTTATCTCAGTAGTTGTGCTTTAAACTACCTGAATTATAGGCATTGGTTTATCATAATCGTTTTCTTATAAGCTGCGTGTGAAAAAGAATTCCAAGCGTTGAATTGATCACAATCGTTGTCTTATAAACTAAATGTGAATTAGAATTGTACCTCACAATCGTTGTCTTATAAACTAAATGTGAATTAGAATTGTACCTCACAATCGTTGTCTTATAAACAATGTGAATTAGAATTGTACCTCACAATCGTTGTCTTATAAACTAAATGTGAATTAAAATTCTAGACACTGAATTGATCACAATTGTTGTCTTATAAAGTATGTGTGAATTAGAATTGTACCTCACAATTGTTGTCTTATAAAGTATGTGTGAATTAGAATTGTACCTCACAATTGTTGTCTTATAAAGTATGTGTGAATTAGAAATCTAAGCACTGAGCTGGTTATAATCGTTCTCTTGTTTTAGTGCGCTTTAATTCAACGGGTGACTATAACTGAATTGTGTCCGTTTGTGCCACTTAAAACACATCTGGTTTGGGTGTGTGTGGCAAATTTACTTCCCCTAATTGACGTCAGGGGATATGCCAGGAAGCAGAAGGACGATGCTAAACTTGCTATGGTGGATGACGTGGCTGATTCGTCAGCGTCTTCTACATTATTCTTCGTTGACCTAAATACCCAGCAGACGCGAATTCCTCCTTAAAGCTATTTATCTTTCATTGAAGCAATTCAAGTTCTTATCAAAATAAGTGATAAATGGGGTCTGACTCCGATTAATAATGATCAGAACATAATGATAATTAAAATAGTGTGGGCGTGTTCTGTGCTGTATGAGGAATCCTGGCTGCAATGTTGTAAACCTTTAAAAATTTCTTCACATTTTACAATGGTATTGTGAAAAGCAGGTTTTATGGATTAATTCTCAAACTAATTAATCCTCTGTAAAGGATTTTATAACATCCGGATGAAAACTGAGTACACGGGATGACAACCCATGACACTGGGTTGGAACCGAGTACACGGGATGACAACCCATGACACTGAGTTGAAACTGAGTATACACGATAATAGACTGGTCCATGATCAAAGCCCTGTGGGACATTATATATAAGAATTTGTCGGCTGGAATGTTTCTTATTTACTGACAATTTATTTTCTCTCATACAGAAATGATTAGAAACTAATAATGCAGGATAACGGACGCTGGAGACTATGGAGTAATATATTTCATGGTAGGTAGGGCCTAATACCTACAGCTGTTAATACATCGGGAAGTGTGAGAAGTGAAATCTTTCCATCATCTAAAGAAGAGAAGGGGTTTGAAAGGAGTAGTTTTGTTGTAAAAATGAGCAATACAGTGTTTAAAATAATGAATGAAATTATTATGGCGAAATAGGTGAGATGCGGGCTTACACGAAAGAACTTTTACTAGGACTCTTCCAGGATATAAGTGGTAAATTGCAGACTGCTGCTACAGCAGTAAAAACCACGAAGTGTGATTCCTAACCCCCCATTATCGTGATTAGACCAAAGGCATATGGCCATTGAGACACCACAACAACTTTATAGGCACACAGCTTTCCGACATCACTGATCACATGACCTTATTGATCGCGAGAGGCAGACACAATGCACCTTAACATCACACACCAGGGCACTCTTTTGTTGGTGGTTGGTAAATGCACGGATGGAAATATCAATAAGCTACGTGTCTGAAATCTATATTGCGACAGCTACTCCTTTCTTTTATGTTGCTCTGCCACCATAATGAACTGGACGACTGATTCTACTCATAATATGTCTCCGTCCATCATGGTGGGTGGTCCTGCTGCAAGTGAAGGTGTTACTTTCCTTCCCCTGGGAGGCACTAGACCCGGATGAGGTAGGGCCGACAACTGAAGTCGGAAATGACATGGCGAGAAGACCGGAGTAGTGCAAACGCTCTCGTGAAACAATTTTTTTTTTTTAATACAACACGGCAATAATAAACTTATGGAAGATACTCAGACGCAAAGGGAAGTAAGCACAATTATATTATCCTTCAATTTGCTTCACAAACACATTCTTAGAAGAAATGAAGTCAAGTAATTTTCCATGAAGAGTGTATCTGATGTTTGTGCATTTGTACATGCTAATGTGAATTAGGGGAAGGAGTTAAAGAGTATGTGTGTATATATATATATATGCAAGTGTCTGTAGGTTTATCAAGAAGCACCTGGTTCAGAAGGGAGATAAGTACACACCGATTATAATTTAATTGGTATAAGTCTGCTATTCTTTTTTCAATTAAAATACGTAGAGTTAGTAAAACAATATTTTAAAAGGTATGTCACGCATAATTAATTAAAATTAGCACGTTCTTGACATTAATAACGACGCCTTTGGTGTGAGTATACGTGCGTGCGTGAGTTGGGAGCGAGCATGCATACGCTTGTTTAGATAATTTTTTTCTTATATTTTTTTCCAAACTAGGCGAGTGATCAATACTGTCGTCGTCATTTGATAATGACACTAGAAAACGAGAACCACGAAGAAATTCTATTTGTCTCCATGAGTTCATTTCAAATCGCGTGTCTTTACAATAAAGTTCTCGTGTCCATTGTAATACCCGATAATATCTCTTAAATCCGACATCAGTGTCGCCATTAAAAAAAAAACTGATTAACCTTCTGCGAAGTCTGCAGGGTTATGGGATTCCTCGGACAATATCTTGCAAAAGGACAAGCCAAGACGAGAGGAATGACCGAGACAAGACGGTGAGCTGGTGAAAGGTGACGCAAGATAATTTGGTGAGCTGAGATAAACGATGAAATAAAATGTGAAGAAAAAGAACAAAAGGAAGATCCAAGACAAGAGGGTGAGCTGAGACAAAAGATAAACCAAGACTGAGGTGAACCAAGACAAGACTGAGCCGAGATGTAATAACCAAGGCAAAGGAAAGAACCAAAGACAAGACAGTGAGGTCAGTCAAGACAAAGCAAGAGAATGAGACAAAATATGAAAGAAAGAAAGAAAGAAAGAAAGAAAGAAAGAAAGAAAGAAAGAAAGAAAGAAAGAAAGAAAGAAAGAAAGATTTTAAAAAACAGGCAAGAAAATATTCTCTACAAAATCAAAGCATCTGTGCTTAATCTGACAACGATGAGTTATGGATCCTGCTAATAGATTTAGTCTGGAAATAGTCAATTATCCATGTGAATCTGTTAATATTCTAACTTAAGCCTGAAAATAATCAGGTCTAACTCTTCTAGCAGTCTGTTTTTTGTCTGACAATATTCATTGGTTAAACCTTTAGAAGTCGGTTTTTCATCTTTCACCTGTCATTCTCATTTGTTAACAAATCAATCGACATGATTTTTGTTTAAAAAACAACAACAAAAATTACAATTAGCCACAAATCCGTTAGTCTGTTTTGTGATTGATAATAGTCAAACGTCTAAGAGTCAGTCTTGGGCCGGAAAACTAGTTTGTTATAAAGTATAAACCTTTCGGTAGTTGCCTATGGCACTCCCTAAATCAGCTGTGAAGCTACACGAACCTGTTGATTGTATGTTTTGTGCCTGGCAGCAATCATTCATGAAGATGCTAATAAGTCTGTCTTAATCCTGCCTTAAGTCAGCAGTAAATCTGTGAATAGTTATCTTCAGCCCGACGGCAGCTAGTCAGCCGTGCGCCCGTGAACACACTGTCCGGCACTGAAAACCGTGAGTGCGACAACAGCGTCAGTAGACTGACGACATCGCGCTGTCAGTAATGTCACGTGGACCGGGACAAACACAATGACGTATTTTCTGCATGCACACCATTGGATCTCAACTTGTTGACAAGGCAGTTTCTTTTATCCTGTCTCCCAGAATCATGGAGATCTTGCTGCCATGGAAATAAATGTTTCGTGGTATCAGTTTGCATGAGACTCGTCCATTAATATGTGTTATTTACGTGTGCACGTGTGTGTCTGGGTTTTGTACATACATATGGACGTATCGTGAGCGTAAACTGTGTGTTGTGTGTGTGTGTGTGTGTGTGTGTGTGTGTGTGTGTGTGTGTATGTCTATGTGTGCGCATGCGTGCATGAGTTTTGTACGTGCGTGTGTTTTGTATGAGTGCGTCTGTGTTTTTTGGGTTTGGGTGTGTGTTGCCTACTGCATATATATGTGTACTGTGTGAGTGCGTATGTTTGAATATTTTCTATGCATGTGCTTGCGTTTGTGTATGTGTTTGTATGTTTGACTACGCCTGTGTGTGTATGCTACAATATAATTTTTCTTCTGCTCGTTGCACTGGGATTCATTTTTTATTTGGTTGTTTCCCATCTTCATCCTCTGTTTCTTTCCTTTCTTTATTGTGACGATGCGCGACTGTCGTGAGTTCGCTGGGACGCTGGCTGACTACTTGACAAAAGGATCAAAAGATTCCGACTTGACATTGTCTCTGAGTGAGCTTTTGTTTGCATTCAGATCTGAAAGAAGATCCGTCTGGAACCGAACGAACAATTGCGAAGATTATCTTTTCCTGTATGTGCGCGGTGTTATATTCCCCCCACCCCACCCCACCCCGGCAAAACCATTATGTGTAATTAATTTCTTTATCTAACTCGTTAATCGGGGCAGCGTGGCAACACAAGTTACCGACTCTAGAGTTCAGAAAGGTCATTAAGCTCAGTAGTTTTGTATTCAAATCAAGTGTCTGCAAGCCTGGAATTCCTTTATGCAAATTTCTGGAAAGTTGTGTGTAATAATCAATGCCCACAAAGTAATGTTGCCAAATCAAAGAACGTTGGAAATGGACGTTAAAAACAAATCAATCATTCAATCAGTCATTCCGTCAATCAATCATTCAGTCAATATACTGTGAGTTCATCCGTGAATGATGAACAATGCAAGTGAAAATAAAACGGTTAAATTACGTCTTTAGATTCTCACCTTTATACGTAGTAAACTGCAGCCATACAAAACCTACCTGGAGGTATTAAGCACACGGAGGACGCACGCGCGCACACATACACGCATGCATGCACCTTCGCACACATACACGCACACAAGCACACGTGCATACATAAACGCGCGCGCGCATTGCTCAGATAGGCCTACAAGTCCACACTCGGTTTGTTTTTTTTAATACATCTTTGTTTAAATAAAATAATTATTTCATTTAGATTTCTGTTTTGATTAGGATCTTTTTAATTGACATATTAAATGATTGAAGTTTCATTTAGGGAAACATTCTTGTATTTTATGTGTGGTTCCATATGTCTGACCCCATGGGTTGTTGAGTTAGCGTAGAGGTACATAATGCGCATGAATATGTTTGAGAGAGAAAGAGAGGGGTGGGGAGGAAAGAGAGGGGTGGGGAGGAATAATGATTTACCTCTATGGAATTATTCACACCTGTGTATTACTCCATCACTAGCATTTCAAAGTCTTCTATTCTTTCTTCATCTTCATTTTCATCTCGTGACTTCATTGAGTCATAGTGATAATTATCTGCTCCACATCCTCATTTTTTTTTTCACTTCATTGAGTCATAGCGATAATTCTCTGCTCCACATCCTCATTTTTTCACTTCACAACTTTTACGTGCGTGTCAAGTCTCCTACAAAATAAGGATGCAGCATTGTCTCTGGAAAAATTGCACTTTCTTCGGTTTGCAAGCTAGACACTGTTGACATGCTGGAGGTAAAGGTTGTCCAGGAAGCTCACACAAGGGGAAATAACTCAGCCATCGTCATGTCTGGCACCAGTTGATAGAATTCCAATTTATAGCCCTCAAAATGTCCTTGTGCTTGTGAAATTTCTATTTTTTTATTTTGTACAAATGTTGTACCTGTGTCAAACTCAATTCTAAAAGCTGAATGTTAGTACTTCATAATGAATAACTTCATAATGTTTCTGTGCCAAATTAGTATCTTTGTCAAAACCAGACTGAATTCTAAAAGCTAAATGTAAGTACTTCATAATGGAAGGAAAAGACTGTTTCTGTGCCAAATTATTGTCTTTGTCAAAACCAGACTGGATTCTAAAAGCTGAATATTAGTTCTTCATAAGGGAAGACAAAGACTTTATCTGTGCCAAATTAGTATCTTTGTCAAAACCAGACTGAATTCTAAAAGCTGAATGTTAGTACTTCATAAGGGGATGAAGAGACTATTAGGCTTTGAAAATTTGATAAACAAGCATTGAGAACTATATACTTGATCATTCACAGTGGAAACGGCCCTTTTCAATGGCGTTCACTTGTATAAATTGTTTTTATTTACAAATAATTGTTTTAAATGTTTTATTTATCTATCTATATTGTACTATTTGAATCGCTCTGCTTTACAGTTTATCTGTATATAGCTAGAGCAAGTTAAATGTACCTATAACAAGTTATCTCTGACTATAAAAATTATCTTGAACTGTATCAAATTATCTGTTTATAGCTATACCAAATTATCTTCATGTAGCTAAAACAAGTTATCTCTCTCTGTAGCTATAGCACATTATCCGACTCTGGCTATAACAAATTATCTCTCTATAGCTATAGCAAATTATATCTGTAGCTATAGCAAAAATTATCTGTCTGTAGCTATAACAAATTATCTGTGTGTAGTTAAAGCAATTTATCTGTCAGTAGCTATAGCAAATTATCTGTCTGTAGCTATAGCAAATTATCTGTCTGTAGCTTTACCAAATAATCTATCTGTAGCTATAGCAAATTATCTGTCTGTAGCTTTACCAAATAATCTATCTGTAGCTATAGCAAATTATCTGTCTGTAGCTTTACCAAATTATCTATCTGTAGCTATAGCAAATTATCTGTCTGTAGCTTTACCAAATTATCTATCTGTAGCTATAGCAAATTATCTGTCTGTAGCTTTACCAAATTATCTATCTGTAGCTATAGCAAATTATCTGTCTGTAGCTTTACCAAATTATCTATCTGTAGCTATAGCAAATTATCTGTCTGTAGCTTTACCAAATAATCTATCTGTAGCTATAGCAAATTATCTGTCTGTAGCTTTACCAAATAATCTATCTGTAGCTATAGCAAATTATCTGTCTGTAGATATGTTTGAGAGCTTGTTATTCGGCTTACCGTTTGTTACAGAAAGTATTTCGCAAAGCCTTCATCATTTGAACAAATTTTGTTTTCTGTTTTGACATGTGGGTCTTTGTTTCTTGTCTGTCGCTCTGAGAAAACGGTTAAAAGAGGTCTCGGCGTTAGGCGTGACTCTGTAATAGGGGCCTATTAGTCGTGACCGTGACCAACCCTGGAGTTGTTTCCATGGCAGTCTCTTGTCTAATGAACAGTTGAAACTTCCTTTTTAAAAAGTGTTCTCTACGGCATCACATATCATAAACACACACACACACACACACACACACACACACACACACACACATACACACACACGCACGCACACGCATACACACACACGCATACAAATGCTCATATATACCCACACACTAAGAAACATATTTACACACTTCTGCACGTTCACACAGAGGTCCGCGTCCACATGAGTACATCTGTACACATTTACAGAGCTAAATAGTGTCCTTGAAGAGTATAACACTGGTACAACTACACACTACACGTAGTGTCCATAAAAATAACCGAAGGTCCACACAAAAACACACACCGAATAACTTACGTCGTCTATCGAATGAACCCACCCACATCCATTGAAGTACAAATGCATAACACGACTAAGCCCAGTATTAGGAACACACATACCACATCATAACCACACCTACTATAATAGCGTCCATACCACATCATGGCCACACCACTTATAGGGAGTATACATACCACAATATAATCACACTGACTGTATATACCATATCATGATTACATCTACCCACCTGAGCCTGCGAAGCGTGACTACATGTACTACCGTAGTACACATACAATAAAACTACATCTACACAGGAGTATGCAACGTTTGGCTACACACAAACACACATAAATTCATACCATGACTATGCACATTTCATTGAGTGAGTGAGTGAGTGAGTGAGTGTTTCACTGACATGAGCTTTATTTAGATTTCACTGACATGATCTTTATTCAGATTTCACTGACATGATCTTTATTCAGATTTCACTGACATGATCTTTATTCAGATTTCACTGACATGATCTTTATTCAGATTTCACTGATATGATCTTTATTCAAGTTCACTTGGACCATTTCACTCAGTTTACACTGAGATCCCTTTCACACAGCTTTTCTTAAATCTTCATCTGTTTTCATTTATATTGATTTCCACTCGGGATTTTTTAAACAATTTTAAAATAGTTTGTTATACGTTTTTAACTTTGGTTGGCTGAATACTTAGAAACAGAAAATAAAAGGATTTGAATCACTACTGAACAGAATTGATTAATACAGAAGTTGATGTGAAATGGGTGATATGTATTACAAACGAGCAGAAATAATTTATTCAGTATTTACCTTTGAAAGGAGGGATTTTTTATTATCGTTCAATAAAATAACTGATAGAGAAATGGATGCTTGCAATAATGGATTATGTTGGTCAGAAATAAAGAAAATAAATGAATTTGATGTCTGGGATTTTGAAGATTCAGTCAAATTATTTTATAAAAATTAATTCATACACATTACTCTAGAGGATCTGATCAGTACAGAGAACTTATCCTCATTTGGTTATTTTCCGAAGATGGTTCATATTCTTTAATGGTTGGACAAAATCAATCCGGTAGAAATCTAAGAGATTAAAAGGGCATTTTAAATGAAAAAAAATTATAAAAATAAATTCCTTCTCATATATAAATTCCAGAACATATTCAAAAAATAATTTTACTGTCTAAAGTTTAAAACTTTTAAATGGAAACTGATTTCCAGCCATGCAATATTCTATTATAGAATAGGAACATTGTACTCACTGTTTAAAAAAATGGTAATCAAATTTTGAACGAAAAAATCGGCCAGTACTCTTGGGGTAATGAGTTTCAGATAAAGTAGCTTTTATGTTTTCTCCTCCAAAAAGCAGTGTAAAAGTCTATAACTAATTGCGTTTGCCAACCAGTAATAACGATGTTCTAGATATTGAAGAGGATTACAAAATGTTGCATTAAAAGTTTCTCAATAGTGTATTCGAAACAAAATGTTACAGTATGGTCTTCTACTTTCTTTTATGGGTTGTTCGTTTGTTTGTATTGCAGCGCCGTTTTTGTCTTCAGATGTATTTCTTTCAAGGATGATACATTGTTAGTGTTTTGTTTTTATGCTTGTATATGTGTGTTTTGGGGGGAGGTGACTCTGTAGTAATGTGGGCTTAAATGTGAATAAGCGTGCATATCCTAATCTGACATAAAATCTTTCAAAGCCCGAATTAAAATGTATAATGTGTTACATACGAATTAAAAGTGAGATAATATCATAAGACCGTTAGATGTAATTAACGGTAATAATAGCATCAGACTCGAGCAATATAACGAACAGCAATAATATCATAAGAAACGTGAAGTGTGACTAATATTAATACTATCATAAAACACGTGCAAAATAAGACATATGCAATGTAACTGACAGTTATTATTATAATATCATAAGACATGTTCAATATAACTAACAACAATAATATCCTAAGAGACTGCAATGTAACTAGCGTCATAAACCCGATGACGCGTACTGACGACGTCACAGTTTTGGAATCATTTGAGCTGAAAATCGTCATAATGTATTGCAGAACAAATAAAACATTTGTAAGCGTTGACCTTTGGCATGGGTTTAAAAGGCTTTTGAAAATGGTTGTGGTTAGGGCAATCAGGAATATAGTTTGGGCTAGGGCTAATTAATTAATAGCTCGGGGAGAATGAGTTAGGGTGGTGTCGGACTCTAAAGGATTCATGCAAAGTAGAGTTTAAAATCAAATCAAGGGACACAAATCTCCAAGGAAAATAGACGCAAAAATATTAGTTAAGAATTAAAATAGATTATCATTTGAGAAAATTATATTCTAGCTTCAAACACGTTAGTTATCGAACTGGTATGGCAGTATAGTTTCCTTCTTTAGTCATCATCCACATTTGTCGGTTCGACTAGCTTCAAACACGTTAGTTATCGAACTGGTATGGCAGTATAGTTCCCTTCTTTAGTCATCATCCACATTTGTCGGTTCGATTGTCGCTAGCACTATATTTGCACGATACGACACGCTTTGCAACGTTTGTTTATGGTATTTTATAAAAACAACCAAAAAAAAACACAGAAGTATTAGTTAGACTGTTTCAGACATTAGTATTTAGGGTTAGAATAAAAGTCAGGGTTCCATAGAGGTTAGATTTTGACTTCTATTATCACTGAGAGCTACGTTGAAATTTTAAAAGTATGGTCACGTAAGCTTTGCCGTTTATAAAAGGTACTTTGTCATTTTAAAAGTATGGTCACGTAAGCTTTGCCGTTTATAAAAGGTACTTTGTCATTTTAAAAGTATGGTCACGTAAGCTTTGCCGTTTATAAAAGGTACTTTGTCATTTTAAAAGTATGGCCACGTAAGCTTTGCCGTTTATAAAAGGTACTTTGTCATTTTAAAAGTATGGCCACGTAAGCTTTGCCGTTTATAAAAGGTACTTTGTCATTTTAAAAGTATGGTCACGTAAGTTTTCATGTTTTCATCACTGAAAGGTACTTTGTAATTTTAACGTTAAGGTCATGCAAGTTTCGAAACCTTTTCCTCACTGAGAGCTATTTTGTAATTTCAACGGCTTGGTCACATAAAAATGGATATAAATTAAATACAAGTGAAAAGAAATACTTTTTTTTTTTTAGCCTTTTAACATTTTAGTGCAGTGTATCACACATCTGAAAATATATAATTCCAAGTATTTTAACTGTCTTGAATAACCATTCTTCATGTACATGTATGCCTGACGTAAAAATGGCTATGTGTTTGTAAAATGAGATACGGATGCTCGACGTTAAAATGGCTATAAGTTGAAAACATATTATATGAAATACGTATGCCTGACTTTAAAATGGCTATAAGTTGAAAAAATATTATATGAAATACGTATGCCTGACTTTAAAATGGCTATAAGTTGAAAACATGTTATATGAAATACGTATGCCTGACGTAAAAATGGCTATGTGTTTGTAAAATGAGATACGGATGCTCGACGTTAAAACGGCTATAAGTTGAAAACATATTATATGAAATACGTATGCCTGACTTTAAAATGGCTATAAGTTGAAAACATGTTATATGAAATAGGTATGCCTGACGTAAAAATGGCTATGAGTTGAAAACATGTAATATGAAATATGTATGCCTGACGTAAAAATGGCTTTGCATGAAATACTTGTGACATGAGATAGTATGTCTGGAAGAATTAAAGAATGAAGCTCATACTCTAAACTAATTGCTTTTAAATTAGTCTTTATTTAATCAGAATGAAAGGTGGTTGCAGAGAGGCAAGTCACTGAATTCATATGTTTGTCACGTCTGCTTTGTACATGTCAATGCCAGTTCGGGTTGTCGCCGTATAAACTTACTCCTCAGAGCCAGCAGTTGTTTTAAAGAGAGGAAAGTCGCTGTATTTATGCATTTGTTTGATTTGTTTTGTATGTAGAAATTCCAGCATGGCTGTGACTGCTTAAGTCACCGTTCTTAAGAAATTCAGTTTCGTGTTACGAGTTGTGAGTGTTTATTCACTGCATAAATCAAGATCGTGTGAAGCGCTTGGTCACAATATGCCAACATTTCATAGGCGAGTCATAGATCTGTGCATCTCCAGGATTCACACATTTCGAGAAAACCAAGGCAAAATCTCTTGTCTATATTAGAAAATGAAAAAGAAAATGAAATGACAGGAGAACCTTCAGAAAAGCGAAAGATGTCTAGGCAGAGATTAGTGCACTGAAAGAAAAGCCATTCTTCATACTGCGCTTGGCAATGGCACTGAAGTGACAAATATATAAGAGAAACAAATCCAATCGTATATCATATTTCAAACTGTTAGTGAAAAGCATAGAGTTAGGGTAGGAAACGAACTTTTAATCAGGGGGCATAAGGAGTGTTTGTATTCACAAAAATAGACACCTTTATCGACAATATTTAATTAATACTAAAACATTGCTCCAATGTTTTATACCAGTAAGTAAAACACAACAAATATTGTTATAATGTGAAAACAATGTGTACTAGCAGTGGCAAAATGTTATATATATCTGTGACGGAAATAATGTGTACTAGCAGTGGCAAAATGTTATATATATATCTGTGACGGAAATAATGTGTACTAGCAGTGGCAAAATGTTATATATATCTGTGACAGAAATAATGTGTACTAGCAGTGGCAAAACGTTATATATATCTGTGTCAGAAATAATGAAGCTCGTCTACTTATTAGGTGGCTAATTGGGATTGTTGTTTTATTCATAAGAGATAGACAGACAGACAGACAGATAGATAGATAGATAGATAGATAGATGGATGGACGGACGGACGGACGGACGGATGGATGGATGGATGGATGGATAGATGGATGGATAGATGGATAGATAGAATTAGATAGACAGACAGACACATTGATGGATGGATGGATGAATGGATGGATGGACAGATAGATAGATAGATAGATAGATAGATAGATAGATGGACGGACGGACGGACGGATGGATGGATGGATGGATAGATGGATGGATAGATGGATAGATAGAATTAGATAGACAGACAGACACATTGATGGATGGATGAATGGATGGATGGACAAATAGATAGATAGATAGATAGATAGATAGATGGATGGACGGACGGACGGACGGATGGATGGATGGATGGATAGATGGATAGATAGAATTAGATAGACAGACAGACACATTGATGGATGGATGGATGAATGGATGGATGGACAGATAGATAGATAGATAGATAGATAGATAGATAGATAGATAGATAGATAGATAGATAGATAGATAGATAGATAGATAGATAGATAGATAGATAGATAGAT